>JAWNOF010000023.1:11027500-11197500 GCA_035046165.1 Drosophila rubida | reverse complement strand
GCAGGAAGGGAAGCAGCGCATGTGGCGCGCACGAGTCCGTGAGGCTGATCGGAAAACAGACAGCCAGACAGACAGACAGACGGACGGACGGACAGACGGACGGACAGACAGGCAGCCGCATATGCACACTTTTGCTTTCCTTTTGTTCACTCTTTCCATGTACTTTTTAGCTCGTTTTTTATGACGTTCCGCGCGACTGCAGCTTCCTCGAATGCCACTTCCGCGCGCTCTCACTCTCGCTACCTAGAGTAGCGGCGTCCGCAAAAGGTGAGAGAGCGTGCTGAGCATGATTTCGGTCACGACCCGAGCGCAAGGACAACGCCCGATCAGCCGTGGCAGGCGCGCATAGGGGATCGCGACAAGATGCGAGGCGAGGCGATGCGGGCTGTTCGCCTTGGGCAGGAAATGCAAATGAATCTGACAGATACGAGATAGGTACGCATCAAAAGGGTTCGAGCTGCTGTGGGGGTTAAGGGTAAGAGTGTTAGCGGGGTTACCGCGCAACCCCTAACCCCTTCGCGCCGCGTCTCCTCAGATAATGATCGTCATCACAATAAAAGTAATAATAATAACCAGCCAGCAGCCAGCAGCCGGCGTAAAAAACGAGGCAAAAGTTGTCGAAAAACGTGCGGCATTTGCTGCGAGGCGATCGGGGAAAGGATTGAGGCAAGCGCGCGCGTTGCGCACGCGCCTAGCATATCCCTCTCTGCCCGTCTGCCCGTCTGCCTGTCTGCCTATCTGCCTGTCTGTCTGTTGTCTAACGTCTGCTGCCTGGCACGTTCTGATTTTGGCAGCTCGCTCAGCTGTCGCTGTCGCTGTCGCTGTCGTTGGCATTGTGCTGCGGGAGTCGAGCACTCCAGCTTCAGTGGCAAGCTCAAGTGACTGGCCGGGTGACTGCATTGAAAGCAGCTCAAACGGAAGCGAGCGCAGAGCGAACAAAACTGCGACGAGTCGAGGAAGTGGCAAATTGACCGCCTGCTGCAAAAAAGCGGCAACAAGAACGAGTGGAGCCAGGAAGTGCGCCAGGACGATGTTGCGTATGAGCAATGCCGCAGCAAACAACGTCACGAAGCGGCACGAAGCGGGGGCACAGCGTGTGGGCTGCTGCTGCTGCTGCGAAAGGGTTGCACAGTAATGGGATAATTGTTGCAGCCTCGCCGCGGCAGCGTTGCCAACGTTTTTGGCGCGTCTGTTTCGCTTGGCTGTTGTCGAGTGTCCTGCGGGCTCCTGCGGCGATTTGCATGGCTCGACCTTTGGCTTAAGCCCCTGCTGCCATCTCTGTCTCTTATTTTTTGCAGTGCTTTATCTGCTGTTGTTGTCGTTGTTGTTGCTGCTGTTGTTGTCGCACACAAAGCGAAGGCGAGCAGAAAGGCAAAGGCGCGCGTAATCCTTTTGTGGGCTCGAGCAGGACGTGAAATTGCATGAGCCGAGCGCATTAGCCATTGATTTGGATATTGAAGCCGAGCAGAAGAAAAGCACAAGATGTGCGAGGGCAAGGGTCAGCTGCAGGCGGGCAGCGGCCAGGAGGGGAGAGGGAGCACTAATGCTTGGCTTAGTGCCAGCATGAGTCAATAATTGAATGCGAGTGCGGTGAATACTGAATACGAAATGCTGTAACCTTTTCAATGGGGTAAATGGGTTCAAGCGGCGTTGTCCTTTGCTGACCTCTCCCCCCCCCTCCCACTGCAGGCACTCGCAACTTTTTGATGGTGTTTCATTGTCGTTGCGGTCGCGACATGCTGAGCACTGAGCGAAGAGCGCGAGAAGCGAGCCAAACAAATTGATAATTAACATGATTCGCGCACACACTCGTGAATACACACTCACATGTGCTGTGCTGTGCGGTGCGGTGCTGTGTGCTCTGACAGCGAAAGTAAAAATGTGACAGGCGAACGCAACAAATATTTCCATTCTGCCCATTTTGTTGACAGTTTTTCACAGACAGGTGACTGCTGACTGCTGACTGCTGACTGACTGGCAGCGGAAGAGCGCAAGACGAGCGGACGGACGGACGAGTTGCCATGGCGGCAGTCGCTCCATATTTATAATTACCAAATGGACAACAATTGCGATGCGAGCAAGCGACGACAACAACTTTCAAATGCGTTGCGCGGCAGCAGCGACCGTAAAAAAGGCGGCAGCGAGTGCAAAAAATGGAGAAATTAAAACAATGCGTAATTAACGTGACAGATACAGCTACAAATGTATCTCCATCTCTGTATCTGTATCTGTATCTGTATCTGCAGCTTGTCACTGCTGCTGCTGCTGCTGCTGCTGGAAGCGCTGACAGTTTTGCATTGTCAGGAGTCAAACAACTTTGCTGCTGCTCGTGTCAAAAGCGCAAAGTTCAAGGGTTAAACAGCGCACATCTCTCTGTGTGTGTGCGTGTGTGGCTGCCAACGGAAATCAGGCGACAAGTCTGACGGGGGGGTGGGGGGGGGGTGCACTCACGTCAACAGCTACGGAACATAATAATATTTGCTTGTCCAACTTTAAGTGCTCATTACCGAAAGCACAGTCGAGGCAGCCATCGACTGTCAATAGCTGGCACGCGACGTCACCTCGCCTCGCCGCGAACTTTGACCCCTCGGCGCGTGGTCAAGTCACGAGCGCACCGCTGACCGCTGCCCGCTGCCCGCTGGCCGCTGTCCGCGCAGTCCGTGCTTTCGCTTTTGCCCGCGTTTAACCCTCTTTTGTGCGTGTGTCAAGTCCAGTTTTGCATTCACATTCGAGTGTCCTGCGTCTTTTGTCCACTCAAGTGCCGGTCCCCTCTCCCCCCGTCGCTGCTCTCCTCGCTCGCATCGCTCGCATTCCTTTGCGTCCGCTGAGCTTCGGCTTCGCTTTAAATTAACCCCGAGGGCAGCTCGACTTTTGCTTTTGCCTCAGCTTTAGCTGCTGCTTTTGTTCTATGTCCTGTTTGCTCCACCCTTTCCCCTTCTTCGTCTTTTGCTCGCTGGCTCGCTGCCATTGTTTTTATTGTTGTCTTCTGGCTTTGGCTTTTCATCAGCTTCATCGTCGCCAGCGTCATTTGCATTGAAAAATGTCAAAGTCAAAGGGCAGCAGCCGCGCGACAATCGAAGCTGCTCCCGAGTGTGTCCGAGTGTCCTTTTTTTACACACTGCTCTGTCTGCTGCACGTCAGTTTATCAGCAGTCGCGCTTTGATGTTGCCCAGCTTGCAGTTGGTCAGAAGGCGCGGGTGTGGTGGGTCGAAGTGTGTTAATGCAGCCGCAGCTGCAGCTTATCGCTCTCGCGCTCGACAGCCCTGCGGCCCGCTCAACTTACGCCGCATGTCCTTTGACTCCCACTCACACAGCGCACATCAAACACATTTTTGCGCCGCGTTTGATGTGCGCTTTTGGCGCTGGTCAAGGGGCGCGCTTTGGTTTTTAATTTGCCGCATGCGGCAAGAATGCCAACTCTCACTCACCTGTGTGCACTGTGTTGGCCTCGGCGTCGACCAGCTCCATCTTGGGCCGCTTCGCCAGCGGCTGCTGGCAGTCACCATCGCCGCTCGCTCGCCGCTCTGCCGCCTGTTCGCCGCCCTCGAGCTCCACCCGCTGCTCCTCGTCGTCGTGATCGTGATCGTGATCGTGATCGTTGTCGTTGTCGTCGTAGGTGGGCTCCTGCTTGACCTTGGGCTTGTCGTCGTCGTCGTGCTCGGGCTCGACGAGGCCGTCGTCCTCCTCCAGGCGGCAGTCGTCGCTGCGTCCGATGTGCGGCTGCTTCGAGGGGCCGCGCGGACTGCTCGCCGACTGCTCCAGGTTGAGGCCGTCGCCGTCCGTCTTCGGCGTCGTATTGTCGTTCTCTGCAAAGGCACAGTAGGTTAGTTGAGCGGCACACACAGTAATGTCGCTGCTTGCTGCACTTACCATCGACCAGGCGTTTGGGTGTGCTGCTGGCGCCGTCGGCGAGGAGATCCGCCGGACTGGGCGGCGGTGTGTGGATGCGTGAGCCGCTCGCTGCCGCCGTGGCAGCCGCAGCCGCAGCCGCAGCAGCAGCGGCCGCTGTGGCAGCCGCCGCCGTGGCAGCCGCTGCGGCGGCCGAGGCAGCAGCACTTGCGGGGCCGCTGGCAGCCGCGGGCGGCAGGGAGCTGGCGCCGGGCGCCGACTTGCGACTGGCGGCGTTTGTGATGGGCGCCGAGATGGAGGGGCGGCGGTTGACGAGGCTCAGCGGTCGGCCCTCGTCGGCGTCGCGGTCCATGCTGGGCGCCTGTGTGGTGCACTGGCCGTAGTTCTCCTTGTTGCACTGCAGCACCTTGTGCTGTATGAAGCGGACGATGTCCGACAGCGCGAACGTCTTCTGGCAGGCGCCGCACGTGAGGATGTCCTGCGCGGCGACGGCATCGTTCTCTGTGGAGTCGGAATCTGCAAGTCGAAGAGGGCGCGAGGCGTCTAGATTAGTCACTGCACGGTTGAATGGCGAAGGGGGGGAGGTCTGGGAGGGGAGACATTTGCACTTGCTGCTCGTAAATTGGGCTTTCGGGTGGCGGCAATTGAGGGGCGTCGTCTAATTTGCTGCGCTGGCACTTTTATGGCGGCCATGAGTAATTGGCTGGCAGGCAATTAGCGTCCTATCGATAAGTGCGCCGCGCGAGCACTATCGATAAGTTATCGATTAGGGCAGCGCGCAGGCTGAGCTGATTAGCTCAGCTATTGCCAGTGATTTGCCACGCAATTGCCATTCGGCGTGGGCACTCATTAAGCGAGCTTAGCTAAATAGGCAAACACACACACACACACACACACACTTGCACACACGCACACACACTCGTGTAGAGTGCGATGTGTCACAATTGATTTGCAAGAGCAATTTATGCGCTGGGTTTTTACGGGCGAACAGCAACAACGACAACGACAACGACAACGACAGCGACGATTGCAGGCAACCATGACCAACTGGCAGCTACTATGACAACCCTGGCAGCCCACTTATTTACATATGGACTGTGATAAGCCGCCGACTGCGAAGTGGGGGGAGGAGCAGGGGGAGGGGGCGTTCGCGTATCGATTCGCTTGCACTTTAATTTATGTATTTTGCGTGCGCCCAGAAAAACCAAAGCAACAACAACAACAACAACAACAGCACCCCGAAAAATGTAATCTAAGCTGAATGCGCCCCGCACCACAGCACACCACACCGCAACCAACCACGCCATTTGCATGTGTGTGTGTGTGTGTGTGTGTGTGTGAGTGAGTGTTTGTTGTGCGGCAGAAAAATGTGAACATAAATTCCAGCCAAAAATTCGGCGAGGCCTGCAATTAATTCGCATCGCAATGAACTGATAGAAAGTTGTGGCCTCCTTGTTGTTGCTGCTGCTGCTGCTGGGCGGATAAGCAGCAACAACAGCAACAACAGCAACAACAACGACAATCACGACGGCAACACAAGCTGTGGCAGGCGACAGCAATTTGCCCCGCAGCAGCGGCAACTTTTGTCAATTTATCGATGAATTTTGATTGACCAAGGAAACCAAAGGCAAACACGAACACAAACAACTAGCAGCGCCCGAGGCGGGGCCACACCCACTTTCACCCACAGCCACACAGACAGAGGCATGTGTGGCACCAAGGGATATGCGAAACTTCTGGCTGCTGATTGAAATGCGCCCAAATTGGTCAATCAAAAGTGACCAAATTTCCACGAAAACCCAAACAACAAAAATATTCAAATGACAATTCTATTGTGTGTTTTTATTAAAGAACTTTCTCCGCCTCGAATTGCTTTTGTATGTATTCGCACTCACTATACTTATACTAGCTTTAATGTTTGACTTGTGTGACTGCTTCCTTCGTCCTGCCAGCAGTTCGTCTGGCGTTGTCAATTAGCTGTCGCAAGAGCCATAAAAAACGTCGACGTCGAGAGTAGCGCCAATTCATTGATGCGCTGTCGGCTGCCACTTGTCAAGCTAGCTCTTGTTGTCCAGTTTCAACAGTTTGCGGTCGCCCACACACCCACACCCACACACACACACACACTGGCACACACACGCAGAAGACTGCTGCTAATGCGCCCCGAGGCGTTGCTCAACTTTCACGTCCTTTGTCCATTCAATCGTCCTCCACCCTCCGCCCGTCTCGTTTTTTATACCAATTGATTGTCCTGCGACGGGGTGACAACACACACATGCGAGTGTGTGTGTGTGTGTGTATTTATCTGGCATTATTATTATATATATTTCGCCTTTTTTGCTGATTGCTCGGGTGGGGCAACGCATCGTTTGTCGCTTCGTTTTGGTTTCTGTTTCAATAACAATGAAAAGAATATGTTTCCGCTGAGCTGTCGCGCCCCGCGCCCCTGCCCCGCGCCCCCTGCCCCTTGCCCTCTTGACTCTGTGCTATTTTTTATGCGCTGCGTTTTTATTGATTGGCGATCATTGGCGTGAAATGGACGCAGGACGCAATTAGCCGCCTGTTTGCCTCCATGAATTAAACATGTGTGGCTGCCACACACACGCGCACGCACACGCACCGCTGCTGCCATTGGCCAGTGGTGGCATGTGGCAAGCGCGCTGTGGCAGGTAGCCGATGCGTCGCTTCGCAGTTACCTGCCTTTTGTTTTACGCTGCTGTCGCTTGTAGGCGTTGCCGGGCAGTCGCAACGCGTTAGCTGGTTATGGTCAGGTTAGAGCGAGAGCGAGAGCGAGAGCGAAAGCGAGAGAGAGGGAGAGGGAGAGTGCGTCGGGAATGGGGGCGTTGCCTGCTATTTGGCTAAGCGATTAGATTAGATCTCTGGGCCGGGAGTAAGCCGTGGAGTGGGAGCAGATTAGCGCGAGCACTAAAAGTAAATATAAATAATATGAACAACTTATTGACAGCTCCACGAAGTCTGCTGCAATATTGCGCGAGGGTTGCGGCAGCAACAGCAACAGCAACAGCAGCAGCAGGGGCAGCAGTGGCAGCAACAGCAGCAGCAGCTGGCCAAAAGGTGTATTGAAAGGGTGTTCAAAGTGCCCGAAACTGTCAAATGTCAGACAGACGCTGACAGTCGCCTGACAAGTGTCAACAGTAGCTAGGTGTGTGTGTGTGTGTTCACGTGTATTTTGGCGAATATTTCATAAAGTCAGCTCATAAATTGAATTATCTGCTCAAAAGGGCAAAAAGGACACACACACACACAGCGAGCACAAAAGGGTTCGACTCTCGGCTCGGCAGCAACAACAACCGCGAGGGAGTCGCACTTTAAGCAGCCAGAACCAATGCGCTAACAATTCACTCAGCCCGCCCCGCCCCGCCCCGCTGCCCCCTTTGTTGACCAGCTGAGCTGACACAACACACACGAGTGCTGCTCGCTGCCACAGATTCGCAACTTGCCGCAGCGAAAATGGCCGACACAGTTTGTGATGTCATCGCGACGTTGCAATTAATTCCGACTGCCCCACTCCCCTTCCCCCTGCTGCTTGGCGCAGCGCAGAAAATAAATTGAAGTGCGTCGATTTGTAAAGCGCGCAGCTTAAGAATATTTACGAGCTGCTGCCAAACTATCCTGCGGCTATTAATATGCGCATAACTGTGTCTGTGTGCGTGTGTGCGAGTGTGTGTGTGTGCCGTGGCAAAGTAGGACAATTAAGAATTAACATATTAATAGGACTTTTGCGCAAATTATCAAGACGCACAAATATGAAATTCAAGCGCAAGATACAGCCACACAGCGTCGCAGATACAGATGCAAACACAGATACAGATACACAGCTACAGCCTAGTGTGTGTGCTTGTGTGTGTGTCTGCTCTGCTCGTATTTTTGTTATTTATAACATTTTCATGTTATTGACTGCACGATGCGGCAGCTGCCTCCCCTCATTCTCCTCCTCCTCCTCCTGCTCAATCTGCTTGATCTTCTCCTGCTGCCGCTGCCTCGCTATACACTCCCACAAGCTGCCACTGCTGCCGCGTCTGGGCTGCTGAAGGCGTGGCACAGGCAGAAAACAATACGTTGATTGTGCTAATTTATGCCCCCACACTCACACACACACACACACGGACACACATGTGAGGCAAAGGACGCGCTTTATGGCCAAAAAGGTTATGGGCCAGTCGAGTTGGCTGAGCACTGTTCGGGTGGTTCGGTTGCTGCTTAGACCAAGGCTGGCCATAAAAACCAGGCGAGCGCCACACGGTCGACTGTTTTTAGGTGCCCCACACACACACACACGCACACACAGAGAGAGACATACACACGTTTGGCAAATGAAAAATGGCGACTGAAAAACAAGGGAAAATTGTCGAAAAGCCACGAGAAAAGAGCGGACACAACGTGCCAGCTGGCAGCTTTGATGTGCGGCCAGCGGAAGGTCAGCTGCCACAGCGAGGCAAGCGCCACAAAGAGCTCAGACATTAAAGCTGGCTAACTAACTAAACTCGCCAAATCGAAGGGACAAAAGGAGGAGAATTGCTAAAGTAAAAACTAGTTGCAAAATTGAAGTCAGTTTTGGAGAACTGTAAACTAAAGAGAAATACTATTTAGTGTTTGAATATTTGGCAATAGTTTAACCCTGCATTTAATTGCTGTTAACTTGAAGCGCTGTTTATGGATCATAATGAAAAGCATTTAGTACACAAATATTGCCTTAGCTGTGGCTCTGCCATTGGATGCCGCTTAAGGCTTCTATTTAAAACTAAATACAAGTATTTCGAGTTGATTTCGAATTTTCTCAGCTGGAGGCAGCGACGACGACAAAAAACACAGAAGAACGACAAAGAAAACAAAGAGGCGCAGCGAAGATGTGGACGAGGGAGACAACAACAACAACAACAGCAGCAGCAACAGCAACAGCGTTATTATGACACCAAGTGCTCCATTTCGTTGTCTATAGACAAATAAATTATGTACTAAAAAACAAGGCATTTATCGCCGTTGTTGCTGGTGAAAAGAAAGAAATGCTGTGTAAATATTTAAAAATGCTGAGCCACATTTTGTTTGTTGTCGCCGTGTTGTTGCTGTTGCTGTTGCTGTTGCTGTTGTTGTCGCTCGCTTTCGGCCAACGCTCATTTAAAAAGTTAACTAAAAAAGCTGACGACAACAGAGGCACACACACATACGTACACGCACACATGCAGAGCGAAAAAAGGTTAAACAAATTCGAAATTTTGTGTCTGCCGCGATAACACACTCGCACACTCGCACACTCGCACACACGCACACACACAGGCTGTGGGGGCGTATTAGGAGTGGACACACACGCACAGCTTGACAGTGACAAAGCGACGTCAGGCAGCTGGAAAGCGCGCAACAGCCGAGGGGGCAAAGCGGGCTGAGCGGTCGCCTTAATTTGTTTAAACAAATTACGTGGATAACCAGCAGGCAGACAGAGCAAGCGACCGACGGCGGACGGCGGACGGAGCTAAAGGTGTTTCGCTGCGTGGCAGCTGAAACGACAACAAACACATATGCAACTGCCTGCCTGCCTGCCTGCCGCCTGTCCCTACCCCCCTCCCGCCAGAGGGTATCCATGTGCTGGTGTCTTATCAGTAACTGGCGGCCAGCGACGTCGCCGTCGCAGTCGACGTCGCAAAGTGTTTTAGCATACAAATTTGGTTTTATTTGCCTGCGCTGCCTTCCAGCTCCCCGCTCACCTAGTGCCCCCGCGCCACCGCTCTACGGCCCAGCTCCACTGCGATTGCTGCTGCTTCGACTGCTGGTGGTGGCCAGGTGCCCCTGGTGTCCCAATGCCAGCACCAACTGCTGATAACACCCGCATATATGTGTGTGTGTGTGTGTGTGTGTGCGACTCCTCCTAGCGTGTGTGTGTGTGTGTATCTGGACAAACAAACAGTCCGCCAGGTTGAGTGAATGAGCCATATGCAAATAGCGGCGGCCTGGCAGCGAGCATTAAATGTGGTCACACACACACACACCAACACACACACACACACATGCACTCGAGTGTGTGGCAACAATAACAAGAACAAATTAAGCAAAGCTGCAAAATGCCGCCGTGTCAAGCCAAAAGCTGGACACACACACAACACCTACACTCGCTGTCTGTCTGTGTGTGTGTGTGTGTGTGTGTGTGTGCTGGTGGGGAAGGGGATAGGACAGGGGGGAGGCCGACGGCTGACAGCTTTGACGGTTGACAACGCCGACTGCGCTGATAAGTGGCTGGCAAAGGAAATGAGCACAAGGCGAAACCACGAAAAACGAATGCGAGCGAAATGCGAAAACAGGCAATAGAAGACAACTAACTAACCAACCAGATATAGCTACTTGTATATATATAGTATATAGGGAGATGTATCGCTGGCAACTATCGATTGATCGATAGCTCTCTGCTGCTCCTTTGGCCTTGCTGTGCCCGCTCTGGCTTCCCAGTTGTGGCGCATTTGGCGAGCGGCCAAGTCCAAAAGACCTCGAACTGTTTGAGTTGCGTTGTCACTGTTGCTGTTGATAAGCGAGCGCTGTTGTGGCGGGTGTTGCGCTTGTCCGCTTGCCACAATGTTGTAATGTGGAGTTCGGCTTTCTTTTTTCCAGGTCGCTAAAATATTTGTATTTGTATTTGTGTTTGCGGTGAGACGGCGCGCAGTTTGTTTTATTTCCCCCGAAAAGTCAACGAGAAGAACACCGAGCGGCGGACAGCGTGGAGCGTAGAGCGGACATGGCGTATGTAAATAGCCGCGATCTATATAGTAGGTGCCATAGATATAGTTGGGTAGGTTGGTCCGCCATATAAGCAACCACATGTGTATCTCACTCAGATTGTGTGCGTGGGTGCGGGCGTTGGCTTATTACGCTTGTTGTTACCATTCGCCGTCGTCGTCGTCGTCGTCGTCGTCGTCGTTGTCATTGTCGTTGCTGTTGTTGTGCGTTTTCTCGGTACAGGGCGCTTATCAACAACAACAACAACAACAACGACGACGACAACAATTAAAGAGGGCAGCTTGAAACTTGAGCACAATTTCACTTTATTGTGAGCTGCGTGCGGAGGACGGCAAATGATTAAAAGCGGCAACAACACGAGTGTGTTGAATCGCAGAACAACCGGAAAGGTAGAGAATTCTTGGAAATGCTGCAACTATCTGGCGAGATCGTCTATCTCGACCAGCCCCAAAAAGCAGTCGCTTATTGCGCCGCCGCTCCCGATAAGCAAAGCGCCCCCCAAGCTTTCGCTTCAATCGTAATTACGAGTATGTTTATGGGCGAGAACTTACGGCTCAGCGAACGGAATCCGTGATCCTCACTGATCGACAGCATTTTGTTGTACATTCTGGCGTTGTAGCGAGTGTTCACTGTAGCATCTAGCATATGTTTCACTTTGCAATTGTTGCCACCACTTTGCCACTGAGTTTCGTTTGTGTTTTCTTCTTGGCGCTTGCAGTTGGCCGTTTAGCACATCACAAGGTTGTTGCACAAAAAAAATAGTTTGAGTGTTGATCGATCCAATCTTGACTGATTGACTGCGCAAGGCACCGGGGCACGACACACACGATCGTAGGTAATCCAATTGTCCTGCGCTGTGTGCGGGGCCCGAATCGAATCGAATCGTAAAAAAAAAAGAAACTTGAACGCAACGGGAGCGGCAATCGTGACGATTGACCGAACGGTTAAGCGCTTGAATCGGTTATGTTCGAGGTAGTACGTTTAGCCAGCACGGGGATCTCGTAGCGCATCCTTAGCGTGCTCGAAGTCTGTTGTCTGTTCTGTTCTGTGTGTGAGGACAGAGCGCGTGTGTTGTTGACCCCACAGAGGCTTCACGTGGACTGACAATCGAAAGTCTTCCTGTGACGGTCGTCGCCGGTCGACGGTCGCAACGGTCGCTACGGTCGCAGTCTCGGTCGACGGTCCTGCCCTCGCTCTCACTCTCTCCCTCTGCCGCACTGAGGCTGTGCTGCCGGCGCCGGCGCCGGCGTCGACGTCACCGTCAACGGCGACAGCGCTGCGGACAGCGATTGCCCTCAGTCCTCAGTCCTCAGTCCTCAGTCCGTGTGCGGGACATCGACCAACGAAAAAAACAACAAGAAAAAAACGTGTGTGTGCGCACACAAACACACACACGCACACGCACACACACACATGCGGGGTAGTTGCTGCTTGCCTCTCACTCTCTCACACACACACACACAGACGCGCGTGGAACTCGCACACATGGCGAGTGGACGTCGCTAAGAAAAAGGGGGATGAAAACATCTTTGGACTGCGACTCGACTTCGCTGCCTCAGTTGCTGCCTCAGTTGCTGTCGCTGTCGCTGTCGCTGTCGCCGTTGGCGCTCCTGGCGACGGCGTCGCTTGTTCTCCCGCTGCCGCTCCAGTTGCACATGCGTGCCCCTGCACCAAATTGAGCTGTTGCAAGCGCGACAGCGACAACGACAGCGGCAACAACAATTAGTACAACACCATCAATGGTGCAGCTAATAAAAAACTAGAGCGCACTCGAGCAGGCAACAGGCGGCGTTTAACCCAAACATCTACAGCTTCCCTCTCTTAAGATATGTTTCTTATAGACATAGTTATAGTCGAGACCAATAGTCGTATAGGTATATTCAGGCATTAGACAATCAGCGGAACTCTAAAATCCCCAAAGAAAAACAATTGCAACTATTTGAGGGTCTCTACAGAACTTAAATTGTGGATGCTGCGTAGCACTAAAAAACTGTTATGACAAAAGCGAAATTATATAGATTATATAGAAGAGAGCACTACAGAACCATAACAAGACAATTCGGGCATATTTCACACTGAACACACCTCAAAGATATAAGTCAGAAGAACTTAAAAATACGTATTAGAAATTGTAACGATTCATAAGGCGAATGAAATATTGTATTATGATAAAGGCAACTTCATAGCGTAAAGAGAATAGAGTAAGAGCATAAAGAGAAAAGAGATGAGAGCTGTTTGTACTTAGAGTTTGGGGAGTTTTCATGGGCAGCCTTAGAAAGAGTGAAGCAAGATAATTGTGGCGTCGTGAGCTATTTCGGGAGTGAAGAATATCTTTATAGTTCTATAGCCCTTTCACGAAATCGGATGCTGTTTCACTTGGTTGCCCAAATCCTTGCATCTTGCGCATCCTCGGCATCCTCGGCGAGTTTGTTGCCCTCTGCGCAGTGCCAAGGCATGTGCGCAGCCGAAAAACCCCAGAAACGAGAGCAAGTCGGACAGGGATGGGGAACGAGTGAGCGAGAAAGAGAGAGCAAGGATGCTGGTCCATGTGGAAGCTGCGCAATAAGCGTGGCGAGCAGTTGGTGCCCCGACCACGACTACGACTGCGACTTGGGCTCCGGCTGCGACTCCTTTCGGCTGAACGGCTCTAATAATAGCTCGCTGGCTGCTGGAGGAGCGACTGCGATGCAAGATCAACGGCCAGCGGATGCCGTAATAGTCTCTGCTGCTCATTCAATTGTGCGTCTGTGTGTTTGTGTGTTTTTTTTCAGTACAACTTAATCCTTTTCCATTCTCGGGGGTAAGTAATTTTTTTGCGCGCGCATTTCTTGCAATCGGCTCTACCCCAGGCGACGGCTGCGCAGGCGCCGAGCGCGCAGGGACGACGTCTCCTTAGAAGCGGAGCGTGTAAAAGGATGCTGCTAATGTCCTGTCGCTGTCGTCGTGGCTGTCGCTGCCAGCAGCACAACAATGCACAAAAAAGTGGAAGAAAAAAACGTGTATCGGCTTTTGTGCGCCGCTTAATCAAATGCCATTCAACGACATTCACAGCGCCTGCAAATGGGACAGGCAGAGAGCGAGAGCGAGAGAGGGAGAGGGAGAGGGAGAGAGGGAGCGGGACGGGAGTAGAGTGAAAAAGGGGGCTGTATTGCAATTTTTTATGCAGTTCGCCGATCGAGTCCGCAACTTCTTGAAGTTTTCCCAACGAACAAAAAGAAAACTGTTGTTGCTGTTTTTTTTCTCTTCTTTTTTTGCACGTGACCCGCGGAGATTTGCAACCCTGCAAATTTCGGCTGCCGTCGTCCTGGGCCATGTCCTGCGTCCCCCTGCGTAGGCCCTGAGGGTGACGTTTTTCCTCTTGCTCAGGTAGGCCCAGGCCGCGTTGCCGTTGCCCTCCCTCCCCTTCCTTCGGCTAACTGCCCTAACGTCTTCGGCTGCTCTCTCTCTATGTGTGTGTAACGGCATTTTTTTTCTATGCAAATTTTTTTATATTAATTTTTTATGCCCCTCGTGCGTGTCCTGCTCGTCCTGTGTGTGTGTGTGTCCTTGTTGTTTTTTGCTCTTATTGTGTTGTTTTTTGTCCTGCGTTGTTTTGCTGACTGTCAGTCGCCGTCGCCGTCGCCGTCGCCGTGGGTTTCTTGGGTGGTGGCCAAGATTTTCCCAAGATATGAAATATGCAGCGGCTGGAGGGGAGAGAGAAGGCTGGGGAGGGGGTAGCCGTTGTCACATGTGAGGCAGACAAGATTTTGCATTTGATTTAGGCAGCACCCCGAACCAGGACCCTCGCCGGCTGTGCCCGACTCTCGTCCTTGCGCATTGATTACCGTCGCTTTTTTAATTCAATTCAACAATGATATAAAAAAAACACACACACACAGCATACGAAGGAAAAAAAGTCGCAGCCTGGGTGCAAAGCACCGCGAAGAAGCCGGGGAAAAAAAAAAAACAAGACACCCTGACAGGACAGGACAGGAGCCGAGGAGGACAATGGCAGGCAGCAAGACGGGCAATTGTCGTCTCCGGTTCTCTTTGTGTGCGACGCTGATGTTCGAGCCGATATTCCATGTGATTTCCGCAGCTTTCGTTTAAATGAGCAAATGGCATAAAAAATGCATTCGTTTTTAACGGAAAATTTATGGGTGCGAGCAACGGGTTGAGAACCCCTCACGAACAGTTTCTAATTTTTCTACGCTTTATTCGGTTTTTGTCATCGACGGTTTTTGCATAATTTCTGGCTGCTTTCGACAGTCAGGAAGTTCGGTTTACCGTTGCGTGCTCAAGATACAGATCCCGAGAACTGCGCACTTCAATCCACTCGTGGGGCACACAACGGAAAACTGAGCAGGGAAATTTGATCGCTGTAGGAATAAAAAAACAAAATAGACTAAACCAGCACTTAATTAGAATGAAGTGATGTGAAAAATGTAACGGTTTTCAGCTACGAGCAGGCAGCAATATTCAAAAAAGTAGTTGAAGAGCAGCACTAAAAAGTCTGCTAAGTATTTGATCTATAAACTCAATAGACGAGAGTAAAGCGCGTTGTGTTAGTACAAGAATAATGCAATAATAATGAAAGCTACTAAACAACAGAGTGACTGTTTGAAATGAATTTCGGCATAGTTTGGAACTCGCTCTGGAACTGTGCGGCAACTGAAACACGCAGATCAACTGCGTTTTTTCTCACAATGAGTTCGTTCGAATGGCCGCTGCTGCTTTTCAATCAGTGCTCAAAGAACATTGCTTGTTGAGTTGGGCTCGGGCAACCTGCTTGACCCATGCAGGACACAAGAATAGGGAATCCCGTTGCCGCTTGTCATAATCGGGCGTATCAATCAGGTTCTCTCAATGCTCGTCTTCCATCCATCCACTCGGTAAGTAGATTCTGGTTGAGGCTGGAGTGCTTGTCGCTCGTTGCTAATTCCCAAGCAAGCGAGCAAGCAAGCAGACAACTGGGACGGCGACAATGACAACAAAATATACGTGTCATAGTCGCAACTGAAGTCGCAGTCTCGCTCTCATGCATAATAACCGAGACGAGGCGAGGGAGTCCGAGTCCGAGTCCGCAGCCATTCAGGGCTCGTCAAATGTGTTTTTGACAATTATTGTTAAGGTGCTCCTTTTGGCTTTATGTGCGGCATCGAAAATTAACAACAAACGCCGAGCGGCGAACAACACGATCATCGTCATCGTCGTCGTCGTCGTTGTTGTGATGATGAAATGTTGTCATTGGACGTGGACACAGGTCTTTCTCTCAGTCGCAGTTGCAGGCAGGCCGGACAACTGTAGTAGATCACGTATGGCAAGACAATCAGATACAAAGCAGAGATACAGCTACGGCCTGAGATACAGATACGAATGCGCAAGACAACCAGATACAAAGATGCGAGCGCAGATAGGCAGCGGGGCGAAGGTGGAGACGGAGAAGGAGAAGGAGATGGAGATGGAGATGGAGATGGAGACGGAGACAAAGTGCCTAAATAGCTGCACGTTGAGCGAGCGTCCAGCGTTTTGGACATGCCAAACGATCGCACACCCGCACACACACACACGCAGACACACACTGAGACATTGGGTCTCTTGGGAGCGTCGCTGATGGGATCAGGCGACGCATTGACACGCAGATTGTGCAACTGGCCGCGGCAACAAAAGCCGCACATGTCCGAGAGAAGGTCTCAGTCTGTCTCGCTCTGCTTTTGGCCATTTGGGCGAGCAACAAAACTTTCTTGCCGCCTTTTGTTTGCGCGACATGGAAATGGGGGAAATAAGTCGTCGCATTTTGGGGGCAACAACAATCACTCAAGTGACACATCTTCATCTCTGGCAACGCTCTCACTCGCTCCCTCGCACGCGGTCTGTGTGTGTGTGTGTGTGGACGTGTCTGTCTTGCTTTATTCATATTATATATAATTTGTTTATGTTGGGCGCAGCCTCAGCTCATCTCTACGTGCTCTGCATGTTCGATTCGAGCTAGCGGCACTTTCGTTCTCTGCTCACACACAACGGCTGCTGTTGTCCTGGCAACTGAGCTACCTGACGAAGGCGGCGCAACTGTGATTTACACGCAATAAAGTGCGGCCAAAACATTCAAACAGTGTGCCGGCTGACCAGCGGCCTGCTCAGGACATTAAGGACACACACAACAATGACAACGCCCACAACAACAGCGCACAGTGGCAGCGGGACGAGGGTGACTGCCACTAGTCACAATAGTCGCTGGCGCTGTTTTGATCCCCTGCGCAATCATAAATATAAATTGTGCACTCCTTGCCCCAGCGATTGCAATCGAAACAAGTGGCAACAAGTGGCCGCAGATGCCGGAGGCGTTGCAGCGTCGTTGTGGCCGAATTCTGGCTGCCAACTGTGATCATTGCATGCTAATGATTTATGCGAATCGATCGCCAGATAGCCAGGCCAAAATAGTTTAGACAGCCACTCGAAGTGGGCCCATCTATGCAAAGTTGCGATCGAGCAAATCTGGCGAGTCAATTAATTAACCGAGGCCGAGGCCGAGTGAAATGCATCTGCGCATCGAATCGCCCGCTGCCGCATTATGTCACGGGGCAGCCAGCCAGCGATGCGGGCTGCCAAAAAGGGTTATGCAGTCGCGCATTTAGCTAATTTCGTTTTACAATTTAATTAGACTTCGGACTGACTGCCATGTCCCACATGTCCCGCATCTGAAGCGGCAGCAAGCCGCGCTTATCCACGGGCTGCGCGTGCGTCGTGCATTTTGAGAGGCAGTCGAAGTCGCCCCATGCGGCAGCTAATTGGGTCAGCGCGCTCTTCAAGGTGCCTGTGGATGCGTCAGCCTCGCTTCCGGGCTGCGTTCTTCAGGGCGTGTCTTCGGCTCATATTTCACGCTCGATTGCCAGCAATAGTTTTGCTGTTAATAAAATTGTCGTCAGCTTTTAATTGCGCGACCAGGCAGCGCAGTCTGCGCGTCTTGCCCACGTAGCCTCACGTGACTGTGGCGCCCAATAAAGCAGCTCCACACACACACATAGACACAGACAAAGAAATACAACTCCTGCTGGCTGCAGGCCGAGTTGCAGCTCCCAGCTTGCAGCTTGAATCGAGACGACAATAAAAGTTCGTGAGAACTTGATGCTTATCGAACGCTGGCAGAACGTTTCCCCAGACGTTGCCCTCGGCGAGTGGGCAGCGGCAGCGTGTCGAACCTCAGCCCAAGGTGGAGCTCGGAGCTGGACTGAGCGCCACAGAAGTCGGGGCAATTCGGTTGACATTTGGCAATTGATTCTTATTTTGATTAACAATCGCAAGCCACGCAGATGGCGAACAGCAGAGATTCAGATAGTTGCCACAGCCAGACGCCAGCGACTTTCTAATGCTCCCAATAGCTGCAGTGAAACATCTTTTATCAATAATATTCTCAAAGGCTTAGCAGACTCAGCTGCCCCTATCACACACACACACTCGCAGAACTCTTTGTTGTGCGAGGTCTAGGCGACAAATCCTTAATCCTTTTTCTCACGCACCAAAAAACATTGGCTGCCAATAAAAAGAAGCAGAGAAATGCGAATCGCAGCGAGGAGAACGCAAAAAAGAAATGTTCTCAAGCGTCTTGCGACCGGGTGACACGTTGCAAATATGCGCCGAGGGGCAACCAATGAAATGCGCACTGTCATTGTCCTGGACCAGCGGCGATTTCGCTACAACAGAATCGGATCGCAGCGCGCAGAGCTCAGGTAGCAGCGCAACTGCAACTGCAACTGCAACTGCCACTGCATCTGCATCCTGGTCGTCTCCCTCTCTTTCGCTCTCGCTCTGGGGCAACAATGGCAAATCATGATCAATTCAATTATTCCCCGATGCGATGTAGTGCAGCGCAGGACATGCGAAATGGGGCCGCAATCGCACTCGCAGTCGCAGTCGCAGTCGCAGTCGCAGCACCTGCTCGCTTTTCCCATGACAAGCGAGTTTTCCCTGCTTCCCGTGTGTTTTTTTTTTCTTTTTTGCATTCTTTTCGGCGATCCCGTTTCGCGGGTGGCAGCTAATCGGGGCAGAAGCAGAGGAGGAGGCACCTGTGTCAGCGGGCAGCGCAGGACAAGGTCCTTGTCGATCGTGAAATTCGAAGACGCTGCCGCCTCGCTCGCTCTCGCTCTCGCAGATCGCTCTGACCCCTGACCCCTGCATATGCGCCTAATGTAATGGGATCAGCGCAGTTGCAACATGGCCTGGGGCACTGCCTGTGGCTGTGGCAGGGGGCACTCGGAGGCACACAAGTGCGCGATAATGAAATTTTAGACTTGTTCCGGGGCAAAGAGCAACAACATTTTGCTCGAAAATTGTGGGAAAATCCATGTTAATCCCTGCTCGATCAATTGTTCCCTCGTTCTGCAGGTGCCCATTGTCTGTCGAGCTCTCTCTGCGCGTGTGTGTGTGTGTGTGTGTGTGTGTAGAGCTGGATTAGATCTTAGGGACAATCGAGCGATCGTTGCGGAATTTATTTAATATAGCAATAGGCGTCTAAAGTGCATTCAATGCAGGATCAGCGCTCTTTAGGCTGTCACCAAGACGAATGGCGGGCATTAGTGAAATATCAGCTACTTTATTCAAACTAATCAAAGTTTGAGCCATAAGCCATTTGCCACTTTGTTTTGGCATCAATAAGTTCCTAAGTTCTTTGATGACAAGCAATGCTATCAATTAAGTAGAGCAATAATTTCAGGCAGGATTCTAGCAATATAATGCCACTTTTCTCTTCTGCAATCAGCAGTGTTTAATTGCAGAAAGTTCTCTTGAATTCAGTTCTCTTAACCCGGCTATATCCAGCTGATCAGCTCTGATCAGGAAGCGAGCTTGCAAATGTCCCTCCTACCTTGCGGTCGGTTTGTTGGCAGCTTGGCCGCGTTAATTGTTGGGAGTTTTGTGCATACATGTGTATGTTATGTATGTGTTTGCTGTGCTCCCGTTAGACCGTTAGACTCACCTGCAAAACAAAGAGAGAGCGAGAGCGAGAGAGAGAGTGAGTGGGAGAGCATAAATTTTTAATTAAGAGCGGTTGGAAATTGCAAATAAATTAGCTGCAGACAAGCGCAAAGCGCAAAATGGTGAGAAGAAGAAGGCGCTGCTGCTGTGGCAACTTGGCCACGTGTTGCACGCGAGTGGGAGCAACCGGGAAGCGGCAACTGGGAACTGGGAACTGAGAACTGGGAACTGGGAACCGTTCACCAGGCTGCCAGTGACCAGTAATGACCCCTGGCGGGGGCATTGAAAGCGCAAAAGGGCCACCGTTGCAGTGGCAAGCTGCAGGCTGCACGCCGCACGCCGCACGCCGCACGCCGCACGCCGCACGCTGCACGTTGCACGTTGCACGTTGGTGTTGCAGTCATGTGAATGCGCCCGGGAATTTGCACTCTTTACGAGCACAAAAACAAAAGAAGTGCAGTTCGCATAACTGGAATTAAAGCAGCGCCAAGCCACACACCAGCAATAACTGCAACTGCAACTGCAACTGCAACTGCAACTGTGGCACATTCAAAACGGCGCTCGTGGGTAGCGCGAGTGCTAAATGGGGCACACGGTGTGCGAGTGTGCGCGTCTGCGAGTGTGTGAGTGCGGCGTGGAGTGTGGCAAGTGGCAAGTGGCAAGTGGCAGTGGCATGCAATCGAAGGCGCTGTGGGCAGTGGGAGAGCAGCCCGAGGATGGGCTGTGGAGTGGACATTGACGTCGTCGCTTTGTCGCGCCGTCACTTCTCGTCGAGTCACTCACCCCAGCCACAGACCGACGACCGACGACCGACGACCGACGACCGACGGCAGCTGGGGCCAGAGCAGAGCTAGACCTGGCCAAGACGGGGCCAAAAACAATGGTGGGAATATTCTCATATTAAGAAATCGCGCGATCTGCAGCGCCAGATGTGTGACTGTGTGTGTGTGTGTCTGGGTATTTGTATTTGGCGCAACGGCAGGTCAACCCGCCGCCCACTGCCCGCTGCCCGCTGCCCGCTGCTGCCCCAGAGCAACCGCAGCAGCCGAAATGTTCGTGGCAAATTCGCAACGTGTCGTGGTCGTGCCTCCGTTGTCATGTCCGAGAGTGTAACAAAGACCTCGCTGCATAAACCCCCCCCCCCCACCGCCACCTGGCTGCCCAGTCGCCTGCCCCCCTCCGCACTCCGCCTTGAGCTGCTGCTGCCTCGGCAAACGCCCCCGCGCCAAGTAGCGCGAATAAACATTAAGCACAGCAACGGCAACAGCAACAACAAGAAATGTAGCGGCAGCAGCGAATGCAACGGCAACGGCAACAACAATAATTGCATTACACATAAAAATAAATTGTAATGAACTTAAGGAAGAGAC
This sequence comes from Drosophila rubida, assembly GCA_035046165.1. NCBI lineage: Eukaryota > Metazoa > Arthropoda > Insecta > Diptera > Drosophilidae > Drosophila > Drosophila rubida. The sequence continues at coordinate 11,176,591 of JAWNOF010000023.1, read as the reverse complement.
AAGCAACTGCAACTGCAACTGCAACGGCAACGGCAACGGCAACAACGGCAACTTCAGCAGTGGCCAATGTGAAAATCGATGCGGAAGCAGCAACACGAAAGGGCAACAGCAACAAACACGACAACAACAACAACAACAACGACGACAACAACAATTGGCAGCTTTCTTCATTTCACTGCGCTCAACAATCTGAGAACTCAGCTCAAGTTTCGGCCGATTGTTTTGCTGCATTTGCATTTGATTTTCTTTCAATATTAACATAATCTGACACACATGCAACACCAGTGGTGTGATGTGCAACAACAGCTGCCACCAGAACAACTAGCTGCATTAATACGACTTTTTAATTATAATTTGAGAATATGAGAAGCATCCCAAGTCGAGCTGCACAAATAACTAAACTTGCCATATTTTTCAAGTGCATTATTTAAAAAAATTCAATTAAAACGCATTATTTCTAAAATTCATAGTTTTTAATACTAAATAATTCTATTTCAATTTGCCTGCTTAACAAAATTTTGTTTATCTTTTTAATAAGTATATTTCTTTTATTTATATTCATTTTATATTCAAAGTCAATAACATTTTTACTTCTATTTATTTAGTGTTTCTTATTGAATTGAATATATATATTCGAATAATAAATACTTCTATTTAAATATGTCTCCTAAACACAATTTTTGCTTTTCTTTTTATTTAGTATATTCGCTTTACTTAAATTCATTTTTTTATTTAAATTCTCACATTTTGACTTCAATTTATTTAGTGTTTCTTATTGAGTATTTTATGAAACTGTCATTTAAGTCTTTGCTATTTCTATTTTAGCTATTCGAAATTATTAGTTTGGCCCAGTTTTTAAGTTAATCCTCTAACTCGCTGGCGCTTTAAGCTGCCCTGATTCCTAATTGCGCTCACAATTTGGAGTTGCAGCGAGTTGAAAGTACGAAAAGTATCTCAGGCAGCGCTGTTACAAGTGCTGCAAGTTTGCATTCAGTCTAATTGTCCAGCAGCTCACACATGAGTGTGTGAGTGTGCTTGTGTCAGTCAGCGAGTCAATTAATTAGCCATGATTCTCACGACCTCAAATTAAGAGAAAAGCCATAACAAATAGCAAAATAAAACGGCAGCAACGAAACAGAGGCAATTGCTGTTGCTGTTGCTGTTGCTGTTGCTGTTGTTGGCTAGCTGCAAATGCGAAAAGAGGAAAAAACAAAAGCGGAAAACACAATGGCCCTAACCTGGCCTGGCCTGATCTGTGCCAGCTTTCGGCTCGGACCATTTTGGCCTTTAGCCGCTAGTGAAGCTGCCACCGAAGCTCAAGCTTTTGGCGCTGCTGGCGCTTGGCCCGCAACGATAACGATTGTCGCCGACACGCGGGAGAGGAGGGAGGTGGTGAACGAGACGGAGGAGGAAGCCAGTAGGAATGTCGAGCGTCTTAGTAGGCGGCGACTGCGACGCCGGCAGAAGCAGCTCGCTGGGAGATCTGATTTAAAACGAAATTAGGAATAATGGCAATGGCCTGCACATGACACACACACACACACACATGGGCATCAAGAGCATGCACAGTTACGCGGAGCAGTGGGCGGGAGCCGCAGGTGGGGGGAGGAGGAGGAGGAGAAGCGGCAGCGTCCGAGCGTTGACAGGCAGCAAATGCGAACAAGACAGTTTTGTACCCACAATAGAGCCAAAAAAGAAAACCGAAGCAACAACAAAGCAACAACGAAAAGCACGGCGAAGTGAAAAGCTGGAAAAGCAAAGAGAAGCAGGCGGTGGGAGAAAAGAAAGAAATTATCTCACGGATAATCCGAACAACACGTTCAACTGCAACTGCAACTGCAACTGCAACTGCAACTGCGATTGCTGCCGCCCGCCTGCCCCAGCAACCTTCACCCAAATGCTGGCTCACCCTTTTGGGCCAATTCGCAGTCGTCGTCGTCGTCGCCGTCGTCGTCGCCGTCGACGTTGACTGCGCTGCTTGCGGGGGCGCGCCTTGAGACAATGGGCAGCGCTGGAGCACATGCACCTGACTCGAAGCGCAGAAAGTGTTGGCGAGTCGAACGTGCAACCAGCGCTGTGGTTGGTCGCGGCAGCAGCCGCATTGTGGGGCATTGTCTGCAGCTAGCATTCTGCGCCTCGTTCCGAGCTCAGAGCAGCGCAGTTGCTATCGGCGCAGCGCAAAGTTATTTAGTATTTGTTTCTTTCGTTTTTTTTGCTTTTTTTTGGCGAGAGAAAGGGTAACAGATTCCCACACTCTGCGAGGGCCGGACGCGCAGACGGACGAGGCGGAAGGGAAGAGTCTGTTGACAACTGCAGCAGCAGCAGCAGAGCCCATTGTGCACCGCGGCGCGGCAACCTGGACTGCAACTGTGGCTGTGGCTGAGATATGAATAAAATGAATGAGTGGCCGCGCTCGTACTCCAACTGCAACTCCAACTCCAACTCGAACCAGTTAAACTGTGTGAACATGAACATGACGCTCAGCCTTAGCTGATTGATGAATGTCAGGCACAGCCCGAAAGTGTCGCTCTCTCTCTCTCTCTCGCTCGCTCTCGCTCTGTCTGGCTGCTAACGGCACCTGAGGAGGAGAGCAGGTGTCATGGGAACCCAGCAAATGGGTCGCGGTCACACACTCAACGCTGACGCTACTCAACAACAACAACGACAACAGCAACGACGACGACGACAACGACGACAGCTACCGAAGGTCGCCAATAGAGATCAACGGCGAGTGGGAGGCACAGCGGATTTGTCTGCACAAAAAAACACAGTTAGAGCTGAGGAGCCCTTCGGGGGCATTTGACATGCAATTGATATGTCTATAGTAACTCCAAAGCTAGCAAGATGTTTGTGAATCTCGAAAAAACAATAACTCGACCTTCGTCTAAATGCGCTAGTAAAACTTTTCACTACATATAGTAGTATTGACTGCACTAGATAGAGTTCTTTACAAAGCAATAAATTGGGTTCTGAGGCCCTAAAAAGTAATATGAATAATAGCTAGCAAAAGAGTGCTCTTGATAGAATTCTATATTCGAATTCAAGTTAGCTTCTTCACTTGAATACATACATATATCTGAGGCTTCATTAAGTAATATTGTATCTAGCAAAAGGTAGTGCCAGATATATTTCTATATTCAATGCAATATTGTAGCTAACAAAAGGCTGATTTATAGATTTCTATTATTAGTTCTTCTTATAACTTCATTACATCTTCTGCACTTGACTACATATGTATAACTAAAGCACTAAAAACAATTATTGTAGCTAGGAAAAGGCTGCTCTAGTTAGAATTCTATACCAAATTATAAGAGTCTCACTTCTCCACATATGTAGCATATATTTGAAGCTCTAAAAAGTAATGTTGTATGTTAGCTAGTTGCTGTGGATGGAATTCTATATTCGATTATAAGTTAGCTTCACTTGAATACATTGAAATATATCTGAGGCTCTAAAGACTAATCTTGTATCTAGCAAAAGGCTGCTTTAGATGGCATTCTATACATTAACGATATACATATCTGTGGCTATAACAAGTAATATTGCTGTTACAAAAGGCTGCTCTAGTTAAAATTCTATACCAAATTATAAGTTCCTCACTTCATGACATATGTAGCATTTATCTGAAGTTCTAAAAAGATGACATTCTATACATAAACGACGTACATATCTGAGGCTATAACAAGTAATATTGTTGTTACAAAAGGCTGCTCTAGTTAGAATACTATAGCAAATTATAAGCTCGCTTCTTCACTTCACCACATATGCAACATATATCTAAGGCTCTAAAAAGTAATATTGTTTCTATCGAAAAAGCTGCTCTAGAAAGATTTCTGTATTGAATTAAAAGTATTCTGCTTCATTTAAATTTTAGGCCATCAAACAAATCACATTCGCGTAGATCACTTTGTGAATATCATTGGCTGACTGACGCTTCGATTGCAGTTAGTTAAGCAATTTGGAGATGCTTCTAGTTTTTTGCCGTGCAATTCGCTTTCGATTGCCGTCAATCAGCGGTGATTGAAGTCGACTGGCATTCACAGGTAGCTCTTTGTTCGCAATTAATGCGAGTAATCCATTAATCGACACACGCTCACTTGAGTGCAAGCGCAGCATATGCGCCATCATTATTATGATCATGATCATGATCTCGGGCTGCCAATGTTGACGTCGAGCATGTTGTGGCGTCTAGTGTTGTTCAGTGTTTAGTGTTTAGTGTTCAGTGTTTAGTGTCTTGAAGTCTTGTGTTTTTTCGGGGATCGCGCTTAGTGTTTGCTCAGCTCCTGCAAATGGGGCCGCGACCACTTGAATTGAAGCCTTCAATGTGGCCGGGCACATTAATTCAATTTGATGATTTGAACGGCAGCCGCGTCGTCGTTGAATGAAATGCGCAAACAAAAAACAAAAGGTAAACAACACAACAATGACAAGTGACGTGCGAGCGGCAAGCGGCAAGTGGCAAGTGGCAAGCGGCAAGTGGCAAATGGCAAGCTGGCGAACTGGCAGCAGGCGACAACGTGCAACACAACGGAGAGCGTTCAGGGGAGTGGAGGGGGGGGGAACTAACTGTACAATGGCAATGCGACTAACCCAAATAGAGAGCCAAATAAAGCCAACAAAACGACGCGTTCGCCGCACAACTAAAGTTGAAAGTTGAAGCCGAGCTGAGTGTCGTCGAGTCGGGCAAAGTATCTGCCAGATACTTGAGCAGATGCGCTGCCAACGCGGCCAACACGGCCAGCACGGGCAACGTCGCGGCTGCCTCACGCTGCAAGGCCCAAGCCCAAAATCCGAATAACCAAATCGCAGCCCCGACTCGCGCTCTGCTCTGCGTGATCGACCGACTGTCGAAGCAGTTGCGCCAGCGACGACGACGGCGACGGCGATGGCGTTGGCCGACAGCGCGACCTAGGTGCCAGCTGCCAAGCAGTCAGCCCCGACTCACGGACGGACGGACTGTCAGACTGCCGGGCCAGACCAGACCAGACCAGACCAGACCAGACCGGGCTAGGGCAGGCAGCCATCCATATGTATGAACTGTTTGTATTACGTTTGAAAGTCATGTTGCAGATACTAAACTTAAAGTATCTGCATATCTGCGGGCACCTGCAACAACAGCACCCGCACCACCCACCGCCCACCACCCACCGCCGACGCCGCCGCTCGACCTGGCTGTGGTAGCTGCAACACCATCGCCAGTCGCCACTTGCATATCAATGTGGCCAAAATAAAATGTGACGGCTAACGCGCACGATTAAAACTGCGATACATGTGTACAAGTGCAGATGCAACTGCATCTTGCAGATACTTTCGGCGCTGCCTAGTGCGTCGCCATCGCCGTCGTCGTCATCGTCGCTGTGTTGCAATTGAAGGCCTCCGAACACACCAGACTACATTATAGAATCAACAAAAAACACTATGGAAATAATGCTACACTGGAGTACAAACGACTGACAAATGCTCTGTCTAGAAGTCGCTAGATTAGTCGAACTAGTTGAGATTGAAAGTCAATACAAGTGCTTCTTCATATCTTTGCTCATAAGTGACTAAATGTTAAACACAAACTCTTTTTAGTTGGTCTTCCTCATCGCATGTCTAACAAATGAAATTAGTCGAGCTAGTTGAGGTTGAAAGTCAGCACAATTGATGAAATTGAATATTTTACTGACTAAGTTCACAAGTGAATAAATGTTATAAACTCTCTTTGTTCGTCACACTCTCTTCAAATTTAGTGCAGTTCAAAAAAGGCTTAAAAAGTGCTAATTGATTTTGAAGACAGTTGCATAAATTGTATTTAGTTTGTCTGCCCTATCGAATGTCTAACAAATTGAATTAGTCGAGCTAGTTGAGGTTGAAAGTCAACACAATAAATGCATTTTTAATGACTATCTAAATGTGAAGCTATTTAATGAGATTATGATATAATAAGTAAGGAAACTATACGATAAAATGTCATCTCTTCTCTCCAGAGTCTTTTCGAATTTAGTGCAATTGAAAAGCGGCAGATTTTGAAAGGACTATCAATAGTTTCTTTGGTCTGTGTTTGACTATCTATAGTGTCTAAACATATCGAATTATTGAAGTTTAATTGAGGTTAAAACCCTATTTATTTATTTATATTATATATATGCATATATGAGACCTTTGCTTTGGACTTTCTTTAAAATTTTTGCAGTTGAAATAGACAGATTTTGCCCACACTTCAATGCCCTCTTTGACTCTCTATAATGCGTAATCAAACCGAATTATTAGACTTGTTTGAGGTTGAAAGTAAATGCCGTTTAATACTTTACAAACTACCCAAGTTTATATGTGTTTAATGCGTATATATTGTCTTCGATCGAAGCTGTTCTTCGGAGTCCCTTTAAATTTAGTGTAGAGTTGATGGAGGCAGCTTTGGTGTTGTTGTAGTTAGTTTGCATGCCCTTCCATAGTGTATCAGCGAATCGAGTAGTGAGTAGTGGAAGAGGAAAACATAAAAAACACAACAATAGTACGAGCACAGCAAGCACACACACACATGCTCGTAACATTGAAAGTGCAACAACAACACGAACAACTAGCGTCGTGTTAGTTTTGGCCCTCGGCCTGCCGTCTGCGGTCGGCAATTGAATTCATTCAATGCCTACACTAAAACCACCTCGTCAGCCCCCCGCCTGCCCCCCGCCTGCCCCCCGCTGTGCCCTCCTCCGACTGCTCAGCTGAGCAGGCCAGACAGTCGTAGTCGGAGTCGCAGAGCGACGACAGCGACAGCGAGTTGATTTGCTTTTTGGCTTAGTCAACCGCAACAACAGCATCAGCAGCAGCAGCAACAACAACTGCAACATCAGCAGATACATTGACGACTCGTCGTCGCTGTCGACTGGCCCCAGTCGCGGTTACTTTGCAATTTGTATTAAGGATTTGAGCGTCGCATCGCTGCGTCCATTCGGACTGCGGTCGGCGGCAATGTTGCGCATTTAACTAAAGCTACACGTGCCCCCTCCTCGTCTGCCTTGTCTGCCCCGCTGCCCGTTGTAATCCCGCTCGCAATCCCAATTCAATTTTCGGCTGCACATTGACAACATTTGCATTTACACGCACTTGCCACAGATCGAACATGCCGCAAGCCCGCAGTCCGCAGTCCACAGTCCACAGGACGCCGTCAGCCGACAGACCACACCAACTACAGCTCCACACTCGAGTTCCAGTCTCGATATCAATTGGATTGTGATATGAACGAGCTGAGGACAATGGGCAAGACTGACTAAACACATTGACAAACTGCGTGTAACTTTTAAAATCAATGTGAGTAAATAACAATAAAGAAGCAAGTAGTTTTCAATTAGTTTTCTGATTTCAATTAGCAGTCAAGAACTTGTATAGTTTATAGAACTTAGTATTGCATTTCAACAACTACTCTTTGATTGCGCAGTCTCGACTTTAGCGCACGTAAATCGCTGAGCGATGAAAGCAATTCGCAGACGAACTCAGCCCGCAATTGTGTGCGCAAAAGTGCTTGCGCTGCCCACGGTGCGCCCGGCGACTGCTTAAGCTGCCGCACGGAAGGAAGTTGCCACAGCCGGCAGAGGCAGAGTCAGCTGGCTCGCCACGCATTGACACCTACCAATAATTTGCTACACGATCCCCAGTCCAGCTCTGTTTGTGGGTGTGAATGTGGCATGCCATGCCGTTGCAACTGCGATTTGTTTCACTTAGTCGCCGTCGTCGTCGTCGATGGCGATGTCATCGTGGCAAAATTTGCGTAGAGCGTCGTTGGGATTTGAATTGTGTAGACATGCACGCAACATTACCGCGCTTTCGTGTTGCGTCGTGTAAGCCAACTGCTGCTGCTGACGATGATGACGTTGGTGGGGAAGCTGCTGTTCCTGTTGCTGGAGCTGGCGATGACAAACAAACAAAAGGCAGCGCGAGACTGCAACGTGCACTGGCTGCGCTCGCCGAGATTGACGCGGGACAGCCCTGTCCGAGCCTCGCTCGAGCTCGTGGCATGAGCTGTGTTTTGTGCTTAGTGGAGCGGCTTAGCGGTCGCTTAACAAAGAGCCAGTCAGCAACTTGAATGCCGTTTAACGTGCAACGTCGACCAGTCGATGCAGCCTTCCAGCCATCTAGCCATCCAGCCATCCAGCCATCCATCCATCAGTCAGTTAGTCAGTCGGGCGGCAGTCAAGGTTACTAATTAGGCAAATGCTCGTCTCCCGTTTTGTTGCCCACATGATGCTAATTAAGCGACATTGCCTCAAAATGTCGCAGAGTTCGCCAACGTCGCCGACTGCGCTCGGCCGCAACACGAACTACAAATATTCTGCGTTTTGTGGCAGCCACAGCCACTGAGAGAATTCCAGCCGCAGTCGCGCAACTGCTTCCCAGAGCAGAACAATTGACATCCCGGCTTGGACATTGACAATGCTCCCTCAGCGGAGTTTGACATGTTAGGCCAAAAGCCGCAAACTATTGAGATGTCATCGCGGTCGCGGTCTACCGACCATGTGAGAGAGATCATGGGCCATTCGAGTGGGCATGGGCATGAGGTGAGCTTGTGAGCTCGCTAGCTAGGATGCTAGGATGCTGGGATGCTGGGATGCTATCAAACATACCGTCTCAGGCTGGGGCTAACGAGCTTGACTTGTCGACAGCATTGACCGAGAGGGCGCCTCTTTGAATATGCTGCTGCTGCTGGCATAATTAAAAGGCCAACATCGAACAAGTTGCGATTACACGCGTTGGCCATGTAATGGGCCATGTACTTAACTTGTTGCTCCAGCTCCGAGCTCCAAGCTTCGAGCTACAGTTACAGCCGCTCCATCTGATTGAAATGCCAGCGACCCGAGTCAGGTCTCAGCTGCAGTCTCAGTCGCTTGGTCGCCGTCCCCTCCCCCCAACCTCGCCCTCGCCCTCGACGGCGACTTCGTCTAGACACAACTCGGGCGCTGTATGGGAAATCAGAGCAGTGTTCACATTGCTTCACGATTGAAGACCACTGCGACTGACGAAAAATGTGCTGGGAAATTCGCTGTGATCGGTCGCTGCTCTGCCCGCGCCTCCTCTTCTCTAATGAGCGCGCATTCAGCGCACACAGCACACGAATTATTTGGATGTCAAGAAATCTTTTAGCGGGCGCTTCTGCAAGTCGGCTAAATGCCACTTTAGTCGCCCCAAAACTTGACCTACAACCACATTGAAGTCGCTCCCGATGTGTTCCCATAATTTCACTACACTTGCTTACTATCGCACGTTATCGATAGTAAATCTAAAGCTATCGGTATCTATTCCCAGTCACGTGCTCGTCGAACTTTTTCGATAAGAAATCGATTGCTTATCGAGCCGCAATCAATCATAGGCAGAGTAAACACGATTTGCGGTGAAATACTTTACCCATTTGGCGGACTTGTTGAAATTCAGCGATAGGCAAGAACTCACCTGCAAGTAAACAAGATAAATGGCCACGTTATTATAATAGGTTTGCGACTCTCTGCTTAATAACAAATTATGCATTATGAGCATTTGAATGTCATATTTAACATTGCCAGTTGTCGTTCGAGTTTGAGTTTGAGTTCGAGTCGAGTTTGGGTTTGGTTCGCTAGCATTTGAGGTGTGTGCGTCTCGCAGTCGCTGTCCGTCCGTCTGTCCGTCCGTCCGTCCGTCTGTCTGTTTGTGTGGTAGTTTCATTAAAAATCTCCCACGCATTGGCAACCTGGTCGTCTGATGGTCGCCTGGTGACCTAAGCCTGGCCAAGAGGCGAGACACCAGACTCGACAGCACAAAACAAACAAACAAAGGCAATTGAACGATCTGTGACCGGTTCTCGCGGCAGTTGTTGTTGTTGTTGTTGCTGTGGTTCTTCTGCCTCTCGCGGCTGTTGTTGTTGCCGCTCTTGTTGCAATAAAATGAAACGTAAATGAAATCTATTGTGTTCTATATGAATAATGAGACAATTTTAATAATTTATAGACAGCTCTCGGTTAACCGCAATAAGCCAGAGCGTTGCATTGCAGACAGACAATGCAGCCTGCCTGCCGCATGCAGCACATATTGCATGCAGCACCATCGGCGCACCACCGCAAAAAGTTCGATGATCTTGCAGCTCAAAAGTCGGATATGGTTTCTCAGACCCAACCGGCAACTGGGCAACTTAGAGTCGTCGCCATCGTCGTCGTTAGCCGTGATAACAAATCGCGATTGGCATCGCTTCCGATTTGCGACAAAGGTGAGAAAGTTGCGCTGCCTCGCAACTCTTCCTCGGGCCAACCATCGACTCCACTCCACTCCACTCCACACCACTCCACTCCATTCATTCGTTCATTCATTCATTCGTGTACTCACTCATTGACCGCAATGCCCGCAGTCGGGCTAGGAGTAATTGTATCTGTCGTCGTCGCAGCTGCAATAAGTCAAAGTTGTCGCCCAGTCGCAAATGCTTCAATGGCCCGTGGCTGAGTTTCAGTTACACTTTGGGTTACATGATCCGATGCTGTATTATTGCATTCATTTTTTCCGCAGCTACTCTTTTGCTCATCCCCCCCTCTTCAACCGAGTCTATTGTTTTATGGCTTGGCTATTAGCTGCAGCCAGAAGAACTAATCTTGCAGACGAAGCGCGACTTGCGACTGGCAACTGGCGACTGGCAATTAAATGGCTTCGGCCACAGCACAGGTGACAGTTTGCTGAATACGGGCGCATCGCAACTATTTATAGCCTCAACTGTGGTTGCAAGTGGCATGCGACCCAAACAACGACCGCCAATTGATCGCAAGCGCATTTAATTGAACTCCAACATTCGATTGCCCTAAATGCGTGTAATTGCGTGCGACATGCTCACAGTTGGGGCGGAGTCGTGCTTCGCAGTGAAAATATCACGCATACGCCATGACGACTGACCACAGCACACGCCCATTTGTCCGCTGTGCTGGCCAAGCAAGCTCGCACAGCGCAACCCCAACAGCAATTCACACACACGCACACACATGACGGCAAAGCACTCGACAAACGGCGCGTAGCCAAAATCAATAGCGCCCCAATGTCGGCCCCAACTCGCCTTCATGTGTGTGCGAGTGTGCGAGTGTGTGTCTGCCATCTCGCTCGCTGGCTGGGCGTCCGTTTCGGGGTTCGACCGGATGCGGCACTTAAACGTTGACGACGACGTCGGGAGTCTGGGAGCTGGCAGTCGAAGGCGAAGACGAAGTCGGTGCTCCGGCCGATGGCGTTGATAGTCCACGTACGAGCCGCACAGACACACACATGTGCTGCTCAATACACATCTATATACACACACATATATGTGTATATAGTGTGTATACATTTGTATATATGTTTAGCTGCTGCTGCTGCAACGGTCGCTGGCATTTTTCGCCTCGGGTTCACAATAAAAACTTGAAGTCCTGTCGATTCTATTTGCGCTGCGCTGCAGTTGCCACCGACTGTGTCCTGGCAACTGTTTCGCAACATGAACTTTATGCGGCTGCGGCTGAGTGATTCGAGCTCCCCCCCACTCACCGCTGGCGTCAATGCCAATGGCAGACATTCTCGGCTAGATTTGCGCCCCACGGTCCCCTCGAAGTTTTAAAGCTGTGTGCTGCTGCATGTTTGCCGGCGAAGTGGACCTTGGCTATGCTGCCGCGAGCAGCACCATGGCTGCCACTTGCCACGCGCCGTTTTTGCCACTTATTGGGCAGTGTCCCAACCGATGCCAACTCCAGCGCGCGACCAGACATCGCCTCTACATATATACACGTATATATTGCATACACACACACACACGCAGCTCGCTCTGCTCATGTTGCAGACGATGACTGCAATTTGGAGAACTTAACCGCAGCAGCGGCAGCGGCAGCGGCAACGGCAACGGCAACGGCAACGGCTTCCACCGCAGGGCAGGACGCAAATTGTGAACAAATGAAAGTAGCGAAAATGTTCGAGGCAGCAGCCATGGCTTCCTTGTTGCGCCCCCCACCCCTCCCGCTGCTCGCCGTACATGTGTACTTGCCCCAAAAACTGCGGCTGTCTGTCTGTCGTTCTGTCGGTCGCTCGGTTGCTTTTTGTTTTCGCTACGACGACGCTGCGAATCGCGTCTGTTCCCTTTTTTCGGCAGTTTAACTGCAGGTCAAAAGAATCCCAATGCATCTGTAGCCGAAAATGCTGACGCATCCGCTATCTACCCCCCGCTGCCCCCACCCTGCTGGTCATTGTGCGCCCCATGTGTGGGTGAGCTACAGGGGTGGGGGGGGGGTCTGCTTGGCCGCCTGGTTGCCGCCTTTAACCGCAGGGCGGCTGCGACAGGCAAAAAGGCAGCGGCAAATAAAATGCGCAAGTCGAAATAATTGAAAAGCGCGCAAAGTTTATGGGCGAAAATAATTTGCAGGCAGTCGACTTGGCTTTCAGGCAGCGCACAACTACCATACTTAGCAGCATGAGCTCTGTTCGTGTTTGCTGTCTCTATGAACACGGAGCACATCGAATCGCAATAGAAATGTAGACAACTGCTGCAAATGAACTTGAATTCGTCCACATAACACTTTAAATTCAATCAAGTGGCATGCACCAAAGACGTATTTTGAATTGAAAGCAAAGTTTTGAAAGCGCTAAGACTAAAGATGAGTTCGACAAACTAGCATAACTATGAAGGTAGCGCTGATTTAAATTGCTATTACTTTATACCACATTGGACAAGCTAGCATAACTGTAGTGGTTGCGCTGACTTAAATTACTAATAGTTTAGACTAGATTAGCAGGCTGCTCCTTTGGCAATTTAGTCGACAATTCCTCGAACTTAAAGCTGGCAGTCATAATCATTCGCTTTGACATTCGACTTGGAGCTGCGAGTTGTCCAATGTGGAAAATTGAATGCGAAATTGTTGATGCCATTGTGGCTTATTAGCAACCGAGGCATGAGGCATGAGGCATGAGGCAGGCTAGAGAGCGACACTCTGCGGGCAACACACACCCAACAGCCAGCACACTCGCATTGGGAGCGACAGGCAGCTGGCATATTCAAATGTGCGGTTTGGCACTCTTCAATTTACAACAAATCGTTCGGGGGGGCAACCCCAGCAAACATAAATCAGACGCACACGCAGAGCCTGAGACTCGCACACTCACACACTCGCACACACTCAGACGCGCATTCACAGAGTGCTTGCATATTTCTTACACACAATTGTCTCTTTTCTTTCGGCCTCGCACAATGCAGACTCGAGCTCCCAGCAGAGCTCCTCTTCTCTTCTCTTCGCTCTCTCTCTCTCGCTGTCTCTCTCTCGTTCTCGTTCTGTGTGTGTGTGTGTTTGCTCCTCCTTTGGGCGGCTCCTTGTCGTTGGCTTTTGTGAATTGGTGTCCAAGCGTTTTATGTTTCAATTATGCGCAACTTGCGCCCAACAATGGCGACGCTTTAGCTGCTCGCTCGCCTGCGCTAAATGATGATGCAAAGTGACTTGGCCCCAGCCAGCTAGCCACCCAGCTTCCGGCTCCTGCCCCACCCCGTCCTGCGTGCCACTGTCTGTGGCAGTTGATGCATAAATTCCTTTAACATATGCCATAAGCGGAGCGCACACTCGACGCCTAGATTGACACACGCAACTTCCCTTCCCGTGCAACCCATTTGCAGGCACACGTCTATTTGCTTGCCACCGAGCGTGGCAAGGTGTGTGCTCAAGTAGCCAACGGTAATTTCCAGCCGAGGCCTTTGCCCTCCACCTCTCCACCTCGCTGCAACTTTAAGCGCCAGCACACAAGCAACTCCTGCATCCTGGCACTCGCAGTTCCAGTTGCAGCTTCAATCTCTGTCTCAACACTTTTGGCCAGCTGCGAGTTGAAGCCTTTCAAGCTGGCCGGAAAGCCTAGCACAACTGTGAATAGTATTCACTCCACCTTTGGCCCTTAAAGTCGCAGCAAATACGCGTTTCAATGCTGCCCCACAAATGCAATGCTGACTTCAGTCTGCCTCAATGGCGACTGCTGAACTCAAAGCGAGTTTAACGCACATTTCTGGGTAGCCCACAAACCAACAACACATCGGATATTTTGTAATATTTCTGAAAGCATATTATTTCACATAGCGACTAAATGTACTTTAAGTACGAAACTGTAGTTGACGAACTTAAAGCTATCAAACAAGAGCGCTTCAATTAAGGAATTTCGCTTCAAAAAGTAAGTGCGATATCTTCAACTTCAAAGAAGAATTTTACTTTTGCTTTCTGCCATTACGCTTCTCGATTCCTGTTGCTGTTTCGCTATTTTCCAAGGCGATTTCTGGCGATCTGGCAACGAGCTGGCGAGCCACCCCTAAATGGCCCTGGAGCTGGACACAAGATGGACCTGAACGCGACCCCTCGAGACGGCAGCCAATAACTGTAGCATCTCAAGCTGTGCTCGCTCAGCTGGTAAGCTTGCAAACTGGCAAGCTGGCAAACTTGCCTAGCGCCCTCTCGCTCGACGGCCGTCGGGCGTCTCTTTCGCGCACAAAATGGCGGCGATCGGCGCGAGGCCCATAAGTCGGGCAGTATATAGACTGGGAGATGCAAATGACGCGAGCTTGTGGGCATGCTGCGCAGGCGCTGCGAAGCCGGGCCCAGTTTTGCACTCGCTGCCAATGATGACGACGAAGCTCATGATGACGCCAACTGCTGCTGCTGATGATGATGATGCCGTCGTCGACGATGCCGTGGCCGAGCCCAAAGCCAGAGCCAAAGCCAAAGCACACGCAGCCGCTGTTCGCCGTTGGCTGTTGGCTGTTGGCTGCTTTGGACGCTGTGTTTTTTGGGCTTGGCCCGTTCCGGCCTCGGCCTATGTGCGCGTCGAGTTATCAAGGTCTGGCCAATCAAAAAGCCAATTCGACAGCCCCACACACACACACACACACACAGACACACAGACACAGATTGAATTGCTGCGATCGACGACGACGACGACGACGACGACAGGTGTGAAGAGCTTCAGCTGCGCTGTGGGCAATAAGAAACCGTAACACGGCGGCAGATAAGCAAGTCACTCGCTCTCTGGCTCTCGCTCTCTGCGTGTTGTGTGCTCTCCCACTTACACACACACACACACGCACACACACGCACACAGACAGTGGCGTAAAACCTGCTCGACGCTTGGGTGTCTGCGTGCGCTCAATGCTGCTGATATTCAGTCAATGTGCTTGGCCATCGCCTCGCTCTCGCTTTTGCTCTCTCGCTCTCTTTCGGTGTTTGCGCTCTCCGCTCTCTCGTCTCGTCGGCGAGCCAACCAAACGGGCTGGGGACTGGGGCTGGGCCAGGGCCAGGCAGCCAGCCAACGGCAAGGCGACGCCAAGCGACGACAGACGAAGAGACAGACACAGCGACAGACGGACGGAGGGACGGACAGACAGATGGACAGAGGCGGACAGAGGCGAAAGGCAAGCGCAAAGTAAATAACTTATCAGTCGAACTGTAACTGGAGACTCGCCGCGGCGAGCCACAGCGAAAAAGCGCCGAATGAATACATAAAAGGGGAGGCGTCAACAACAGCGACGGCGACGGCGACGGCGACAACAATAAGAAGACGACGACGACGTTGACAAAGATCAGAGCGCGTCTTGGAGACTGCGCACACACACACGCAGTGGGGAGCGTGCTATGTGTGTGTGTGTGTGTGTGTGCGAGAGACACACAACGAATCGCGAGCAAACGATTTATAAGTCGCGCGTGCCCATTCAAATCTGAATGCGTATCAATTTATTCATGTTTGTTCGCCTGTGGCTCGCGGAAGCCAGCGCGAAAGAGACAGCAAGCGAGACAGACTGAGAGCGACTGCTCTCGCAGCTGCCAGAACAACTGTTGAACTGCAGCCCAACTCATGCACGATTCACTCAGTTGCTGCATCTCAATGCATTCTACATAAACTACTCATTATAATTACACTACTTGTAAGCATAAATCGGTATAATTTAGATATATAATAAATGAAATAGTAAGCACTAAGAGTTTGTCACAGACATTTGCTGGATAAAATATTGAATTGTATTCACTAACAATTCAATAACATTGCAGTTGCTCTTAAATACAACATTTTTGTGTAGTTCTACTTCGATTGAAGTCGAATTGAAGAAAATTGAACATCAACTTATTCTTAGTTTAAGTTGGCATAAAGAAAATAAATTCATACTATGACATAACAACAAATTATTCTTATTGTTAGTAGGCTTAAAGAGTGAAAACTATCTCATAAATCTAACAGCAAATTATTCTTAGTTTTAGATGACATAAAAAAAGGAAACTCATATTTTTAATACAACAGCAAATTTTGTTATTTTAGTTGACATAAAGAGACGAAATATAACAGCATAAAATATAACTTATTGTTGACTTAAAGAGAGTAAATTATATCATAAATATAATAGCAAATTATTCTGATTTTAAGTTAGCTTAAATAGAGTAAACTATACCATAAATAGAACAGTTAATTTTGCTTAAATTGAGGGAGCATAAAGAAAGGAAGCTATACCATATGTATAACAGAAAAAAGGAAACTCATATTATCAATATCAGCGCAAATTTCACGTATTTTGAGGTAGCATATAGAAAGGAAACTATATCATAAATACAACAGCATATAGAAAGGAAACTATATCATATAGAACAGCAAATTCGCCTTAATGTGAGGTGGCATAGAGATGTAACTATATTATGAATACTGCTATCTATATAAGTATTTGATTATGGAAAGGAAACTCATATTATCAATAGCATATAGAAAGGAAACTATATAACTATATAAATATGTAGCTATATATATGTATAGATATAGCTATATTATGTATATTCGTATCTTTTCAACAATTTGACTATGGCAAGATTTGGAATGCGAGCACGAGATGTATTTGCTATGTTATTTGCATCTTGAGTGAGCGACTGCGAGTGGATAAGTGGCTATATAGTTATGCATGCAGCGCAGCAATTTACGTGATGCCCCAGACCGCTTCCCAGCTGCAGTGCAGCGCGATCGCCGTGGCATGCCCCAGACGTGGAGTGGCGTCCTCTGCGGCCTGTGTTGCGACTGCTGTGACAATGGCATCTTAATAATCATAATTACAGGGCTCGAGCTGATAATAATGCGGGGCCTGCGCAGCACGAAGTGGAGCAGCTACAACGAGGAAGCGGGGGGGGGGGGGGCAGGGTTGGCGCTGAAGAATTGGTGTGGTGCCATCTCTCGATATTAATCGCCAGGCAAGCGGAAATGGGGAGTGCCCCCCACACAAGCACAAGCATGCTGCAAGACAATTTGAGGTGGGTCCAGGTGCGGATTGCGGGCAGCCCCTCCAAGGGGGGGGGGGGAGAGGGGGGTACTCTGTTGTGCCTGCCGAGTGGGGCATGATTGATTTATTTATTTGAGCTGCGCGTCTTCGTTGCGTCTGTAATCATTGAATTCAATTATGCCAGCCAAGCAGGCAGAGACCCAAAATCCAATGGCATTATCAGCGCCACGATGACGATGATCATCAGCATTATCCACACACACACACACACAGAGAGACACGCAGCGAGCCATCATCCATCCATCCATCCATCTAGTCGGGGCTGGGCTACACGCCGCACCCACACCTACTTCAGCAATCTGCGAGATTGCAGCACGCGTCTCTGTCTCTGTCGTCGTTGTCGTTGTCGTCGTCATTCGGTTGGTCACATGCCAAAACTGTTCATTGGCTGTGAAGTTTTTATTGAATTCATCTCGAGCGTCGACACCCACACAGAGCAGCAGCGAGAGCATTGGGGAATACCCCGAGCTCCAGTTACTGCAGCTGACCGTGCTCCAGAGCTCCCACTCACTGCTCTGCGTCCAGCGTCTCGAGGAGATCTCAGTTGCTCTGCTGTTGCTCTTGCTGTTGCTTTGTGTGTTTTGGGTGCGCCGCGCGTTGCGTGGGCTGCGTTTTCAATCTGCGCTTCGTGCGCTATTTATAAACCCAGCTCAATGAATGAGCGAGCAGACAACGCGGCGAGGGGGGAACAGGCGCAGTTGGTTAGTCAGACAGTCAGCGAGGCAGCAAATAATAATTGCGCTGCTCAATTAAAACACAACTCGCTAAAGGTAGAAAAATCAAAACAACAAAGTCCACTCTGCGTTTCATCTTCAGCTCCGCGTTGGGGAGGGGTCAGGGCGAGGGGCGAGGGGCGAGGGGCGACTTGTTTTAGCCCGCTGTTTGACAGTGCGTTGGCGTCGGAGCCAAACTGTTGCTGTTGCTGTTGCTGTTGCCAAGCCTTTTTGGACCCGTTTAATGAATGACTCTTGGCCCTGACACTGGGCCCTGGAACTAATCAAATTGTTGCTGCCACAACGTGCGGCAGGCAGCGGGCGGCAGGCGGCAGGCGGCGCGCGGCCCAATCGGGCGGGCTAATTTATGCGCCCCGTGCGACAGCAAATTGTCCCAGCGAAATCACAAGAATCTTCGACGCTCGTTTTTCGACGCTTTTCGCCGCTCTTTTTTTCCCTTTCTTTCCCCTTTTCTGTTGTTTTTTTTTCAGCGCATTTCCTGGCCGGAAGCGACAGCAGCCGGTCCTGTCTCAAGTTGCGCCTTCAGTTTGGCAACTTGTGGCACGTGCTGCCCTCCGCTCGACGAGCGCGACACAAGCAAACAGTGACAACAACAACCAACAAAAAAGAAAACGAGCGAAGTAGGCAACAATCCTGCGAGGCGCGTGCGCCGCGCCACAAGGATAAAGGCGAGCAAGTGGGTTGAGCTGGGCGCCTCGCTGAATGGCGGCAACGCTGCAATCACTCAAATGCTGAAAACCCACTCCCCACCCCCCGCCCCCCGCCCACCACTCGCCGCCTGCTCGGGTCGCTTTTGCGGTTTGTTTTGCTACGCAAATTTTCAGCCAGCTGCTCTCAAGTCGGCGGCAGGCGCGACAAGCGGACAAAGGTGGCGCCTCCTCTTGATGCACTGCGACTACCTCCCTCCCCCCCCCCTCACACTTGTATTTGCATTGAAAGTGAAAAGTTTGCCAAGTGCGAAACGCGAAGTCGCGACGTCGCCGTCGCCGTCGCAGTCGACGCCATAAAAATATGCGCGTCAAAACAAAGCTAGTAAAAGATTCATTAAGTTTGCTGCTCGCTTTCATTTCTTTTTCGCCTGCGCTTTGTTCGCTGTCACGCGCTGTCAGCTTCTCCTCTTTCTCGCGCTTCTTCTTCGCCGGCCAGCCAACGCTGCGTATACGCAACGCTACTTTTAGCTGCCACCAAGTCAATACTCAGCCAATGTTTGGCCGCAAAGTATTGCATATTTCCCTTGCACTTCTCTCCAAATAGTTCAGCATAAATGCGCTGCAACTAAGCAAATATTCAAGTCTGAGGGGGAAATATTGCAATGCGCTTCTCACTAGTCTCACTAGTCTTTAAGTAAAGCTTTTCTTATAAGTATTGCCACACCAATGAATAATAAATGCCGAGTGTGAACCGCTCTCGGAGCCAGTTCTTTGCCCATTTAAAACAGTCGAAGCTGCATTCGTCATATTTTCAAACTGCTTCCGCCTAGTTTTGTAAATTTGGCTGTTGATTGCAACAGTTTATTGTGTGTACTCCAAGCTGAACCGCTCTGCGAACCGGTTCGACTGTGGCTCAGCTCTTTTGTGCTGCAGCTGCCGGGCAAAATGCCTTGTGCATCCTGTTCCAGGAGCAGCAGCAGCAGCAGGAGCTGTGTTGCAGTTGCAGCCTTTATTTTCCAGTCGCTACGTTTTCTTTGCTGCTTTTTTGGGAAATTACCCGTCACACACACACACACACACACACACACACACACACGCTAGACAGGAGCGAGGACTTTCGAAGGGGGATTTCATATTTTTATTTCAAACTGCGCTGCGCTTTGTTTGTCTCGCTTTGTTGTTGTTGTTTCCTTGCTGTTTTTTGCTTCTTATATTTTGGTCGAAAAATTAAAAGTGAACCGAGCGAGCGAGCGAGCGGGCGAGCGGGCGAGCGGGGGGAACAAAAGCCAAAAGCGTATTTAAAACAAAAGAAAGTGCAAAACAATTCATGCGCCTGGCCGGAATCTGAATCTGAGTCTGAGTCTGAGTCTGAATGCGACTGGGAATATGTGAGTATGTGAGTCCGCATCCGACTCCGAGTGTTGTGCCTGTCTGGCCTGGCCTGGCCGAGCGCTTCGTCCTGCCGCGTCCTGCCGCGTCCTGCCGCGTCCTGGCGACCGCCCGCTGGCCCCAGTGTCGACTGCGGATGCACCTAGTGAGGAGACATTGTCGCTGGCCGGGCTCGGGCTGGAGACGCCGCAGCGGAAGCGACTTGCTGCGCGCTGTTGTGGCTGATTATGCTGCCACGGCCAGAGTTGGGGCGCCGGCCCCCAGCCAGCGCTGCAATTTATTCGGGATGTCCTGCAGGCTGTGCGCACATTTCAAATGCATGCCCCTGCCCCCCCCCCCTCTATCCCCTGGCAATTGTCAGCTGAGCCGCTTAAGCCGCAGCTGGACAAAAGTTTGACATCCACATGACGACGAGGGCGGGCAGGGGAGGGGAGGGGAGGGGAGGGGAGGGGAGGCGCCGCTGTTATTTGTTATAACAATTGCCGAGACACGGACTCGATGTGGGTCTGCTGACGGAGCCGTTGCCATGGCGAAGCCTGCTGGATAACAATGGACAGACGGACGGACAGACAGACAGACAGACAGACAGACGGTCGGTCGGCGGTCGGTCGGTCGGACGGCGGCTCATTTAATGGACACTGTTTGGTCGATAATCAAATTAAAAGCCAACTCCCGGCAAGGTGAGCAAAGCCAAAGCCAGCAGGTGCCACACACACACACACACACACACACACACACACACGAAGCACGTATCGATTCAACTTGCGGCGCGAGGACAGCTGCTGCCTCGGCTCCGCTCGATTAGCCGTTTGACCGCTCGCCTCTTGCTCAAGCGGAACGCAGATCGCCCGAAGGGTTGCCAAATAGGCACACATAACAAATAAATATGCTTAAAGTCCCGTGGCAAACAGGTGAAGTGGCCACCCTCGTGCCACAATGTTTGGCAATGCTGCCGCAAATCAAATGTGGCATACTTCGCCCACCTAATGTGACTGCGGGGTGGCCAAATTGTGATTGAGCCACAAGCAAACAGACTTGAAGAGATGTATTGCAACTATTCCTTAGTTGCTAGCTTACAAATATCAGTCTCTATATTTACAACTAACTTTAATCACTTGAATATACTTATAATTCATGCGACTACTCTCTATTTCTTAGTTCAACAACAGCAGCAGTCTTTTGGGTCTTATAACAAATCTAAAAGAAATGTTGTATCTCCAATTAACTGGCAAAATAAATGTCTTTATTTCGTAGCATTTAATTGCATATTGCGATTGACTTTGACTGACAACAAAATATAAAAAAAATTGCATTTCCAATTAACTAGAAGACTAAACTAGAATGTAATAAAACTATTCTTCATTTCGCTGCTCAAAAACAGCATATTTTTTTATGTTTACCTAGCTATAAATTGGATTGCGTGATTGACTCGACTTATGAAACTTGTCTTTATTCTTTGCTTTCTTTAGTTCTTTTCATTTTTACAAGAAAGAAAATACACAACATAAATTGCATTTTCTATTAACTGCAGGAATAAATTTGAATGGAATTTAGATTCTTTATTTCTCAATTTTATTTTCTTAATTTATTAGTTGTGCTATTTAATTAACTTTCAATTGCATTAAGCGATTAACTTCGACTGACAGTAAATATAAAGACAAAGTTCTGTTTTCTATTGACTGCAAACAAGTAAATTAAGCTGCAATAAGACTATTCTTTATTTATTTGCTCAAAACCAACATTTTATTAGTGTTGACCTAGCAGTAAATTGTGATTGACTTTGCCTTACAACAACTGTGAAATAAAAACTGTCTTATCGATCAACTGCGAATGTAACTAAAGCTGTATGAACTAATCTTTAATTCTTAGTTAATAAAAGAGTATTTAGATGTATAAGTAAAATAAACATAATAAACAAAGATACAAGAAAAGTTGTATTCAAAATAAACAGTTAAAAAACAAAGTAAGTTTTCCTAATAATGCCATTTATTACTTAGTTCAAAGTTAGGACTATTTAGATGCTGAATTGAAATATATTAAATTCAAAACGATGTCATAAAACTTTAATTTATTACTTAGCTTAAAGATGAACAATAGTTTGATATTGAAATAAAATAAGATTTCATAGAAAAATCATTAATTTTTTATGTTAAATTAATAGAGATTAGAATAAAGTAAGAAATACTAAAAAGTATAATTTATTACTCATTTTAAAGATTATGAATTTTAATATATTGAAATAAACTAAGATTTCATAAAAATATTGCTTATTAGTTAGTTTAAAGATTAAGCATAATTTGATGTGGAAGTAAAATATATATTAAAATAGTTTAAATTAAAAGAAATTAAAAATCGAAATAAAGTGAACAAATTGATTTACAATAATTGAATTGAGAATTTAACGACCAAATTGAACAAAGAGTTTTCTTAACTTCAAAGTAAAGTAAATGTAAAATAGTTCTTGACTCTGCTCAAAGTATAGTGAATGAGTAACCAAAAAGAGTTAACAAAGTTGATGCCAACTTAAGTTGTGTAATAACAACAGTTGTAGCTATGACTTCCTATATCGAAGTAGCAAGCAGTCCTGACCACATACGAACTGTCCTTTGGCCGGAGCTGATAGAGAGGGCAGATAAAAGAAGACACTTGCAGCGGCATTTGGCAACGCGCGTTGTTCTCGGAAATTACTCATTAGCGGCTGATAAGAGCAGCGGCAGCGGCAACGACGACGGCGGCGGAATGACGAAATCTTGTAAATTCGGAGATCAAAAAGATTCCAACAACAACGCTCGCAACGAGAACAGAGCAACAACAATAAGTGGAAGCGGGCGAGGGAAAAATAAATAATGAAATTGTAGCAATTAATTATGATATGAGACGTTGCTGCGTGGTGGAGTGGGGAGGGAGGACGGAGGAGGGGGAGGGGTACAGATAGAGTCGAACAACGGCAATTTTGGGCACAACACAACAGCTATCGATAGCAGATAGCTCGTTGTGCTTGCGAGGCTTTCCAAGAGACTCCCAAAAAAAAAAAAGAGGAGGAATGAAAAGAAACCCGAATTGAAGACGAAATACGCTGCGATCGTCCGCAATTAGTTTGCAGAAGAGCCGCAGAGTCTTATCGAGTGCAATGGGAAAATTGGTAGAACTCTGCCTCCCCCCCAGCCCCACTCCTCAACTCCTTCCGCTTTTGATTTGTAGCACAAATAAACCAAAAAAAAAAAAGAAAAAAGAAGAAAGAAACAACAATAACAAGGCAAACAACTTTGCGAGCAATTAAAACTGTTTGACGACATCGACGACAGCTGGGTGGCAGGTGGCAGGTGGCAGCCTGGCGGGGCAGGTGGGGCAGCAGCTGATAAACGATAAATGGGCAGCGAACGTGGCAAGTGCGTCATTGGGCAGTTCAGGGCTGGACGGCGCAGCGACGATTCTTATCTAGATAAGAGCAGATAACGCTGCTCAAACAACAGCAACAGCAACAGCAACAGCAACAACGCCAAAAGGAATCTCGGCCAAAAAGCGGCGCA
This sequence comes from Drosophila rubida, assembly GCA_035046165.1. Lineage (NCBI taxonomy): Eukaryota > Metazoa > Arthropoda > Insecta > Diptera > Drosophilidae > Drosophila > Drosophila rubida. The sequence goes on along the minus strand of JAWNOF010000023.1, from coordinate 11,153,019 downwards.
GTGGAGCTCTGGATGTTTATGATCGCCACGATACGGAAATGCCCCAAATGTGAGTGCAAAATTCACACACTCGTTCCGCACTGTGTGTGCGTGTGTGTGTGTGAGTGTGTGTTTATGGTTATACGGCTCTGATTTCCCTTTGAACTAGCCGTGACCAGGCGCTACACTCGCTCGCCCAATTTGTTTGTCATGTTAATTGCGCGGGCGGCCACAGAGAGAGAGAGAAGGGGAGAGAAGGGAAGGGAGGGAGAGAGCGAATAATAATAATAACATAATAATAATAAGAACAATAATAATAAGAAGCAATAAGCCAGCTGAATTGCGGCCATCGTCGTGCCAGTCAGCGGGACGTTAACTTTACAACCGCCAACGCGCAACAACAACAACAACAACAACAACAACGACAACAACAAGGGCAATCGCAAATCTGGGAAATCATTGCAAACACACCTAAACGGGCGGGCTCTGATTTCAGAGCGTTCGCGATATCGTCGCGATAACCGCGCGCGACTCGTGCGACGAGCTGCGAGTACCCCCCGTCCCCTCCTCACGCCCCTCTCTAACTATTCGCAGACACCCATGCACTCACTCACTCGCCATCGACGTGCTCAACTTGATCAATTCGCATTTCAGCCATCCCATATTGCTGATCTAACTCCAGGACTAAGCTGCCCAATTTGAGGCGAACTATTGAAATGCGAAATACAACACTAATTATATATATCTTACTTAAAGCAGCCAGATAGATCAACTTGCCACACATTAATCTATACTCTATTCTTTATCTACTTCTAAGACTAAGCTGCCAATTTACAAGTTGTTTGAGGCGAAAACAAATGGCGAACTATTCAAATGTGAAATACAACATAAATTATATATATAACATATATATATGCAACTATTCTATATAAATAACTACTATATTATTTAGCTACATTATAATCTTTTAAGCGACCCAATTTACTATTTGTTATTTGTGGCGAAAACAAAAGTTGAACTATTGAAGATGCAAAGTAGAATATGAGAAACAACTTTCATTATATAAAGTTCACTTACAGCAAACAGATAAATGAACTTTCTAGCTTTTACACATTTATCTATACTCTATAAAGCTCTAAGCTGCTCAATTTCCAATTGGTTTAATGCGAAAACAAAAGGAAAACTATTGACAATGCAAAGTAGAATATGCATTACACAGTTCTTTATATATCTCTTACTTTAAGGATAATTTCACATTTCAGCTATTCTATATTTCCAATCTATTCTATATTCTTTATCTACCTCTTAGACTAAGCTGCCACATTTGTTTGATGTAAAAACAAAAGACAAACTATTGAAAGCGCAAAGGAGAATATAAAAAACAACATTGATTATGTATAGTTTACTGAAAGCAACTATATAAATTCTTATTCCAACTATTTTATATTAAAACATACTTTATTCTTTAACTAAATTTAAAGCCAAGCTGACAAATTTCTAATTTGTTTGACGTGAAAACAAAAGCTAAACTTTTGAAGGCACAAAGTAGAATATGCATTACACAATTAATTATATATATATATATATTTCACTTGGATCAACTAGATAAATTCACATTTCAGCTATTCCAAATTCCCAATATGTGGAATAGATACCATATTCTTTTTCTGCCTTTAAAAACGAAGCTTACTAATTTCAAATTTTTACTTAATGACAGATCAAAAGTCGTATTGTAGTCTTAATCTATTCTATTCTATTTCTTTTTTTCTTTATAAAGCTTTCAGATTAAGCTCGATTTTGTATAGTATTTATTATTTGCTGCAAAAGCGTAAACGAACTTTGAAAGCTGCAAGTGTGAGTATGAAATACAAAATATATGCAATTTATTTTATTCAGTTTTTGGCCAAGTCAAGATCAAATTGTTTCATCTTCTATTTAATGACAAACGTCACACTTTCATATCCGCACCAGAATTAAGCTATAATCCAAATGAGAATTGAAATTCAATTTAATATTTATTGCTCAATTTCTAGACATGATTTCAAGGTTGCTTCAATCGATGTCAGCTTTAATAATTCATTTGTTATTACTGAAAAAACGAGCGTAGATAGCATTTTTTTTTTTTCGATTTTATTGTCTGCAAAGCTGCCTCAACATGTGTTGTGGCGAGTGCATAGTTCAGATTGTCAAAGTCGCATTCGACAGCTGCACTTTTATCAGAGCAAACAACTTCAAGCAATTGCAACTGCTCCACACAGCGTATACTCAATATTTCAGCACGGCATGCAAATAAACTGAGCAATTTCTGACTGCGATTTCTTGGAAAATGTTTAACGGAACTGCGAAAACACGGTTGGATTCGAATTTGCGTTTTCGTTATATAATAATATAATGATATAGAAATGAAGATTTCTTAAGTTTATCGAAGTTATCGACGGTCAACTGAAGTTATCGTTAAGCTGCCCCAATCCCTGCCCACAGGTGTCTCAGCCCAGTGTCCACTTGTCGAGTATATATATAGGTATATATATATATATATATAAATATGTGTGTATAGATGTCAAGTTGTATATCGCATGTCGTACTCACCTTGTGCAATTCGAACCGCGGGCATTTTAATTCTCATTTTTGTTTCAATTTCCAAAGGTGTTTCAAAACTTTGCCGAGCGCTCGCCCCCGCAACGGCAGCTGGGCGGGCAACTCCTGCTTCCTGCTTCCTCTTTCCTCTTTCCGCTTTCCGCTTTCCTCTTGAGCGTTTCGCTTGCTGGGTCTCCTTTTGGCCAGCGCTTTCGCTTTGTTGTCGACCACTTGATTTTGAATGTTTCGGGTTTGTTTTGTTTTTCGCTTGTTGAATATTACTATTTTTGTTGATTATTTGCCTTTTTGTATTGCACTTTTACTGAACTTCGTTTTCGTTTTTTGAATTTCGTTTTTTTTTTTTTTTTGTTGTTTAATTCTGTTTTTGTTTTGCGAGAAAAAAATGCACTGATTTGTCGAGAGATTGTTGTGATATTATTATTTTGACGGCAGCTTGAGTTTTGTGTACTTCATTGTTGTTGTTGCTGTCGCTGTTGTTGCTGTTACTGTTGCTGTGCGTCTTGTTGTCAGCATGTTGATGGCAACCCTTTGATTTCTAATGCAAAATTACAAACGATTTATGAATGGAATAATTCGATTGATTGCTGCGACATCGCAATTGAGCAAACAAAACAAACAAAACAAAAACAAACTGATTCGCATTCGCACTCTTCGAAGGCACAGCAAACACATACACACACACACCAACACACACATATACAGAGTGCTGCTGCTTCCTCTGCTTCTTGCTGTTGCTGTTGCTGTTGCTCTTGCTCTTGCTCTTGCGCCTCCTTGCTTTCTTATCGGAACCGTAAGCACTGTCGTTCTTGTTGCTCTTGCGCTTGTAATTCCTATTTGCCTATGCCTCGCTAGTTGTTGTTTTTAGCGCGTTCCTCATTTTCGTTTCGTTTTCTGTTTTGCTTCACAACTTTATCGTTCGGTTCGCTGTTTTGTCTCACACGTTCACGCAGCGGCTTCGTCCAATTGGCAGCAGCAGATTCGCCCTCCAATTGGAGTTCAACATTTAACACAAAAGCACTTGAAAAAAATTGCACTTTCCTGACGCGCGACACTGTGTGAATGAATGAGCGTGTGTGTGTGTGTATGAGTGTAGTTGTGTTTTGTGTGTGTGTTTGAGCGGCTAGTCAATGTGGATGATGGGCGCGGGGATAGGCGCGGGGGAGAGGAGCGCGTTTAAAATAGAGTTGAATTAATTCGCGATGTGATTTCAGTTTGAAGAGCGCGTCATAATTCTGTTTGTTTGTTGTCCTGTGGCTAACTGTTAACTGATAACTGTTATTATTGTTGCAGTTGCGTTTGCGTTTGCTGCTGCTGCTGCGTGCACCGCGACGGTGGCGGTGGCAGCCTCGTCAGAGAAATGTGTGGTGCTAACGTTAACGGCGGAAGTACGCGACTACTGCGAGGCGTCGAGCGGCGAGCGCGTCTTCGCTGACTCTGTCTGCTGTGCTGCGACTGCGACTGCGGCTGTCGCTCTGTTGTCGCTGTAGCCGTCGTCGTCGTAGTCGTCGTTGTCGTAGTTGTCGCTGTCCAACCAACAAAGCACAAAGCGCCGTGACGACACCAACACACACTCCAACACCAACACCAGCACTAAACACGAGGCCAGCGAGTGAATGGGCAACGGGCGGCAGCAAGCGGTGAGAGAGAACTTCGTCGTCGTCGCTGTCGTTGTCGTTGTAGTTGTCGTCTTCGTTATTGTCGTCGTCGGAGTCGTCGGCTAAACGAAACGAACGAAAGCTTGACGAGTGGACGAACAGTGCGTGAGAGAGCAAGTGAGTGAGTGAGCGAGCGCATGTGTGTGTGTGTGTGTGAGCGAGCGAATGTACACACATGTATTTATTGTATGCTTGTATGTACGAGTTCGTAAGGTAGTTGGGAGAGGCGGCTGCGGCTGCGGCTGCGACTGCGACAGCGACAGTGCTTATGCTTATGCTTATGATGCGAGCCTAGAAAAGCCAAAGCCAAAGCCAAAGTTAGCGGCAGCGACGTCGACAACAACACGAGAGCATGGTCCGAACGCGACGATGTCCTGCGAGCGACTGTGGACGTGTGAACGCAACGCACACGTTCAGATAATTCAATTTTATTTTAGGGTTTTGCACTTTAATGCCAATCCGAAAATTTGATTTTGGCTAAGCGACGCCAACGCCAACGTCAGCGCCAGCGCCAGCGCCAGCGCCAGCGCCAGCGACGCCGTCAACGGCGGCGTCAACGCCAACGCCAAAGCTGCACAGCCCTTTACTCTTGGTGGTGGTTTGTTGTTGTTGCCATTGCCGTTGCCGTTGCCATTGCCGTTATTGTTATTGTTGTCGGTGGTGGCTGCAGGAGGTGAAGTGGTGGTGGGTTGCTGGCTCGCCCGCTGTCGCTGGCGCTGTCGCTGCCACTGCTGCTGCTGCTGCTACTGCGTTTGTTTATTTGGTTTGCTGGCACTCGTTGGTCCGTTGGCCGCATGTGTGTGCGTATGTGGGGGTGGACACACACACACACACACACACACACACACGCGCGCACGCTACACATATGACTGCGAGAGCGAGCTAGCTGGTGCGAGAGCGAGCAGGCAGCAGCGGGTTAGCCGTGAGCGCGACAGAGAGCGCGCCAAAGCTTGCGCCAGTTGAAACAAATGAAAATAGCCAAGTTCGATGTGGCGACTGTTTCATGGCAGCCGCGACGTCGCTGCTCGCTGCGCTGCCGAAGTTTGGGCGCTGATAAGAGCGCGTCTCACACATGTGTGAAGCGTGTGTGAAGTGGTCTGCAGTCTGGGGTGGGGTGGGGCGTAGGCAGGATGCCCGCAGGGCTGCCCGAAGAATAGCCGTAGGAGGAGGAGGAGGAGGAGGAGGCGAAACTTGTCCATTGTCCGCGCAACCCTCGCAACCGGCGTTTGCTTCACATGCCAGCAACAACAACAACAACAACAACAACAACAACAACAACAACAACAGCGCGTGCGATAACAAGAATTTCGATAACGATAACAGCGCTGCGCGCGCAGCTTAGGCGACGACTGCGCCGCTTTGCTTGCCGCGCAAAAGTATTAAAAAAAAATCCAAAAAAAAAAGAATAGAAAAAGAAAAAGCTAACAGCAACAAGAACTCAGCATTGATTCACGCTTAATTACCAGCTGCATGAAGAGCGCACATTCGATAATTTTCACATTTTCATCGGGTTCCGCGAGACAGTTGCGAGTTTTCGCGCGCGACGTTGACCGGTTGAACTTGTAGCAGGAACTTGTGGCACGTCCTCACAACGCGGCTGCTCGTGTGCATCTAATAAACTAAACTTAGTTTATGCCCATCTTCCATTCAACAAGAGGCCACTGTCGCAGTCACAGTCAAAGCCGCAGACTGCCAACCGACCAAACCACTCGCGACGTCGACGCCAGCGCCAGCGCCAGCGCCAGCGTCGCAGCTGGCGTTGGCGACGCGTCGGCCAGTTTTTGTTCCTCCCCCTTTGGTCGCTGTTCGAAGCGCTGCCAGCGTCGCCGTCGCCGTCGCCGTCGCAGTCGCCACGAGAGTGGCCCGAGCGAACCTTTGGAGCTGCCATTTGGCGTAGTTAGTCAATGAGTGTCTTGGGTTGAAGTTCAGCTGGGTTTGTGGGTGTTGCGCTGAGTGCACAACTGGGTACTCGCCTCGCACACACTGAGTGTTTGCTTCACTGTTTCTCTGTTTGACTGTTTGCGTATTCATTTCAAAGTGAATGTCTCGCGAGTCTTGTGGGTGGACTCGCAGCAGTATTCGCTCGCACGTGTGAGCTGCAGCAATGCCTATGATTCTTTACTTATTTGCCAATGTCGCTGTGAGTGTATTCATCTGCACTCATGAGTGTATTCACAAAAGCAACTGCAGCTAATCACGAGGGCTTGCAATGCTATTTTTTTTGTTTTTCAGCGTATGCTCAAACACTCATGAGTGTATTCACAAATGTATTCACATGGCTATGCAGGTTTCTGAACTCACTTTTGAATGATTGGTGCACTCATGAATACATTCGACAACAAACACGCATTGCAAACATTTTTGCGCTTCTAATTGTGGGTGTGAGTGTACTCATGACTGTGAGTGTGAGTGTTTGGGTGTGTGGGTGCGTACTCACTGCAATTGGCGCACGAGAATGCCCCTGCTTGAGCTTGAGCTTAATGCTCGCCCACCGCGGTCAACACCGGCTAATGCACATTAATCATTGCAGCCGCGACTGCGACGCCGACAGCGACGGGGACGCCAACAGCGACTGCGACGCCAGCGGCGACGGCGACGGCGAGAACGAGAACGAGGTTCGGTGGGTGGGCGATTGCTCGGGTGGTTCGCCCGCTCGGTCGCATGCAGCATGTTGCAAGTTGCAAGTAGCGCGACGGCCACAACTGGACGCGCAAGCTGTTCGAACCACAAACACACACACAAACACACACATGCACAGACGCACACATGTGACAGAGAGTGAAGCTGCTGTCGACGCCGACTGCGCTGCCTAGCATTGCACCCATTAATATCAGCGCTTTGATGTGAGAAAGAAGCACGTACTCATATGTGAGCATGTCTGAGCATGTGTGAGTGTGTGTGTGTGTGTGTGTGTGAGTGTGTGCGTGTGTGTGCTGGCCCAAAAGTGAATGCGAATTGTTTTTATTGCGAAGCTTTGCCTCATTGTTAATTGCGTTTGTGCGCGCGAGCGAGATGGCTGCAGATCATTAGCGCCCGCCACACATGCTGCAAGTGTATGGCGAGTGTCCACTGAGACACGGCTTCAGCCTTGCGTTCACTGTGTGCTTGTGTGCGTGTGTGCGTGTGTGTATGTGTGAGAGCACGGCGTGGACCCCGCAGCGCAGCGCAGCTAACCTCAAGCTTAACCCATTGTTTAGTCGTCCCCTCGCTCCCTCGCACGCATGTCTCATGTGCGTGTGTGTGTGTCCACAGTCACAGTTATTGCCCCATGGCTATAGCATATGTATCGGCGCATTTGCTTATGTGCACTCGCACACACACGCACACATGCGACGCACTCACACGAGCGTCGCACACGCGCGTTCGCCCCATCGATTGGCCATCGTTGCTCTCGCCTGATACCCACAACCCCCTCCTCCTGCCCCCTCGCTCAAGCAACCTGCCAGCGATGCTGTCGAAGCACCGTTACTCGGGCTCTCGCACACAGGTAGCCGCTGTGAGAGCGAGAGAGCGTGTCCAACAGACGGGAGAGCGAGAGCGCGCTGCTGCTGCCGTTAGTCGCTGTGTGGCGGAGAGCAAGAGCGAGCGAGAGAGACGCACATGTGTGAGAGCACAAAGCACAGCCAGGCGGAGAGCGAGCCGACATCGACAACGACAACGACAACGACAAAGCAGCAGCAGCGACGGCGACGCTGCGTCAACTGTGGCCACCTTCGGATGGGGTTACGTGCAGACGAGCTTTGGCATCCGTCGCACGCTTATCAGTCGTCGCAGCAGCGTCGACGGCGCCGGCAGACGCGCACAGTGCCAGCGACAGCGCCAAAGGGTTTTCTCTCTTCCTGTCTCTCTCTCTCTCTCTCTCTCTTTATATGTGTATATTTGGATGGCAGATCGAAATTGTATATGCAGCACTGACACACAATACATTGTATGTAGGTTAAGCACGCTGACCAGCAGCATTTAGCGCGCGTTTAACTCCTTGGCCACTTGATTGATAACTGCGCCTCCGACTTCCAGCTGCACTTTGCTTAATGCCCAGACGATGTCCTGCTTTAGCATAGCGCAAATCGGCGAGCCGACAATGAGCAGAGAGCAGATTAGAAGACTGTTCGAAGGCGAAATGAAGAGAATATCATTTATGAGCTAGCAAACTAATACAGATTCTAATAACAATGCCAAGTTTAACCTCCAGTTGCAATTAAGTCAGTTGTCACTTTCAAAGAAAATGCGCTTTGCAACTAGTGCCATTTTATGTTAAGTATTTGCAGTCATAGTAACACTGATCAAGCAACAACAATTGTGTGTCAAATTAATAAACTAAAGTTGTCATGCAATTGCTCATAAATTATTAATACGAACTCAATATTTAATGCATGCGCAGATGGTCACTTTCAAAGCAGATGCGAATACTTGAGCAATGAGGACTTGTAAACTTGAGTCTTGAGACTTGTAAACGTATTAAAAACAATGTGGCACTTAAATTCGCGTTTCTTGCATTAAAAATTACATATTACATTACTTATCGGCTACTGCTATTAATGCAAAATCTAATGAGCCAGCTAATAGTACTGCAACTAACAAAATTAGTGCTCAACAAGAAGTATACTAATACAAAGAATATGGAATCCTTTAAATTGATGATCGAAAAGCTGATGCTATGCTTTTTCTCGTATAAATTGCAATATTAGTGCTAATGCTAGTGCCAGTGCTAATGCTAATGCTAATGCTAATGCTAATGCTAATGCTAATGCTAATGCTAATGCTAATGCTAATGCTAATGCTAATGCTAATGCTAATGCTAATGCTAATGCTAATGCTAATGCTAATGCTAATGCTAATGCCAATGCTAATGCTAATGCTAATGCTAATGCTAATGCTAATGCTAATGCTAATGCTAATGCTAATGCTAATGCTAATGCTAATGCTAATGCTAATGCTAATGCTAATGCTAATGCTAATGCTAATGCTAATGCAAAATTTTCGCATCGCTATGCGTTTGTGCGTTACATAAGAATTATGTGACTGTTCCAATGCAGATATCTCGCATATCGAATTGTAATCATTACCGCAATCTTAATCATAGTCTGCTGCGACTGCTTTTTAGGGTTTGCCCAAAAAAAAAAGATTGAACGCGCTGCGCGGGTGTGTGTGCATGTGTGTGTGAGTGTGTGTGTGCATGTGTGTGTGTGCATCAGTTGCGAGATTTGTATAATAATTTTAAATTGTTTTGTTTCGCAGTTCGCAGTTAGCATTTCGCATGTTGTGTTTTCGTTTTGTCGCATTTGAAGTTGGCTGCCTCGGAATGCGGCGACTTCAAACAGAGCCAAAAAGGAGCACTCGTAATTACCCTTCGAAGCGGCATTTCAATAAGTAAATAATAAGCACGGAGCGGTGTGGCACGGGAGGGGGAGGGGGGTGTTATGAATGGATCGGTGTGTGTATATATAGACGTATTCGCCGAGCGTCGAGTATATAGTGTGGCGCGTAATATATGCACATAGAAGAGGCACAGCCTCGCGCGCCTCTCGTTTGGCGGCAAGATGTGAGGCAGCAGCAGCAGCAGCGGCGGCCGCGACTGCAACTGCAACTGCAACTGCTGGCTGCCACAAAGCTGGCTTGCGAAAATTGCAGCGTTGCCGACAATTACCAGGGCAAGTGGCAGGAGGGGCCGCTGCTTGTGACATATGCGGCGCTGCTTGAGTTTTGAGTGTGCACTCCTTGCAACTGCAACAGCAACAGCAACAGCAATGGCAACGGCAACCGGGCTTTGCCGTGGCAGCGACGTCGTCATTATGCGATCCTTGCGGCGCATGTCCAGCATTAGAAGTGTCGACAAATTGGCCAAGCGATCGATCAACTGCAGAGCGATCGGGTGATCGGGCGATCGTTGGTTCGATCGCTTGTTGCACACCTTCATCATCTGGCCATGGGGCAGCTGTTGCATTAGCATTAAGCATTAAGCTGGCCGCGCCACGGCGTGTTCGCCGACTTGCAGACTGGCCATGATTGCTCTTTAAGTGGCGGCCCCGCGCAATCGCTGCCAATTTGCAATTGGCCAGCGGCAGCCGCTGCAAAAGCTGGCCATTATCACGGCTACCGTTGTGGCCGCGCACTCAGCCTGGCCCCACTCCCCCTCCCCCACCGCTGACAGCCTGCCACCAGCAGGCAGCAGGCAGCAGGCAGCCGTGTGGCTGGGCAGGGGCTGTGCCAGGCGTCGCCACGGCGTTGCCCAGCTATTAATTGTCGCGTGAACGGGCTTTTTTGTTGGATCGATTGCGGGTCACAGTTTCGATAGCACCGCTATGTCAACCCGAGCCGAGCCGTCGCCGCGTCCTCGCAGTTGACTGGGTGACTGACGGACCCAGCGACCCACCAACCCACCAACCCATCAACCCACCTAGGCGACCGACCGACGCCGTCACCCGCTGCGAGGCCCGTGGCACCAATTGAAGAGGTCTCTCTCAATGCCAACGCTTGGCCGTTGATCGATTAAACGAGCACCCAGCGAAGTCAGCGCACACGCCGCACCACCGAATACCCTTCCAGATAATGTCTCAGTCGCTGACTCGGCGACAACAGCCACAAAGTTTCCTATACTTCGATACTCGGATCATTGAAAGTGCCGCTAATTTGAAGTTAATGTTGAAAACTAAGCACTAAATACAATGAAGTGTTCAAATTTGTTTTTAAATTGATATTTTTGTACTAACAGCTGATTAGAAACAAGTTTCTTGTTATCAAAAGGAATATAATATGTTTTCTACATGAAGGATTTCTCCTACAATGGCTTCATAATGTGTTGCTCTGATTTCTTGATTTCAATTTAGAAGTCTATTAAGATCTTAAAAAAAACGTTGCAAATTTGAATACACAACAAAATTACTTATACTAGTCCCCCACATTTGAAAGATCACTTATGTAATCATCGTAATACAAATTGCATTTTTATGCAGAATATAAAATATTTCAATTTCCTTTTAGAACATAAGTTTCATGTTATGAGTTTTGTGCTAAGTACACAACATGCTCTGAATAACATACACAACAAAGTTACTTACTTTAAAATCGCTGTAGCACACATTTACTTTCAAAGCATATCAAATATTTCATGAGTTTTGATTAAATTTCTTAAGGCAGAACAAGGTTACATTTATTAAATCCTTTCCAGCTGCAAGATCACAAATAATCGGTGTAGTAAAAATAGCATTTTGAGACAGAATATGTAGAATTTTATATCTCATTTGAAACATTTACCTATTTCGTCTTAAGAGTTGTGTGCAAATTTCGTAATACACAATATAGTTAAAGGATCATGTGTAACTTGTATGCTGAACATAAATTATTAGCAATTCCATGGCTTGAATGAATGGTTTAACATAGATTATTATTTCTCAAGGGTCATTTATAATCTTTAAAAACAAATGTTGATATAAAGAGAGTACATAAAATATTTTAGATCTAAATTAGTTTATTTCATGAGTTTTGTTTCAATCACTTATTTTTTAAAGATCGTTTATATTCTATGTAATAAAAAATTTCACTTTTCAATAACATATTTCAATTGCTATTTATAACAATAGTTTCATTTTAGGTGTACTGTGGTAATACACAACAAAGTTACTCAGACTAAGCAATTATCAAGATCAATCTGAAAGACCATTAAGAAATGCAATTCTTAGACAGTATGTAAAGTATTAGCAGGAGCCTAGACATTTAGATATAGAGTATGTTATACTCAGCCGATCTCAACTAGTTGCTAATGGCGAATTGAGTGCACCGCGTGGAGTTGCAAAGCGAGTCGTCTAGTGGCTGGAGTGTAAGGAAAGGGTATCGGCTTTTGGCAGCCCCTGCTGCAGCTGTCGCCGTTGTCAGTCGCCACACATTCCGCAGGATGCGGGCCAACGTTTCATTCCGCAGCCGCGCCGCGCCGGTCTGGCAATCCGATTCCACAACGTTCCGCGTTGACAAATTGTTGATTGACGCAATCCGTTGGCCAGGGCCGCGTAGCCATGGAATCTGAGGCGCGGGCTGCGCTGTGGTTAGGCTACTGGCTACACTCGCTCGCAAGCTAACTAGATGGTGGTGCTAGTGGTGGTGGTGGTGGATGGTGGCTGCTCTTAGGGGCCGGCTGGCTGCTTCGCCTTGTTTCCGTGGGCTAAACAAAGTTTATCGATTTAACAAAATTCATTGAGCCCAACGAGCCAAGCGAGTGCCACATTTGGCTCCAGCCACGGCCTGGCGTTGCAGGTGCGGGACAGCGCAGGTGTGGACCGAGGCGGCGCCGCTGCAGGATGGGGAAGGGGGGGGGGTATGTACAGGGCGGCCCTTTGGTGGTTTCGGCTTTGTTTAGATGACCCAACAAACTCGCGGCGGCTCGACCCGTTGGCCGGGCACTGCTGCCACCCAACTGATCGATTATACATTCGATGGCCATGAAGGCTATAACAACTGAGTACCGTTGTCCTCAATGCCCTTCTGCCATAGATACCAGCCGTCCCCGTCCCCGTCCCCCTTCCCTTGGCCCCTTGGCCCCTGGCGACGCTGCCTTGGCGCGCCTTGGGCGCAGCTCGAAGTGGATCTGTCTCTCACTTGTGCTACTTAATCCCAAATGGGTTTCGTATCAATCACAGATCCGGCTCAAGGATCGACGGGCCCTTCACCCCTTACAGCGTTGTTGTCGGCACATCTGTGGCTTGTACAAGTGCAACTGCCACTTGACGTCTCAAGTGCCACTGGATTGCGTCCGCGTCCGCGTCCTCGCCGTGTCCTGGCTGTAACTCAACACCCAACGACCCCATGCCGAGCAGTAGGCGCCCCCTGCCCTTGCCCTGCTTGTTTTCACAATTTGTGGCCAGCTCAGAGGATCTTCAACGCGATCAGCAGGCACTACAGGGTATCTGAGATGACAAATAAATAGAAACTGTGGCCTAACAATATTGAAATATTGACAGCTAACATGTTTTGTTTCAGGCAACTTATGACTTGTATATTGCAATATTAGTCAGACTAAATAGCATAAAAAACGAACAATATTACTAACTATAATAATTTTCTTTTCAATTTATAAAATAGTTTGCTCTAATTAACCAACTGCTAAATAGAAATCTATTTTAATGTGTTTTAGTTTAGAAATTTAATAAGGAATTTTATTTTATATTACAAACTATGTTAAATAATTTAAATTTGCTCTAATTCTACAACTGCTACATAAAAAAATAATTGCTTTAATTAAAAATGTCTGAAGAGCTTAGAGCTAAAATAAAATTGTATTTTATATTGCAAACTATATAAATAATTTGATTTAACTAAATAGTTTGCTCTAATTACTCAACTGCTAAATAGAAATATATTTGTATTTTTTTGTTAAATAGTACTGTCTAAAGAGTTGAGAGCTAAAATCTAATTTTGGCTTCTATTACAAACTATATTAAATAGAATTTGTATGTCAATTTAATTTGCGTTGGCATAGAAGTTGAAAATAATTCCACAAGAGCTAAAATAGAATTTTATTATGTCTAAAATATCAAGAACTATTCTCCAAGCTCTAAAATATAATTTTTATCATATTTTGTATTGTATTGGCATAAAAGTGTAGAACAATTCTGCAAGAAATAAGTGAATATATTATTATATTTCTGTTTAATTTGTTTTGCCGTAAAAGTGTGGAACAATTCTCCAAGAGCTAAATTAGACTTGCTTTTTATTTTGTTTTAATTTGTAGTGAAGTAAAAGTTTACAATGCAATTTACAAGAGTTAAAATACAATAGAAGTATAAAAAAAATTCCAGAATTTTATTTTATTTTGTCTTGATTTGACAATAGAGTTGGGAGCTAAGTGATACTCTTGATTAAAGTCGGTTTTTGTGAGCTTAAATTGTCTTCTAAAGCATTGAAGTTGACATAGTTTTTGATAAAATCTGGCGCATTTTGCCATCGAAATTAGCATTAGAACTAATTAAGGCGTTGCTTGGTGTCTCTATTAATTTTCCATTCGATCTGCCATTTATCACTCGCTTGAGTCGAGATGAGAGAAAAGTGGGAAAATTGAAATTGGAAATGGGTTCGAAATTTGAATGTTGCGTTGTGTGCGTCTCAAGTGCGTGGTGTGTGTCTCTAGTGCTGTGGCGTGGCGTTGTCTCCCTACTCGACTTACAGTGTCCGAGTGACAATATTGAGAGCGTTGTGAACAAAGACCACAAACCGAAAATGGGAAACAGTAGCGACGCTTGCCATAAAACAAAACCAGAGACGACAACGGCGACGGGAACGAGAAGAATTTCGAATGTTTTCGGTAAATGGGAAAATAAAATAAATATTTTTGAATTAATGGAATCTCAAGTGTGTCCACAAATGGAGGCATTGACAATGAGAGCGAGGCGCAGCACTGTGGCACTGTGCGACTTTTGGGGTCGGGTCGGTCGGCCGATCGGCGACGTTCCGTTGCCCGTTCCGGCGACAATGTCAAAGTCGGCCAGCGGCAGCGTTCGGTGGCAGTGGCAACATCATCATCGCCAGCGCCATCCGGCGAACAGCCCCACGGCCAGTTCTCCATCACTGTCGCCTGCCGCAGAGTCTGCTGACTGCCTGCTGCCTGCTGCCAGCGTTGTCCGTCGCACGTCTGTCGTCGTCCGTTCCGCTGACTGGCATCGCCTCATGGACAAACATATGGCTGACACATGTGCGCGCCCGCCCAGCTTTCTTTGCTTGGCCGCGCGATCGACGACGCGGGCGTCGTGTGTTATTTTTAAGCATTTGTGGGGACAACGGATCGAGCCAGCGAGAGGCCACTGAGCCACTGTCAGCTATCCAGAGCACAGATCCCACTCACTGACAGCGACAAAGGGACGCGGACTCGCAGTCGCAAAGACAAATGCGCCGAGCATTTGACCAGACGACAGCCAGACCGCAACATAGAGATGCAGTTGGGGATGGGGATCGAGTTGGGGATGGGGCTGGAGAGTCGCAGACTGAGACCCATTTCCCCAAGAGCAACACGGCTCGTAGCAGGGGGTGAACTTGAAAATTTCAACATTAAGTGCGAGATATTTATATTTATACGATTCCACTACTTTTTTAATGGCCGCCACAAAACTCAAGCAGACGCGCGGTACAGTCCAGGCACTTGCCACAGTTGTTGCGGCAGCCCAAAGGATGCGCCCGATAAACTCAATTGTCGAAGCCTAAAACGCACACTTAGCACAGCACAACTCTTTAGATATTTGTAGATATTTGGAATTGTTTTAGATATTTGTTTTTATTTAAAAGTTGTAAATAGAGCATGTTTTTCTCTAAATTATTTAAAATTAGCTAAACTTAAAATGAATATAAATGTCGAGTTAAGCCAACTAGTTTAACACTAAACTAAAGTTCTGGCGCTGATTAATTGATTGTTGCTTGTTAGCTTAGTGCTATTAAAAGAATGCGATTTCTTAGAAAAGTAAATCAATTTGAAATAGGATTTGTTTTATGTAGTTTGCTCGTTAACTACTGCTCTGCTAAACAGCTTATTGGGAATTGTTTTTAGCTGAATTTCACTGCATACTCAAAAGAGTTTGCAGTACCAATGAAATCAATAAGAAATGCATTTCAATATGTTCAACTTGCGATTGATTTGTAAGCGAGTTAAAGTGTGTGCTTGACTATAACCTTAGCATCATAGAAATAGTTGTCATTGTAATGCTAGTAAAGCAAACTTCAAGCAAGTGCTTTCTTGGGATGGCAATGTAGCTGAGGTTGGATTGGAATGCGGAGTCCATTGACGCGATCGCCGTTTGACTTTTGGCAGCTTCTTTTTGGGAGTTTCATTTGGTATTTCGAGATCCGTTTCGCTGGCCTTTCTTTGCATGGCAATTGCGGGCATGTGGATTCGGCGACGCCGACTGGGCGACTCGCCGAGCAGTCTGCGGGGCGGGGGGAGTCACGATGCGACGCAACGGGCAACGGGCAACGCCAAGAAACAGATGAGAGGCGGAGGAGCCGGAGGAGCCGGAGGAGGGGGCGATGGGCAACGGTTGACAGCCAGAAACGACAACAATAATAGAACGGTTAGGGGTTAACTAGAGGCTAGAGAGCAGTCGACGACGTGGGCAGAGCGGGGGGCATAGAGGGGGGGGGGGGGAGGGCAGAGCAGAGCACTCTGGCTAAATACTCGCATACGGCGTTTGTGGGTTTATCTTAATTGCAATATCTCTGGATATCTCTTGATTGCAATCTGAGGTGCATCATAGAGCACAAAACTGAACTTATCTGGCTAGGCATGCGATTTACGACTACAACTGCAGCTCGCACCAGTATCTGTGTGTGTGTGTGTGTGTGTGCGAGTGCGGCTCTCCCAAGCGCATTGCGATCGAACACAGCACAAGACGAAAGAAAGAGGAACAAAAAAACGGGGGAAAAAACAAACAATGAGGCGGAGTCGCAGTCGCAGTCGCAGTCGCAGTCGCAGTCGGAGACGTAGACGTAAACGTAGAGACAATTCGAGCATTGTCATCTGGTGTATGCTCTACGAGAGGCTCGGGCACTACAAATGGGTTAGCGGACTTGGAGCGCGCAGCAGGCAGTTGGCAAAGGCGGCAGCGAGGGGGAGGGCGGAAGACACAAGCACAAGTAGAGCGCGTAGATAAACAGCATAGAGGCGAATTGCTGGCTCACAAATTAATTCAACTAAATTGAGCGTTGAGCAGGGCAAATACTAAAGCAACAATGCTAAATAATTTGGAAACATACAAAAGTGCCTTCGCAATATGTGTTTCAATAAGACGATAAAATACTTATGCAAACAATGCAAAATTATTTAGAAATACAAAAAAGTGCTGAAAGTAATAAGACACCATTATACTTATTCAAGAAACAATACATAATACATTAAAAATATAAATAAAGTGCTCTTGGAATATGTATTTCAATAAAGCGCTAAAGCAGTAAGACGACATTATATTATACTAATTCTGTGCTGAAAGTAATAAGACAATATTATACTTATTCAAGAAACAATGCAAAATAATTTAGAAATATATAAATAGATCTCTTCAAGTAAGTATTTCAATAAAGGTTTAAAGTAAGTTTAGGTTTAAGGCAACAAAAAACTGACTCAAGAAAATAATTTAGAAGTATAAAAAAGATCTCTTCAGGTATGTATTTCAATAAATTTTAATTTAATAATATAAGCAAAATCGTTTGCAATATGCATTTCAATCTTGGACAAAAGTAGAGACGTTTTAAGCTGTTTTAAATCGAATAACATTAAAAATAAGAGTAAACATAATTTATAAAATGTCGAGAAGTTTAAGGAAACATTAATAAAATAAAGTGATGAACCGCTAAAATATAAAAAGATACTAAAGCAAAAAATAAGCGATTTCTTTTAAATAAGAACCATGCAAGAGTTGAGCGTTATTTTGGTATCTAAAAAAGCATATAATTAGCATTCAAGAGCTTCTTTGAACTAGAACTAGATATGCTGGAATATTAAAGCAACTTACAACTTTTTCCAAATGTGGTTTTGTTGAAAGTTTGACCAGTCTGCAGAAAGTGTAGACAGCTTAGTCTTCGATTAATTGCATGAATCGTTGCTTATAGCGAAGTCTTCTAGTATTGGGCAGAATTGGCAGTTAATTGGCTAATTCGAGAGCGTATACAGAACTCAGCGTGATCTTGAAGCAGGGCTGAGGCAGCGTACTCGCACTCGACTCGTCGTACGAGCGTTTTCTTAATATTATTTGCAGCGAGTCTCTTTTGTTTTGTTTGCTCTTTAGCTTAAGCAGCGACGACAACCCACGCAGTCTGCCTATGAATCGAGTGACTCGCCTGGGCTAAATCCGAGAGCATAATGAATGAATTGCTGGCTGGCTGGAAGACTCTGTGACTGACTTGCTGACTGACTGACTGAGAGGCTGCGGGACAGCGGGACAGCGGGACTGTGGGACTGTGGGACTGACTGGCTAAATGACAAATGGGACTGGCAAAAATGTTGTTAAGGTGGCGCATGACACCGAGCACAACGGCAACAACGAGCAGAAAACTTGAAGACAAACAACAATTACTACTGGCAGGCCAGCATTTAGTCAAGCCCAAGCTGCCGCTGCCGCTGCCGTTGCCGTTGCCGTTGCTGTTGCCGTTGCTGTTGACGTTGCTGTTGCCGTTGGCCAGGCCCAAGCATGAGGGCCCAAACGATCAATTTGAGGCACGCTAAACGGTTGGCCACAGATTAAGCGTAGCCCCGAAATCGAAATCGATCTGATAACTCGTCGCTCGGAGTCTGGAATGTGAATGTGAATGTGAATGTGAATGGTGCTGCGGCCGAGCGATCTGCCTGCCACCTATCTAACTCGCACTGATTTCGATTGGAGGCATCTGCAAGTAGTAGTGCTTGCCATCTTGGCATCTCAATCTCCAGCGTATCTTATCTCGTTTTTTCCTGCTCTCTTTTTGTCTCGTTTCGCATTCGGTTTGTTGCCATTTCCTGTGATGGTTTTTGTGGTGGGCATTTAGTGGGTGAGGTAATTGCAATTGCGGCACACGAGTCCTCCCATGGATCGCACTTGCAACACACATGCACACACGCACACGCAGCGTGCAGCAAGCGACGTGGCCGTGCCCCTGGCCAAAGACTGCGCTGGGGGACAGTTGGGACTCGCGGCCTGCGCTGCTCCACATCAATGAATACGAAATGAGCTAAGGCGTACCTGCGATATGTCTTGCTCCCATTCGACTGCTCTCCTCCCTATCGCGCTCTCTGCATCGCCCCCCTCGCCAACCCGCTCCCGCTAGAGTGTACAACTGTGGCTCACGCACACGCCACAGCGGATGAGAAATCAGCGCCCAGATATCATTTTGGGGCAACAACAACAACAGCAACAACAACAAGCCGCGCGAGTGCAGCTGAGCGTAGGCTGGGACAATTTTGTACTTGTAAGTGATCGCACTTGGTCAGAGGAGCAGCAGCAGAGAGCGCGCGCGCGGAGGGGGGGGGGCGTCGCGGAGGCCACAGCTCGCTTTTGATTTTGCTTTTGGCTTGCCTCGCTTCGTTGTTGTTTTTCGTCTTTGTATTTCTTGCTGTTCCGTTTTTTTGGGTGTGCGCGCGCCCATGCCCAAGTTGGGCGAATCGAGGGGCATGCCGGGGCCACGCCCAGTTTTTGTGGTCATCAATGGCACCACAGGCAGAGCACACACAGCCCAGATGATCATCATATTTGTTGCTTATTGCGCCGGCAAGCCCGAGCGACGGAAGACGCGTCGCTTGATGGAAGACCCAGAACGAAGCTTGCCGCATGGGGCAGAGCGAGATTCACTGGCGCTGTACTATTTTCAGTTGGGTTGTCATGCATCGACAACGTCGAACTAATCATATGGCACCAATATGCGTGCGCCGCCTTGGACGCGCGACTCGCCAACATGCCACACAGCCAGACTCAGCTCATGGCCAGCTTGCAGCCTGTGTCTTCTTGCACACCCTGCACTCTCAAACTCCCGAAGAGTCTGCTCTCAGCTAGTAATCTGCAAGTGCAGCTCAAAGTAATTCACCTTTCTTCGCAATGCAGCAAATCTTCAGCAACTTCAAGTACTAATTGCTCAATAATAAATCACTAAAAGTAAGTTTCGCCTGCAATAAACTTTATTTTGTTTGCACAAGATATATGCAAGCATGTGCTTAAAATTCATTCAAATATTGCATTTCTAAGTGTCTGCTGACAATGAGAATAAATTAAAAATCAATTGAATTGCCAGCAAAAAGTAGCTGCTTAAGTTTAGTCATTTTGTGGCAACATATTGTAATAATTTATCCTACTATCTACTTGCTTTAAGTGATGCTATGAAAAGTAAATCAACTTGCTCTACTAATATACTGAAACAAATACTCATATACTAAAAGAATAACAACTAATATAGTAGAATACTAACTTGCTCTACTAATATACTAACACAAATACTCATATACTAAAGGAATACCAACTAATATAGTAGAATACTAATATAACCAATTCAACTATACATTTCAGTAATAATTTCTGTATTCATTTATAGAACATGTAATGAATTGTCGTTCTTTTTTAAGTTGATTGTTTGTGTTCACCTTCACGAAGTATTCGAATATTTTGGAATTGCTTATTGCCAATAACTTCAGCGTACTTTTGCGTGGTATTGAGTGGCTCATCAGCAGTTAGTTAGTGTAGCTATTTTGGCCTGTTAACGTCACCCGGCGATCGTCGTCGTCATCAGCCTCGTCAGCGGCGAACAACAAATGTCAGACTTGAGTTGGCATTTGACGATCGCCGTCGCATCTTTGGCCGGTCAATTTCAAGTGCAGACTGTGAGTGTGTGCGAGTGTGTGTGTGTGTGAGCAGCTGTCTTTGCAATTTCTCGCTTGAGCAGCGATGACAACGACAACAAACGTCTAGCTGGCTGGCTGGCTGACTTTGCATTCATTCACGAGGTCAAAGTGCGCGAAATCGCACATAATTCGAAGAGAAATTGAAAGTGAGAACGGACAAGAGAGACAGCGAGAGAGAGAGAGAGAGAGGGAGAGAGCGGGAGTGTGGAGCGGGCGGCGCGGTGAGTTGGCACTTTGCATTGAGGCACTGATTTTTGTAATTAGTCATGCCGCTGGCCACAGTGCCACATCATTAGGTAATGCCCAAATGGCCGTTGCCCAACGCAGCGACGCTCCAGACGTGCAACTGCCAACTGGCAGCTGGTCGTCGCAGCGAGATCTGGTCCGATCGTCGTCAGTGTCAAACTGGGCCGACATTGCAGTCATGAATCCACAAATCCATCGATGACTTGCTATGACAGCAGGCGCAACCACAATGCTGCAGTGCGCTCGCTGCGTTGCGGAGGTGTGTGGCAGCCACAGGCTGGGGCCAGGGCAGGGCAGGGCAGGGCAGGGCAGGGGGGGGGGGAGCTCCGTGGCATGGCTCATTATTTAAACGACGCTGGCTCGGCTGTTAAGAGCCATCAATAAAAACACAACGTATGGGCTAGCCGCAGAGAACGAGTCGCAGACTCAGACTCCGATCTTCGACTGCGACTGCAACTGCGACTGCGACTGCGGCAGCGACTGCGATCTGCGAGAGCTGACCAGCGTGGCAGGGCTTGGCAATTGCAACATGCAAATGTGAGTGGGTGGGCAGCGACTTCGGTGCAACTCAGTTGCAGATGGTCGGACGCTCCCCCAAATTGCCGCAGTCGCTACCTCAGTCGCCGCAGAGTTTTGGGAGCAGCCGCCAGTTACAGATCGACGCTCCGAGATTTCCCAGTATATGTAGATGGAAATCTGCGAGTCGAGCGGCGTTAAGGGGTTAATGAAATGCATCAACACACGACACACATATGACAGACACAGTCCAGCCAGCAGCTGACGGATGATGCGCCCAGCGCCCAAACGCCAACCAAATTGAGTTCTCTTGCGGCTAATACGACGGGTATATCCGGCTGCCCACATGCCCTGCACACGCAACAGCAGTTGAGCTGCAGTTTATTTAGAATTCAGCATTTTTCAATCCAGTCATTCACCAACTCTTTGCACGCCTGGAAGTGCATTTCAATAAGATTTTAATCGATAAACGATTGTGCATTCATTTACTTAAACATTTGCTTGAGACTTGTCTTGAATTGTATTGAAATTAAGTGTGCTATATATATTTGAGAGCACTAGACGCTCACGTGTGTTTTAGACGTATAGAAAGCAGTTCAAATGCTGCTTAGAAAACACTAAGTATTTACAGTGCATAGTTATTATATTGGCATATTATTGCATTATTATACTATGTTATATTATTATTATAGCAATTTATTATATATTATTATATTATTACATTATAATATTATCTTGTTATTATATTGCTATACTATTATATTACTATGTTATCATAGTATTATATTTTTACATTATTGTATTATAATATTATTATATTTATTACATTCATATTTTATTATATTATTATACTATTTTGTACGTAAACTAGCAGACTATTTATTTAGGCAGATATTACTTTATCTTTAAACGACACCAAGTGCAATCTGTGGACAACTATTACTTCTATTTGATGCATAGAAAATAACTAAGCAATGTTTGTTCAGTTAAGGACTTACTTAGCTTGTGATGAAGCTAGAGATACTCTGCAATTGCTTGTAATGTTAACGCAAGTGCTTAGCTGTCAAGTGTCTGTGTTGGGCTAATACTTGTGCGTTGACCCAGTTAGCGGGTTCAGCACACGTCGTCAGCAATTAAACTTTGGCGCTGGATTCAAAAGTGAGTCGAACTTGTGGGTTACGCTTGGACGCAGGAGTGCAGAGCAAAGACAGCAATACTTGTGCTTTTGTCGCTGGCTAACTTTTGGGGCAGCAGCTGGGGCAGGAGCGGTGGCATTGTTGAAAAATGCGTGCTGTTTGGCCGGGCGATGCTTATCAGCACTACACACGATGATGGCGATAACCAAAAAATTGGAAAGCAAAACTTTGAGTTCACGTGAAGCACTTCGGCATTGTGCGGCGACAGCAGCATGTGTGTGTGTGTGTGGGGGGGGGGGAGTCACTCTGGGGGAGTTGCTGGCCATTTGTGCGGGCGCCTGCCTCTGTGTACCTGACGACGGACCCGGCGAGCGACAGAGCGACCGACCCCCGTACCAGCCCCCCTCCCCACCACATCTTGAACAAAGTTTTTTTCGAGCTCGAGGTCTGCAGCAGGCAGACGCAAGTTGTTTAGCTGGCCCGGGTTCACACTCGAGTGCCCACAATTAAAATACAGCATGTCCAACTGATAAGCCTTCATGCATTCTTTTCACTCGTCGACCAGCTCCTCGCCACCACCCCCCCCCCCCCACGCTGCCCGCCTGCGCCACTGCTTGGCTGACTTCTGGCAAAACAAAAAATTGAAAAGTTTTGCTAAAACGCAAGCAAATTGATGTCGTCGGGGGATGACGGCGACGACGCAACCCAACTCCCAACAACAAACAAACACTTCACGAGGCCATGCCACACTTCCTCTTTTCTTTATTGCTTGAATTAGTTGCCTCCTCATTTGAAAAGGCGCCTCACACACACACACAGCAGCTCTTGGCTTGGCGAACTTTTAATTTGGCCAGTTTGAAAGGTGAAAAGCACATGTTGGCTGGAGGCCGATAACATGAAATATTTATGCCGGACAGTTGCCGCGTGCTGCCGGCCGGAAGTGGCTCTTGGTCAAAAGATGTGGGTGAGTGGCTCAAGGGAAGCGCAGGCGATTAGAACGTGACAACTCACTTTAATGGGATTGGCTAATGAGCAAAAGCAGCAGAGTATTTGTGGCTTATTTTAGTGTGCGTGAGTGTTGCGAACATTCTGACACTTTATAGAGCACAAAAGTTTCGCTTACTGCTTAAAGAACTTAGTCATAGTTGGTCATTGAAAATAGAACCATCTTGCCAGGATTTAAGTGCTGGAACACTGACGAAGCCTTGATTCAATTAGCTGCTGGTCAAGCTACAAGTTTCAGCCAAATCAAAAGCGATTTCGAAACTACGTGCAACTAATTGAACTGCGATTGATAGTCTGGTGAGTGGAATCAGCGGGCAATAGCTCAAGTGTTTAATTAGCTGTTGGTCAAGCTACAATCAGTCAATTCGAAAGCTATACGTTTCGATTGAGCTGCGATTGAGCGTCTGGCGAATGCAATCGGCAGCAACTAATAGAAACACATCGATGCTCTGGCTGAGCATGACAGTCACAATTCCTGTTACCTGAGTCCCCCATCAAGCCAGACAATGAGGGAGGGATGGACGGACAGCGATGGATCATCGTTGAGCAGATCAATCGACACTCGAACTGCAGCTCGAGCCACTGTTGGCTCATTTGGCGGTTTGCCGTTTGTGTGGGCAGCAGAACATTGCACCACACATGCCACATAATGGGCCAAGCACACGTTGCAACGGAAGAGAGAGAGAGAGAGAGAGAGGAGGGAGACTGAGCGGAAGTCATGACTAGCCAAACACGAAGCGCACAGCAGTGAGATGAGCTGAGCTGCCGTGTCCCAGAAAGCAATCACAGTAACAGCTAAACTGAAACTAAAGCGAAACCCCAACTGCAACAAAGCGGCAGCAGAGTCAACAAAATGTTAAACACAAAAAGCCAACCAAAAAAGAGAAGAAAAAAAAAAATGGAAATGGAAAAATATAAGAAAGTTGGTAGATTATTTCGGGCAGACTTCAAAATTGCGCAGTCGTCGTATAATTTGTGCGCGTGAAAGTGAGAAAAGTTCCAATTACTTTGATGGCAACGCGACGCCTAGGCAGCGGCATTTCGGCATGAGGATCGCTGAGCACCCACAGTCGGCCCCTTACACCCCCTACCCACCCCTCAATTTCGTTCCCCTGGCCGCCGCGTGGCCAACGTGATGCATTGAAATTTGTCATAACCACGATTACGATTACCTCTCGGTGATTGTATGTACATGATGCCCAATGCTGTGAATGAGTCTGCCGCTCCAGGTGTGTGCGAGTGTGTGTCGGTGTGTGTGTGTGTGTGTGTGTGCTACAAACACGAGCACGTTGTAGCGCGCCGAATTTCGCGCTTGTGTCCTAATCGTGCCTCAGTTAGATTCGTGAGTTTAGCATACATATGTCGGATGTAAATCATTTGACAATTTCGCAAATGCTGTCGCAACTCCCCCTGCCCTCTCCCTCTCTGTCCCGCTCTCCTCCAGCCGCCTGCTCTCTGCCGGCATTCCCCCGAAATCGTTGCAGCTCTGTAGGCAGAACGACCACAAGCTGGGTGGGTGGCTGACAAGGCTCCAGCAGTCGTTGGCAGGCAGAAGCGCGCACGGTTATCGATCAGCGAAGTGTTATCAACAGAAATGCTCAAGCACATATATATATATATACGTAGAGAAGACTTTATTAGTCCACTATGAAACACGAATAAGTTGCTTAATCAGCCAGTAAATCGATGTGCAGATGCAAATGCAAAACAGCAATTAACATAGGCGAGTGATTGTCATTAAAATGGTAGAGTATACATAGAACAATGAGCAATAATTCATAATCTATACTGCACTAATTTTGATTTATTAGGGATTTATTAGGGAAATCAATTGACAGACCTTTACAAGAATGTGTTGCATTGCAGATAGTCCAACTACTGCATTAATTATTGCTGACTACAATTGGTCTATGCCAACTTTCACTAATATCTCACTTAGCGGCAACGCAATTTAAACGTTTAATCGCGGGTATTTAAAACTTATTAGGGAAATCATTTGGCAGACCTTTACAAGAATGTGTTGTATTGCAGATAATCCAACTGCTGCATTGATTTTAGCTGATTACAAGTGGTCTATGCCAACTTTCACTGATATCTCACTTAGCGGCCTCGCAATACAATCGATTTATCGCAAGCACTTTAAACTTATTAGGGAAATCATTTGGCAGACCTTTACAAGTATGTATTGCATTACAAATAGTCCAACTACTGTGGAGAGTATTCACTTTCACTAATATCTCACTTAGCGGCCACGCAAAATAAACTTCTAAGCGCGAGGATGTAAAGTGAATCCTCATAATTAATCTGCATGCTTTTTGCCTGCTTCTTTTAAGCTGTTCCCCAAGCGCGGCATGTGAATTGTGTTTATGTAAACTGAGTGTGGCCCTTAAGTGAGTATTGCACTAGTTTTGCAGCGTTTACACCACTGTGCGTGTGGCGGGGCGGCGAACGAACACTTGGAGCGCTCAAAAAGCCATCAAACTTTACAAACTTGCCAATTGGCAATTGCGATCGGCGGCGATCAGTTGCGAGCCGGCTGTGGGTCTGCGCTGCCTGGATATGGTCCTTTTGAGCATGGGCATTATTAATATTGCTGGGCATTTTATTGTGGTGCAAGTTGGCGGTTGTGGGCTGTCGGCGGTTGTCGGTGGTTGGCTGCCTCGCGGTTTTGTTCGTGATTTATTTTTTAAGCAAATTGTCGCGCAGTCAAACCGAACCGGAGCCAGCGGCAGAGAGGCTGGCGAAACTGTCGCCAAATGGCTGCCATGTAACGGGGCCACTGAATAAAACCACCGTGGGAGTGGGAGTGCGAGGAGAGGCGGCAACTACTGCTACTGCTGCTGCTAGTGACGATGATGATGATGGTGGCGGTGGCAGGAAGGTGTGCGGGAATGCGCTTGCTGGGTGCTTGAATCGTGCATGCCATTGCCATTGCCTGCAAATGTAGTGTAGTAGCTGCTGCTGTTGCTGCTGTTGCTGCTGTTGCATCTGCCTCAAGATTACCACCTCCCTGGTCTGGCCTGGTCTGGTCTGGTCTGGTCTGCTCTGGCTGGGTCGCTCTGCTGCCGACTGCTGGCTGAGCAAATGTCGCATGTGATTTCCCAAACTGTTTCCACGCTCGCTGCCCACAAAGACAACGACAACAAACGGCGGGACAGCAGCAGCAGCAGCTTCTGCCGCCGCCGCTGCTGCTGCTGCTGCTGCTGCTGCTGCTGCTGATTATCATCAAAAGATCGGAACTTGCAAAGACAAACGAAGAGGAGGCTCCTATCATGTGGCTCGACGCTAAACTTGCCTGCCTGCCTGCCGTTTGCTTAGCCAGCAATTGTTCACGTTGCAAGTACCCTAGCTAAGGGCATTACGCCTGGGTCACCTGCCCCAAAAATTGTCATTCCAGTCTTGCCCAAGTTATAGCAATCATATGAATCGAAACTGTTCACTCTTGAATTGACCAGTCAATTGTCTAGAGTGTACTTTATTAATGGTCTAATTTTCAAGAGGTTTGCACAACTGATACTTCCACTTAAATAAGTTTGAATTTACTACAAAATATATATACTTCAAATATATATTATTTAAGGTGTCTCACATAGGTTTTGCATAGATTTTGCTTACTTTTTCTATTCCATTTTTATGTTTAATCATTTCCAACTTACTGCAGCGTATTCAGAGTGCTGCCTGAAGTACTAAAGAGTTTCCGCTGCTTGTTGTTGGTGACTGTTGGAAAGCAGCGCGGCGTTATGCCCTGTAGCCACACACAACTCCATGTGGCACAAACGAGTGCAGCGAGCGGCAAAGAGGCAGGCGGCAGGCGGCAAGCGGCATTTTCGTGGCAAATTAAAGTCCAAGTGCGAGTCAAATTATTTCTTTACAAGTGAGTTACTGTTTTCATTGCGGCTCTTAATGTAACTAACTGTTTAGAAATATTTATTATTATTATTATTACGTGTATTATTACTATTACTGCGCCTCGTTTTGTTGCTGTTGCTGTTGCTCTTGTTGTCGGCGTTGTAGGTGACGTTGCCGCTATTTCCACTGCCATTGTGATTATTCATCGTTATTCGTGTCGTTGTTGTCGCTTGCTACAGTTGCCGCTGCCTCGTTTAATCGCCCCCCTGATGATGATGACAACAGCAGCAGCAGCAGCAACAACAACAACAACAACAGCCACGACGATTATTAAAAATCACTCGAGATCTTCGCCAAGACGCAGGCAGGCGCATGAAATTAAACGCCGGCCAGGCGCATCTAACCGCTGCAGACCGCAACAGCTCGCCAGCAGCGGGATGGGGCATGCGGCATGGGGAGGGCAGGCAGGGGGCGCGTCTACCCCATTTGCGGGGCAGTGGATAACCGTTAAGATGGCCACGGCCCGATAAGCCGCCCACTCTTTACAGGATAAAGCTGCGGCTCATGTGGTTCTGCCTTCAAAGAAATAAAAGTGCATGAAATAAAGCATAATTAATAAGACAATCAATACTTAAGGAAGGAACAGAAGGAATAGAATTATTGGCATTATTGTTTAGGCAAATTGCAAAACTATTCAAGTAACTTATAGACTATTCTTCAAAGTAATATTATAGTTCGTCAACTAAATATAGTTTCTCAAGCTCATTCAGAGTAATTTAAGTAGTAAATGTAGCTAGGGATAATTGTGGTAACGTTTGCGAATGATATGATTGGCTATGGAATATTTATTGTCTTCAAATTGTGTTCCCTATGAAATTGTTAAATATTTATAGAGCTGCAGACGTGTTTTGTACCAAGTTGTCAATATCAATAGAAGTGATCTTCGAGCTGTGCTTGAGCTCAATTAAGGCATGTTGGTAATTGCAGTGGCTACGAATGCTTCAACTACTCAAATGAGTACTCGCACTCACACTCGCACTCACGTTGCTCTGCTTGTGAATGGTATCTAAATGATTGTCGTGCCAAGTGCAATGACTTTCAGACTGCACTCAAATTAACTCGTATGTAATATGTGCTTGGACATTGCCATGGCTATAACACACACACACACACACAGACAGTCTCGGGCACACACGCATGGGCAGAGCAAACACATGTATAGATATGGAGACAAAGATAAGAGCAGAGCCAGAGGACAGTACTTGGTTCTGGTGGTGCGTCGACATTGGGGTCTCGGTCTGGAACTAGCTATACTCGTAGCTATAGCACAGATTGTCTGTGGCTATGGCTATCGTTAGAGCTGTGTCTTTGCCGCTCTCGAGGCGCTGGTCGGCTGCCCTTGTCGCGTTTTGCGGCTCAGTTAATGTTAATGTTAATGTGCTTCAAACTATTTGTACGCCCC
This sequence comes from Drosophila rubida, assembly GCA_035046165.1. Taxonomy (NCBI): domain Eukaryota; kingdom Metazoa; phylum Arthropoda; class Insecta; order Diptera; family Drosophilidae; genus Drosophila; species Drosophila rubida. The sequence continues at coordinate 11,124,243 of JAWNOF010000023.1, read as the reverse complement.
CCTCCCCCCACTTAGCCAGCGAGTGTGTGTCTGTGTGTGTGTGTGTGTGTGTGTGCAATTGTGACCAGTGGGTTAAACCAATTTCACGCCGGTAAAGCGCCAAGAGCGTTGCAACCCTAGAGACAACAGCATTGAGAAGGTTCTCTCGTGTCATCTACCTTGGCCAAGACTCTCTGCGGCGACGGCGGGAGGGGGAGCGCTGGCTAAATGCGCATGACGTACAGTTTTGGACACACACACACGGACACACATACAGAGTGATATGTGTCGCCAACGCGCGCTGATCTTTGGGCCACGTCTGAAGCCATTGGAACCACCAAAGTCGCGCACTTTCATTCAGTCAGTGGAGCGCAAACGTTGACTTGGCCACATTATCAAAAGCGTCGCTGGTCGCAGCTATTGTCAGCGAGCGAGCAAGAGCGAGAGAGAGAGAGAGAGCGAGAGAGCGAGAGAGAGAGACAGCGAGAGGGCAGAGGCAGAAACGAGAACTCATATTAGGCCATTAAAAGAGCGATAAGAAAGTTCAGCGGAACTGAAGCGCGCAATTTCAGGCTTAGTTTAGTTTAAGTTTTTAGTTTTAAGTTGCAGTCGCACTCGCAGTCGCAGTCGAGCGGGCGAGGGCAGCGAGCGGGCGGCTGGCTGACGACCTCTAGCTGTAGCTGTAGTTGGAGCTGGAGCTGAGACAAACGTGTGTCCACTACAAATATCACGATCTGGCAATACACGCCATACACATGTCGATATATCGCGCACTTTGCGGCGTGCTCAACTTTGAACATCATTTTCGCAAGCAGCCAGACGGAGACAGAGAGCGCGAGAGGGACACACAGAGAGACAGAGAGAGTGAGAGCGAGAGAGAGGGGGGGGGGGGGCGAACTTAAACAATTTTATTGATTAATGAACCATAATTAGAGACATTTACAATGAGCCACAATAATTCTTCATTACCCCCAAAAGCCGAGCGAGCGCGTTGCAAGTGCACAGCTTCAGCTCCAGCTTCGGCACAACACAACGACGCTGCCTGCCACTCTGCCCCCAAGGCGATCGCTGGACGCAGACTATCCGGCCCCCTCCCTCCCTCAACCATCGCTACGCAGAGCTCGCGCTGATCGTGGCTCACGCGCACAACTCATTCAATTTCCATGGCAGACACGATTCCGGCCAACACAGACACAGACAGCAGTCCCAAAACAGACAGTTGTTGTGCTGTGGTGCGGTGTGCTGTGGTGCTGTGGTGCAGTGGTGCAGTGGTGCTGTTGAGATTTACCTTGAGTCCGTTGAATGAATGAATTTGGCGTCTGTGCATTGCCAGCATTCGCAGCATTCGCTGCGCAGCCGCAAGTTGCAATCATCTGAACTTTCAGTCGAAATCGGGCACATGGAACGTGTCAATCGCACACACACACACACACACACTGTACACACACACTTTGGCCACTTCTTCAGCGGGTGGACGCAGAGCGTTCGACTCTAATCACTTCCGACTACAAGTTCATAAATCGCCCGCTGCTTCTTCCTCTATGCGCTGTCTCTTTCACTCTCTGTCTCGCGCTCCCTTTCTCTCTGGCAAGCAAATTGTTTGTGCCGTTTGCTTAACGCATTTTCCCAGCGTTTTGGCCAACTGCACTCGCAACTTCGACTGCTTCATCGATGGCTTGGAATGCAAGTGGACTAGATTGCTTTAAACTACTTATATATATAAACTATATTAAGGCATTGCTACTTTAAAATGTTGCTGAATTAGCATGAATACTTGCGATGATATGCAATCAATCAATGACCAGTGATCAATCATTGAAGAGTTGTAGGTCCGCCCAACTAGCACTTTAAGTTGCCCAAACTTTGTGTTCATAAATTGCATATTAAACTCAGCAAATTGAATTTTGTAATTAAACAAAAGATTCCCTAAATGTCTGCTGAGCACATAAAATGCATTTTAGACTTTTAGTATTACAAGCAAATTAATAAATAAATATGAACTTATAGAAATCATTGGGCAATACTTAACAACTAGCTGTAGTTAGCCTAAACTTAACTAAAGCATAATTTTGTATACTTAATGATCAAAGTGTGCTTAATATGCTAATGAATGGAATACATATTGAATGCACATTTATCAACTTGCGACTCTGTTGCCACTCTGCAACTGCTGCTGCTGCAGGTTGAGCGCGTAGGCTGGCCGATGGATGGGCGATAAGAGCGCCAACGCCAGCGCCGCTGGTATCGTCAACGAGTGCGCGTTGCAGGCCGCAAGCTGCAAGTTGGCAGGCTGCAAGTTGCCACCGAAACGAACGCTGTCCGATGGCCGCTCGATAACCGCAAGGCAGCAACAAAGCGGCCTCGAGTCGAGCAGCGAGCAGCGAGCAGCGAGCAGCGGCTCTCAAATGAGTTTTACAGCGCAATTTACAATGCATATTTATTTTGGGAAAATAAGTAATCAAGGGAAATGCGAATGGGAGTGGGAAAAAGGGCAAACGCCAAAGCGACACGGCAGCAGCAGCAGCAGCAGCAGCAGTTGCAAGACTGGCAACTTGCAACTACTAGTTGCAGCAAGCAACTCAACTCAACAAATGTATAAATAAATAAAAGCTGATTTATGCAATTTCACAAATTGCGAGCAGCCTCGCTCCGCGCTCTTTCGCGCTCTCTTTGTAATGATCCAAATCAATGGCAATTATTAGCCGGGCAGCAATCGTGTCGGCGCTGACCAAGCCAAAGACGTACCTGACCTGGCCCAAGCCCCAAAGTGTTGGCAAGCGATAAAGAGACACAGAGAGAGAGAGAGAGCGAGGGGGGAAACACGGCAGCAGCAGCGGCAGCCGGCGGCGACTTGGAGCAGCAGGCCGCAAAACAAAGAAACGACGGCAAATGATCGCGAACCACGAGCAACATCATGATGACGATGAGCACGCTGATGATGACGTTGGAGCCGCGGTGCGAAATTTAAATTTTCGCTCGAAACGCTTCTGGGGACATTGTCGCGGTGGCCGCTGTCGCTGCTGCTGCCGCTGCCGCTGCTGTTGTTGCAACAACTCTGGAGCAACAACTCTCGACCAACGACCAGCGACCATGGTGCATGCCACTTGCCAACGACGTCGACGGCAGCGGACATGGACGTGGGAACTTTGTGTCTAGGCAGCCACAGCTGCCCCTTGGCGAACGCTGGGCAATCGCTGCCGATTGTCGACCGCCGCCTGCTGCCTGCTGCTTGCTGCAACTTGCTGCTGCTGTGGTGCCTCGGGGCTGTAGGCTTGGCGAAGTATCGCGCACGATTGAGGAGCCACTGGCAGGGTAAAACAATGCAGCGAATAGTCGGCCAACTTCCCCTTCTCGCTCTCGCTCTCGCTCGCTCCCTCTCTCTCTCTCGCTCTGCATCTCGCGAATGTACAGTTGTAGCTGCTGTGGCTGCCACTTCTGGCTGCTGGCTGCTGGCTGCCCACTCCCAGAACCAGAGAGCAAAGTGAAGCGCTGTTGTCCAATAGCCCGACCGACTGTGGCAACAATGGAGTGCTCTGTGTATGTGTGTGTGTGTGTGTGGATCGATTAAATTGGTCGCTAAAGGTCGAAATTAAATCACGAAATAATTGTTACACCAAATAAGTTTGGTTCTTCTTCAGCATTTGTGGCATCTTCGTGCCGCTGCCAAGCGCAGCGACTGCTCCTATCAAGATCGATCAATGCCGCCACATAGCCGTGGCAACAACGTCTTGGCCTTTTTGACTGACCGTCACTTTGTGCTATCCACTCAACTCCACTCAACTCGTCGCTCATTCAGCAATATGCACCAACGTTTTTGTATTTAGTGTGACTCTCTCTCTTTCTCTCTGTTTGATTCTGTGTATTTTCCTAGTGTCCGATTTGGCCACAACAACAACGACAACGACAACGACAGTTTTACTGCTGCTGCCCAAGGCAATTACCTCGTGTCACAATAAATTGTTTTCCAGCTCAAGCTGGAGCAGGAGCTGGAGCTGGGCCGCGACCACGGCTGCGATTGCGGCTACAAATCTTGTTTCGACTGCCGTGTAATATGTAAATTGAAAATGCTAAACACCCGACATTAAACGATACACCAGCAAATAAAACAGCAGATACAGCTACAGATACAGATACAGATACAGATGCAGAAACTGATAGAGCTGCCGCTACAAATACTGCAATACTAGCCAGAGATACACAATTGGTCATGGCAAAGTTTCGCTCTGCTCTGCTCTACTCAGCTCTGTTTAACTAATCGAAATTGAGGCCCTTAAGCCCCGCTCGGCTTGCATCTGGATCAGTGAGTCAACAATCGCGGTGAGCTCGACAATGAATTGCAGTTAAATGACCATCGAGGTTGCTCACAACACAAAACGCTGCCAACTATCAATATCGAGCAATTGTGGTGTCATCATTAGCTGCAATTGCAAGTTGTAAAAAACTAAAAACTGCAAAACATTGATCTTGAATAACGTGATGTAGTATTCCCAATAGATGATATAGATATCTTAGTTACTTCATAAATGTTTTTGGCAAAACGAATTTGATTCTGAAAACACTTGTTAGGAAATGAAGACTCTGCTTCAAATTTTGCGTTTTTACTTTTGTAAATTCAGCCAAGTATTTAGTATACTAATCATGAAATTTATAAGCAGCTAAAGAGTTAAGTGAAATAATTTATTGATTGAATTTTAGAGCACTAAATGACTCGAAATCGAATTTTATTGAATAGCTTCTCTTGAATTCAATTTGACGTAATTTGAAGCTTAGCAAAAGTTTACAGTAATTCTTAATTGTGACTGTCAAAATCACATAATATATTGCAGTCAGTGCAACAAAGCTGTGCTCAACTTCAAATCCAGTGCGGCGACTCCGTTCTCTTTGCCTTTCTCTTTCCCTTTGGCTGACGCATGCGGCAAGTTGCCGACGAGCTAATTGAAAACGAAAAGTATCTGCGACTAGCAGAATATTTGAAGAAGTCAAAAGCAGTTATGGGGCCAGCTCTGGCTTCGAGTCTGCCTCTGTCTCAGTTTCTGCTTGGTGGCAATTGACAAAACGATTGCCGCACACACACACAAACACACACACAGTGCTGAACAGTGCCAAACAAATTGAGCTATTGTAATTGCCCAAAACGTTCAAATCCATCTTGAATGCCCGTTGTCCTCCCTCCGTTTCCCGGTGAAGCTACCAAAAAAAAAAAAGCAGAGCGAGAGAGAGAGAGAGAAAAAGCAATGCAAAGTACGTCGGGCATGCGACGTACTACTGGGGAATTCAGTGCCACGACTTCTTGAGTGGCATGTGAACGAGTCACAACATTGTTATTGTTGTAGTTATTGTTGTTGTTGTTGTTGTTGTTGTTGTTGTGGCTGCTAGTCTAGCTGCGGTGCTTGCGAAATGCGACCAGGCCAGACCACGATGCACATTGGTCCTCAGTTAGTGGGTGAGTGATGCGGTGGCGCTGCACTCCGATTCAAGGTGCAATGCAACCGAAAGTCTCTGCCGCAGCGCAGTTGGGGCAACAGCAACAACGCCTATGCCTCAGAGCCTGCCACCTCCATCCCTTCGTCCCTCCATCAGCGCTGGCTCGTTGTCTGCCCTCATCTGGCTCGCAATGTGAGTGATTGCCAGCCAGTCGAGCAAGGGTCAGGTGACGGACGTCGTTTGTCGACTCCAACTGCAACTGCAACTGCAACTCCAACTCCAACGGCTTTACTGTCCCGACATGTTTGAAAATTACACACGATCATTAAAAGATTGCATTCATGTCGATACACTTTGAGCGCCGCATTCTGTTCTTCTTACCAAATATATGTTATATACTCGTACTGCATCCACACACAAACATATTAAGAAGCCTTTGAATATCTTTTACCAATTGCCTGCAATTTGAATATGTCTTCATTTCAATGCCATCCATTTTTGAAAGCTCTGTCATGCACTCAGCTTTTGCTTTCAATAACTGCAGCCAAATAAATAAAAATAGTTCAATTAAATTGCTGAGTTCTATTCAATAACAATAATTTAACATCAATCGTTCAATGATATTGTGAAGTCAGTTACACTTAGAGCAGCTATGAAATGAAACAGGAAACGACAAACAAACTAAAACTTTTACTGAAATTGTTGATCTAAAGCAAGGAATTAAAGTAGGCTAAATTAAAAGGGAGGCAAATTTGAGAGACATTTTATGGCTAATATAAATGTTAAGCAACATTAAAGAAACTCTAAACAGAATATGGGATTCGAATAACTGACAATCTTCAATCGCAATTTGCAGAAATATTTTTAACAGTCTGCAAACTGTTAACAGCAGTGCAACTGTAATTTAACAGGTGCCTTTTTGACAATTTAGAGAGACATTTTATGCTGAATAAAAATGTTAAACAACATTTGAGAAGCTTTTAACAGTGACTTGAATGTGGCAACAATATGCAGAAATATTTCTAGTAACTGTTAGCAGCAGTGCAACTGTAATTTAACAGGCGTTAAACATGTCGGCAAATTGTTAGTAACTAAATGTTAAATAAGCTTAACAGAGCATTCACATACAGCAGAGCACAAAGCCTTCGACATGTTGCAGCGTTGTTGGTGTTGTTGTTGCTGCTGCCGCCGTCTGTCGGCTGGTTGCATGTCGGGGCGAGCGTGCATCTGCTGTCATAAGCGGCAGCCGCGCCAGGCTTTAATGGGGCAGCAGCAGTCGCAGCAGCAGCAGCAGCAGCACCGGCGGCAGCGGCAGCGGCAGCAACCGTGGCGGCCACATTAGCGCCACGAGGAAGCAATGACAGCCTCGGGTGGCGGGCAAAGCGACGACAACAGCGAAGAACAACAAACAACGCAGCGACGAGCAAGCAACAACAAACACTGCCACAAACAGTCAACAGGCGAGAAGCTGGGGCAACAGGCAACAGGCTGCGGCAACAGGCAACTCAGGCAACTCAGGCACCGGCCACGGCGACTGGCAAAACGGCAACAAGGTTGTTTGTCCGACATGATGATGAGTGTTTTAGGCGGTTGTTGCAACAACAGCAACTACGATATAATCATGACTGCCCAAGTTGTTGCCGAACTTTGTTGTTGCTCTTGCTGTTGCTGTTGCTGTTGCTGTTGCCGTTGTTGTTGTTGTTGAAGCTGCGAATGATCTGAGTCTTGAGCCGCCGCTAGATTCAAGAGCGCGCCACATGTAAATGAGGCAAGCGCTCGAGCTGTCGAATGCTGAATGTTGAACCTTTTGAATATGAATATGATAATGATAATGCTGACAACAATTCCGTCCACGATGAGCATGATGATGATGACGATACTGCTGCTGCTGCTGTTGCTGTTGCTGTTGCGGCGTGCGACGTTATTGTGCCAAGGTAAGAGACGGTGCCTCGCTTTGGCTCTGGCTTCGGCTTCGGCTGCGGCTGCGGCTTTGCTTTGGTTCTGCGGCTATTGCCAAATAGTTTTCAAAATCAAATTCTTAAAATAGAAATAGAAAAAGGATTTGTATTCTTTTTTTTTGTTGTTGCTTCGCTTTTTTTTTGCCAGTCACCGCGACGAGTGCGCAAATCTGTGCAACAAATCGACAACCTCTCGCCAGAGACGGAGACCATGCTACAAATCGGTTTCACAACTCATAGTGCACGATGAGAGCGGTGGCAAGGCAGGCGCTGCAACGTCTGCGGCTGATGCAGCGGCTGCTGCTGCTGGCGGGGGCGGCGATCTACAGCTGCAGCATGTCAGTGCAGCGAGCGGTGGCTGGTTGCATGCAAAAGGTGAGCGCTGCTGCTGAAGAATCCTTTGAATTGTCAAAATATTGTATGCCAGATTCACTCACGACGACGTTGCAAGTTGCTGGCTGCGAGTTTTCCCAGCACTGCAGCTCCGGTCTCCGGTCATGGGCCATGCCACAAGAAAACAACAGCAACAACAGCAACGAAAATGCAACAAAACTGTGGCGAGTGAGCGGCCAAAGTCAAGCGAACGAAGCATGAATAAGCGGACTCCGACGACGACGACGACGACGACGACGACGACATCGGATTGCAATCGATGCTCCATGCGGCAAGTACTCAATGTACTCGATACTCGAAGCTCGCGAAGCTCTCGGCTCGATACTCTCGACGCTTGGCTAAATGGCAAACCAAATGCAATAAATGTCCAGTTTGATGCTATTGACACATTTGCATGTGGCATGTGGCATGCGGCATGCGGCATTCGGCATTGAACCCAACGCGAACAGCATGAAGATCCACAACCGTGGCACACAGCAGGTGTGTGTATGTGTGTGTGTGTGTGCGAGTGTGTTTGAATTATGACAAAAAACTTATGGGGGAAACTTTGAAGAAGCTCTTCAGAGTTCACATACTGCCATTTAGCGCTTTGACCTACTTACGCGAAACAAGCAACAAAAAAGGCTACAAGAACATCTCCATTCCATTTTTTTCCTTTCGCTGCACAAAAAGTAAGAGATAAATATCGCGATACATATTTCTCAGTGAATAAATAATAAGTAACTAAATAAGTGACTAAATATCGCGATACACATTTCTCACTAAATGAGTGACTATTCTAAAATTCAATAATATTATTTTAATTAATATTTATAGCCTTAAGTCTGCAGTAAAAGCGAGCAGTATTTTGAAACTATCTATTCCTACTCTATATTTATATATTACTCAAATATATAGCTTATTTATGGGTTTATATTATGAACATTTGAAAACTGCATAACTAAATGGGTGACTATTCTAATAATATAATTAGTGTATAACTAAATAAGTGACTATTCTAATATTTATATTTTCATAATACGCAAATATGTAGTGCATTTTGGCTTTAAACATTAGTAACATTTAAAAAAAGTGGTAGAAATATAATAGGCTTTAATTAAAACACAAACTTTCTCTAGTTTGCAGTTACTTCTTTTCAATTTTCTCTTAGTTTCAATATCATCAAATTTCAAAGAAGCAAATAACTGAAAGTTATTAATGAAGTTCCACAGGTGGTGTACTTAATTGCCATGTAGTACATTCTGAAGTTTGTACTCATAATATTAAGTACACTACCAGTATACGTTGCAGTATATTGCGTATTGTATACTTATTTTATCAAGTACGCCACTAGTATGCGTTGAAGTATATACTGAAATATACTTATTACATTAAGTACACCACTAGTATACGAAGTAGTACGCATTTTATCAAGTACACCACTAGTACTATAAGGAATTACACTACTTATTTTTTTAACTACAACACGACGAAAATGGTAATTTCAAAATAAATATTAAATACTCTAGTGAAAATAAAGAGAAATAGCAATCAACATATAAATTGTTGAGTAAGCTCAATTGCTCACTTAAATTTGCAATCAATCTACTATATTGAGTTAAACGTGGTGCATTTAGATATTTGTTCAAATCTGAGTTAGCATATCTATTAAGCTGTCAGATCTGTCCGATCAGCAGCAACGATTTTTGGTTAGATATTTATTAATCTCGCTGAAGAATAATTGTTGTAGTCTGGTGTCAAGAAGTGTTTTTGGTAACCAGTAGTTTTCTCTCTGGCAGCCATGGCAGCAAAATCGCAGTGTAGTGAATTAATCATTTCAAATGTCTCCATCTACGTTATTTCGAATCGATGCGATGGACTGCAACAGCAACTGCAACAGAAACTGCAACGCTGCTGGGCTGGGCAACAGCATCGCTTTGGCATTGCCACCGTGCCACGTTGTGCGAGATCTCGCACCAGCGACAAAGATGAAGACGACGACGACTCATCTGGCCAAAGGCGGCGATTGCCAAGTTGTTTTACTGGGACGAGGTGCAGCAGAGAGCAGCGTTGGAGAGCAGCAGGCAGCAGACAGCAGGCTGAAGAAGAAGGGGCAGCGGAAGAGGCTGGCAGAGGCAGGCAGACAAGCCCAAATAAATGTTCATAATTCTCAAGTTGTCAACGGGAGCGGCCACAATGCAGCGGCTTCTGCAGTCGCCAATAAAAGCAATTGTGCCATTTGGCTAATGGCTAAGGTCCATGTTAAGACTAGACGCTCCTCTAGTCAGCCAAGCAGTCAGTCAGTCAGTCAGTCAGGCAGTCAGTCAGTCTGCTAGACTGCCAGCTAGTCGGTGAGTCAGTTAGTCACTTAGTTGATTGTCCAAGCTTATGCATTCACCTAAATGCCATGATGTGATGCGGGGGTGCCAGGACGGGGCCAGCAACAAGTCATCGTCAGCAAGCATTTCCTACTGCATCACGTTTTGCGGCTAAGCGAGCGAGCCAAAGATTTCGACTTTTGATTAGGAGCGAGAGAAGAGCAGCCAACCCAGCGAGCAGAGCCCAAGCTGAGCTCAGCGGCCGCAAACGACGTCCATCGACCAGCGTAGCGTCCAACGTCTGGCCCTTGGTCACCTCCAAGGGGACGGCGGGTGGGGGGTATTGGCGGCTGTCTGGTGGCCAAAAAAGGGACTACCTGCAGTCCAGTTGGCTCACAACTCTTCTGGTCTGGTCTATTTGGAACACCATAAAGTTCAAGCAATTTGAACTTTTTGGCCAAAAACCATGGAAATCTCATTGCTCACGGCAACGCGACAAGCAACATGCGGCAAAGTGGCAAGCAGCTAGTCGCAAGCGGCAGCCAAACTGCCGAATCGTGAATTTCACAGCAGTCACATTACGTTAGCCTGCCGCCGACCTCAGCTGAGCAGAGCAGAGCATAGACAGAGAGAGAGAGAGAGAGAGAGAGAGAGAGAGAGAGAAAGAGAGAGAGAGAGAGAGCGCTGTGCGCTGCTCTGGGAGTTCTAGGGCCGCAAGAAGACAAGTTTTGGCCGTACAGCGATTTCTAATTCACATTCTTAACGATTCCATGATCAATAATTATAATTAGGATGGATTTTGCCCCTGCCATCCGCACACCGCCCTCTCGTCGCCGTCCATTGGCACATTATGCATACATTGTGAGTCGGTCGTCGTCTGCATTTGAATACAGTGAGCATCAGCGCCAATATAGCATGTAAATTATCCACAGACTCAGCTTGAAAATCTCGGCAAGTTCAAGATTGTTCATCTTGCCAGCCGAGTTCCCACAGCATCCTTTCGCAGCAGAAGTCAGAGGCGAGCAACTCTTGATATCTAGATCACAATATTTAACTAGTTTCCGAATAATTCTGCTTATTCGTGTCACTTTTCTAGCGTTTGTCGACAGTTTTCTAATGGCCAATTCAGCTATTTTTAATTATTGCAAATAAAATGAGTACTCGAATGTGAAAATTGTATTTACTATATTTTTTAAAGACTTGTTACTAAGTGGCTTCAAAATTGACTAAATAAATTTAACAATTTATAACCAATGTATTTATGCATTTATGAGGAAAACTTTGTTGATATCGTTACTATGACTATGGTAAATTATTGGCATGAAAGTATGCTCGATAAGCATTTGTAAATGATTAATATCTTGAGCGTTTTTATTTGCAGAAGATGCAGAGAAATGCCATAAAATATGACGAAATAAATATTCCACACATTACAAATGTAGCAATCTATAATCAGAGTTGATCTCGTCAGATTGATCTCGTTACTACAACTATTAAGAACTATTGGCAAGCATTTCCAGAGGAAAGACATATTAAGAGTCTTTATTTGCCGAAGATTTGCGCAAACAGACAAAGCGCTCGCTCGCCTAATGAGTTGCGAGTGGGGCGTTGCACAGTTGCCAGATGACAATACAAATGCGAATGCACATGCCGCTGCTATCTGCAGATACTCTACTGTATCTGCACATCTCAGTCCCTGCGTCTATCGGGCGTCTGCGTGTCTCTGTCGGCTGCATGTGCTGCGTAATCCCATCGGGTAGATCTCACATATCTAATGGATTTTGCACACATTACGACAGCCCAGCAATTTGCAGGACACCAGATGTGCAGCGACGTCGAGCGAGAGCGAGATGTCCCCTGTTGTTGTGCAACGCGCAACGTGCAACGTGCAACGGAATGCTTGAAGTGCCTTAGGCATCTCGGCTCTCATCTTCTGGGCAAATATCGATGGTATCTCATGCTAGTATCCTGCATCCTTCGCTCCGCTGCCGCTTTCCAATTAAAATCAATCACAGTTCGAAGGCGCAGCGATGCGCACAGCTCTGTGAGCAGATAAGCTATTGAAAATTGATCATCATCATTTGCGATCATCATTATGAACTCACTCCTCCTCTCTTTCGCTCATTCACTCGCTTCCTTCTTCTCGTTTTTTGTGTGCGTTTTTTCTTACTGCTTCTCCTTTCTTTTTGTGGCGTGCGAAAAGAAAAAAAAGAGCTAGAGAGAGAGCAAGAGAGTGGGGGAATGCATTGTTCGCTATATTTGTAAAAAACCGCTAGGCATTTGTTCTTCGAGTAGTAGCTGCTCATCCCACATTCCCGTGCCTGCTGCCCTGTGCCTCGGGCTGGTCCTGCGAGGTCCTGCGACGTCGTCCGGCGCGGGTCCATTTTGCTATTTTGGAGATGGGGCAGGATGTTGGTACCGCTATAAAAACGGTCGAGGCATCTTAAGTTTCCAATTCTATTCACTCGGCTTCGGCTGCGGCTTCGATTCGCTTTTGTCCACAATACGCGAGTATCGAATGCGAACACTGCGCAGTAAGCAGATACCGTAGAAGGTTGCCGTCCATTGCGTAGGTGGATACTCCCTCGATCCCCAGCCTACACACACACACACACACACACGCACAGTTGCCCAACAAAAAGCCGAAAACGGGATCTGCTTTTTTATGCTCGCAGTACGGGAAATTGGAATCGTACTTCTAGTGCTAAATGCTAGTTGGACAATGGCAAAAAGAGGAAAGAGGTCAATGCCATTGTCGAGAGCTCGTTAATTGAGTGGCTGCGATCGCAGAACTGCGATTGTCGAAGCATCAGGAGAACAAGCAGGACTATTCATGTGGCTTGATGTGTAGAATATTTTCGAATGTACTCTTCAAATTGTCATAGTTTGCACACAACTTATGGAATCACTTAGGAAAGTAAATGTCGCAGAATAACTAACAGTAGCAGCGACAAAACAAGTTTAAGTCGCATTAATTATTAATACGATAATAGTTGCTTAGATGAATAAATGTTAAATGGATACAAAAAGGCATTCGAAGAGTTAATATTATTTTGTTTTATTATAACAGCTTAAAAACTAACAGAAGGTGCGACAAGACAAGTTTCAGTTGCATAAATTCTTAATAAGATAATAGTTGCTTAGATGAATAAATATGAAATGGATGCAAAAGGGCATTAAAAGAGTTTTTATTTGGATTTGTCAAAGCAATTTTAAAACTATTATTGAACAAATGTGATAAAGTTACATTAAAATATATTTGTTAATACTTATGGATAATCGTTTAACCTTTATAAAAGATGAATTTGTCTAAATAGGTAGAACAATATGTTAAATAGAAATAGAAAATACTCTCGCTGTTCATTTCAGGTGTTAGATTATGAATCTGCTTAAAGAGCAGAGCAACAAGAAGAAGAACAGCACAATGAATCGCCTGTTGGAACTGAGGCGTGGGATAGTTTTCGAGGTTGCAGCTCGCAGCATTCACAGTAATCACACTCGAGAGCTGTGTAGAGAGTGATGGGATCGCGGGGGAGTGCACCGTGGGCACTGATTGAAAGGAAACGCCAGGCGGCAGAGGGAAGAGCAACATGTGTGTTACAAATTTCCCGATGCCATGGAAATTATGAAAATGGACAGCGAGCAGCAGAAGTGGCAGAAGCAGCAGGTTCAACGATTTCCGGTCGTTCTCACAGTCCAGCCACGTTAATCAGGGTCACTCACTTTCCCTCTCTCTCTCTCTCTCTCTCTCTCGCTCTGTCTCTTGCACACACTCTTTCGCCCTCATTCAGAGCAAGTGCAGTGCGCTACAGGAGCCAAAGGATCCTGCTTTGTGTATGCTGATCGCGTTGCTATCTGGCTTTGATCTATTATTCCATTTGCAGTGTGTTTACAAACACATCACAGCCTCGTCTGGCAGCGCCAGGACACGTAGCAGGACAGCGCTGCACTACCTGGCTACCTGCCAGGACGTGCATCTGGTACCGTTAAGGCGAACAAACGGCCTGGTCACGCAGCACAGCGGGAGGGAGGGGTCGCAGCGAGTCGAGTTGGGTCAGGTCAGTCATCGGGTCATCGTCAACGTCAACGTCGATTTGTCTGTGCCCGTCGCCTGCACTTGGCAGTCGATTCATTTCCGTGTCGTGACTGCGGTCAGTGGACTTCCTGCATCCCAATCACAATCACAATCCACGATCCCGATTCCGATTCCAGGCTGAGACGAAGACGGGGACCGTCACTAATCTGCGAGTGTTCATTGGATTTTGCGGGCTGGCTGAATGGAGAGCGCTGATGAGCCAAATTGCTTGGGCAGGCATCCTGACGGCATTGTCCTTTGGCGGTACATACGCTTCTAATTATTATTGCCGGTGAAATCAAAAACAAGCAGCCGACTACCTTGTGCGGATCTACACCTTAATTGCGCTGCCAACTGGACGAGCGACCGCAGCAATTGCGCCAGTCAATGAAATCCTTCGAGTCAATCGATTTTGTGCATTGCCAGCCAATTGCCCGAAAGGATACAAACACGAATGCCAAGCCGACAGGCCTAAGCCGGATCAGAACCTGCAGCTGATTGCGCCTAATCACAGCTAATGAGACTGAATTGCTTGCCACAGATTACGACTCCAACAATTGTGCACAATTTATGGCCGAGTCGCAATGCACAACTTCAATTGTTACTAAACAAAGCGCGCTTTTATTTACGGCAAGATAACTATTACAAAATACTACAGATACTAATTAAAATTGAAAGCAAGCGAGAACTTTTCAATTGCTTTGAGAACTGCGAGAAACTGAAATATACTAGAGCATGTAGTTTGTTCGAGTTCGCTGTGGCTGAACTCTCCTAACTAATTGATGATGCAGTTCGTGGAAAGTTGCGCCAGCATAAATGTAATTGAAAAAGCTGCAGCAGGACACATTTGAATACTGTTTGACTAGATGAGCAGTCAAATCACAGTGCGCAACCCCTCGTCATCATCATCATTTTTTTTATTCATTTTCGTTACCTAGGCGAGCACATGACCTGCGCTGGATAGATAGATGGATGGATGGCTGTGGCTGTGGCTGTTGCTGTGGCTGTGGCAGAAAAAATGAACAGAAGCGCGAGGCTAAGGGGTGCGAAATTGGTTGACAATGTCGTGGTATTTGAATCGAACTCGAAATCGGCATCGGCATCGGCATCGCGGGCTCTGGGTCAGCGAGGTATGCCAATGAAGTTACCCTGAAGATGCGGCTGACAACGCACAATGCGCGCGATCGAACCCCTGACCCTTGTAACCCTTGTGCTATTCGCATATGCAAAGGACGAATGTAAATTAATAAATTATAGTCAACTAATGAAAAGAGAAAACGATAGCGAAACCGGAAGATGCCACAGAGCACACAGCGACAACGAGAAAAAAATGCCCGTGTGATCCATGTCAAAGGCCTATAAAAAATTGTCTACGACCTTTCTGCCTCTGTGTATGAGTTTTTTTTTGTTCTATTAGTTCCGGTTTATTAGGGGTAAATGTTGTGTTCTTTTTTGCGCAGCCCTTTGACTGCACTCCACTTCGGACGAGGCGCAACGTTTATGCATATTGTGAATAGGAAAATCGGAGGAAGAGCGCAAGCAGACTTGTCCCATTCCGGACTTCTGGTTATTCAATATTCGCGGGTAACGCCGCCGTCCCGCAGGAAGTGCATATGCATATTATAATTACACACACACACAGACAGAGAGACACTTGGACTGCTCATATGCATGGCGTGTAGGAACTCGCGACTCTGCCTGCATCTGCAGGCGCTGGGTTTCGATGTCTTCGTGGGAATTGAAAAGCGTCCAAATAAATCAAAGTGCAGCAACAACAAGACCAGCGACTGCGAGCACAGCCAGAGACACACACACACACACACACACACACATAGTCGACTCCACAGCGACAACTGCAGTGGCGACTTGGAGCCAGCGAAGTGGCATCATTAGCAAGCGGATGCTGCATGCTCCACACCCGCCGCATCGCCGCGCATCCCGCGTTCAAACCCAAGCTGAGCCCAGCAACCACCAGGCAGGGTGGGGGAGAGCGGCTGCATCCAAATGGACACGGACACACACATGTGTCACATGGTCCTACGCCAGCCGCCACACTGATCGACCTGGAAAAACTCATCGTTACACTCACATCCTGTCTGTGTCTGTCTGCGCTTATGTGTGTGTGTGTGTGCTCCTCCCTGCGACACAGTCGCAGTCTCAGCTGTCTTTTTTTGGGGGGGAGAGCTGTGTTTAAGTATCTTGAACTCATTAAACGAGTGCTCGCCCCCGATCTCTCTGCAGCTCTTGCGTTGCTCAATTTGCTGGCAATCCAATTGCCGAGCAGTTGCCACTGTTTGATCTCGGATTATGTTCAACAGCAGTGAGAACTCGACTTCCCATCACAGCGTACAAGCGAAGTTGCTATATGGTTCACCAAATAATATTGCATCAAACGAAGGCAAACCAAGTCTTCATTGTATTTAGTAAAGACAACTTTGAGTGTTCCAGCTAAGCAGCTATCTATTCATCTATTACTTCTACTATTAAAAGGATTTATACTATTCAAAAAGGATTTATAGTTCGTAATGTGCTTAATAAATGTATCTTTTATGTTAATGAATGTATTAATCAATGTATATTTGCTATTATTTTCTATAAATTGAAATAATTCATTCATTTTAGGTTGCTGAATTTACAAATATTGCATGCGATATCAAGTAGTTAACCCATAAGACCCATCATATCTTACAAGAGAAGGAGCAATGGTTGACCAACTAATATTGTATCTAACAATGGCAAACGGAGTCTTCATTGTAATCGCCAAATTAGTAAAGAGAACTTTGAGTTTTCCAGCTAAGCTGCTATCTATGCATTTATCATTTCTATTATATATTAGAGTTCAGAAAGGATTTATAGTTTACAATGTTGTTGATCAACTAATATAAGTCTGTCTGCCTAATAAAATTCTGCATTACGTTATAGAAACTACAAAACAAGCTTGATAAATAAGAAGCAATAACAGTATCGAAATGTAGACAATGTAAATTTGCTATTATCTTCCATAAATTGAAACAACTCATTTATTTTAGGTAGATGAATTTACAAATATTGCATACGATATAAAGTACTTAACTCATAAGACCCATCATATCTTACAAGAGAAGGAGCTATGGTTCAGCAAATAATATTATATCTAATAAAGACAAACGAAGTCTTCAGTGTAATCGCCAAATTAGTTAAGACAACTTTAAGTTATCCTTTTAGGCATCTATTTAGTCAGCTACGACTGCTATTATTAATAGGAATTCAAAAAGGATTTACAGTTTGCAATGTGCCTAATAAATGTATCTTTTATGTTCCTGAAAGTAAAATAAGCTTGATAAATGAGCAGCGATATTGCAGTGAAATGTTGTCTATGTAAATATTTCTATAAATGAAAATAAATCTTTAACTTTTGGTAGATAGATTCACAAATATTGCATGCGATTTAAAGTTAACCCTTAAGATCTTCGACCAACTTAAGTCAAGTCAATCGATATGCAAAGCCAAACACTTCGGTCTGAGAATTACCTGGCATTCTGAAGCGTTTTATCGACTTCAGTTTGGCCCATGCTGCATGCAACAAACGAGCGGCGGTTGGAATGAAATGTATCTGGTAGTGAAAGTGTGTATAGTATCTTCGCGCTGCGGTAGTTGGAGCAGAGCGGACACAAAGTACAGTAACACAAATTGAAACGGACACTAAAAATAGCCACCCTCCGCGGTCGCTCGCTCGCTAAAGGGCGACCGACGGCTGGGGCGCATCAATACTGCGACTGCGACTGCGACTGCGACTGAGGGTGAGGGGAGGGGGGCGAGAGCTGCTGCGGGGAGGGGGGCTGCTGCTGCTGGTGGCTCGGACTCGGACGGTTGAATAAATGAAACACACATTCGTAATGACATTAAGTAAACAGACTAGCAACCATGTCAATGTCAAACGCACTCGCCACATGGGCGCAATGGATCGCAGCATCTTCGGTTAGGCCCGCGCACTCACACACACGCACACACACACACACACACACACACACACACAGACGCGAGTGCGCCACATGTGTGCGAGCATGTAACGGATAATGCTGTTCGAGATACATTTCTTTTTTTTTGGACACCAAAAGCAGGACGCGCATCACTCGCTTGCAACGCAAGGCAGCGTCTTGTATAAGTGCCACACACACGCACACACGCACACACGTACACAGATAGCTGTGTGGTGTGTGTTACGCATCTCAGTGTCGCCAGAACGCGGCATCCTCACGGTCACCGTTCACGCATCTGCAACAGGCACAGCATTTTTTTCGTATCCAACGGATGCGCATGTTTATTTTAGACACTCGCCTCAACGGTGTGTGTGTGTGTGTGTGTGTGAGTGTGCCGCATCGAAACGGTTATGCAGCAGTCCCCCCTCCACTGCGGCCCCTCCACTCCCCCGCTGCCCACGCTCCGCGCTGCACAGTCCCACAAATATTGTCTATTTTGGTCCTACGAAACGCACATCTTGTCTTCCAGTTCCAGTTCGAGTTCGAGTTCCTTCTCGCCATCCCAAAGTCAAAGTCAAGTTCAACGGCGATCGAATGTGTCGCTGGGCGCTGCACCAACACACACACAAGTACTATACGTTTATGTTCTAGGTGTCTGCTGCTTTATTGACTCTGCGGCACATTTTCAGTTTTCACTTGCAACATTTGCTCGCATCGCAGCAGCTCCTGAGCTAGTTATTAGCAAATGCATATATATTTTGAATTGGAAAGTATAAATCAGACATTTTTTAATAATTTAACTACTTCGATTGAGGCGTTGCACGAATGTCTCTAAATTACTAGCAGCTCTTAGCGGTCGATACGTTTCCAATTGAGCTGCTGGTTTTGTTCTGTTCGATCTCCAGCTGCGTTAGTCCTGGCCCTACTTAACTGCACAATGCCAGCTGACCAGCTACGCTAAGCTGTGTCATTTGCCAGTTGAAGCGAACCTGCCGCAGCAACAAAATTTGACTTTGAGCGCTCGCGGCCCAAGTTGCCTTTTGTGGTAAAATACTCATAAAAATCAAAAGAACACACACACACGCTCCGAGTGTGTGTGTGTGTGAGTGTTTGTGTTTGCAGAACAAAGGACAACAACGGGCCGGCAAATTGTTTTATTGGCAGTTGCCGCATTTGCTGCGGCGATAAAATCAATTTAATGCCCGCTCACAACGCTGCCCAAAGTCTCGACGAGTCTGCGCCTCTGTCCGTCCGCCTATCCTGTTGTCCTGCCGCAGGACGAGCGCTGCTGCCTGCTCATTTGACTGACTATCGGCCAGGCGTGAGGCTTCTGCGTATGCAAAATTGCGAATTGTTGCCTTGCGCCTGCCGCACGCACGATTTATCTAATCCATATTCAAATTTCGGACAATAGCCGTCCCCCCCCTGCCCCTGGCCGTCTGCTGACTGCCGCTTCCCCTCGCGGCGCGTAGCCCTCGAGTCGAGTCCAGTTGGCTGCCACATTTGTTTGCGGTTGAGATTTATTTTTATTGAATTGCAAAAAATTAACAGCCCTCGCAGCGAGAGCTGAGCCTCAATCTCTCTCTCTCTCTCTCGCTCTAGTGGCAACCTGGTCTGCAGTTTGCAAATTGTGCAAATACTTCGAAATATTTGTTCTCTCCCACTCTCTATCAGTTAGTTTCGTTGTTTGCTCAAGCAACGTGCTCGATTCATGGCTGAGCAGGCAGAAGAGGTTGAGGTAGGTGTTATTAGGAGCACACACTCGATTAGATAATGGCGCTGCGATCTGCTCTGATGGCATTACAATCATACGGCTATTTTTAGACGGTATCCACAGTTAAGCACGCATTCTCCACTTCTGCTCGCTCTTATCAGCTTTCACTTTCCCTGCAACACTCCCGGGCGCAGTCTGACATCATGCAAATTATGGCTCAACTGCGGTTTATGTATCGATATCTGATTTTACGGACAGTTTCTACTTGACAGCCTTAAAATTTCATTCTAATTGCTCTAGAATTGTGTGGATTGAATGTTGTTATTTTAAAAGTTTCATCTATTCTTTTCAATAATTGATTTCTTAGAATACCATTTCTTTGAAATACATAAGTGCTATGTAAAGTTACTATATCATGTTACTATATATGCTGAGATCTGCAAATAATGCGGCTACACAAGTTCGTTATGTGATTGCATTTGCAACACGACTTTGAGAGAAGTGCAGCTCCTGAAAGAGCGTAGCGAGCATCAGCTGTCCTTCTTGGAGCTCCGCTGCATTGATTGGGAATCGGTGCATTGAAGGATTGCTGCCTCAGCTGCCCTTAACCAGATCACAGTCTGAGAGGTTTGCCAACCCATTCCAAGGCGAGGGCATTGTTAATGGGTGGCCAGCAGAGCACAGAGCAGGGCAGAGCAGGGAAGAGCATGCGGAGCAGCTTCTTTGTCCGGCAACGAGGCGGATAAAAAAATAAACAATCAATGCAGCGTGTGTGTGTACGTGCGTTGAGGCGAATGCTGGCAATATCCTTAATATCCTTATAGGCCCATCCAAATGCATGCTGGGCCTTCGTTCGGCTCGTATGTTTTTTACGAGTATTTGCGTCAGGACAATGCCCAACCCAAAGGTCAGCGCTCGATTGTTGTTGTTTGCCTTTTGTTTCGCATATTTTGCGGTTTTTTATGTAATCTCACGTTTGACGTATTGGTTTCAGTCTGCTCCCCGACCGCCAGCTCTTGTCCTCTTGGCCTCTGAGCTGTCAAAATTGTTGTGCTCGCCTGCCTGCATTGGGTGGTCCACAGCCAGCGGCAACACGTTCCACACACACACACACACGTATTGCTGAGCTGCCCTTATGCCGCCACAGCCGTGCGATGCATCGGTTCGTGGATGCAACATCATCAAAATCAATCAGCTGAGCCTTCGCTCTTTGTTGTCTGCATTCGACACGGGCTGCAGCGCCGCTAATTGGCAGCACCACCACACACCACACCACACCGCCCCCTTGCCACACACTCAATGGCGGCACAATCAATGCACTCTATTGTTTTTATCGTCTCGTATGCAAATTGTCCAGCTCTGACGGCTCTCTAATCAGAGCGAGAGCCCAATCACACTTGTCAAGCGATTCGCTGTGGCCCAAAACGCATTTGCCATAGCGGTTCATCAGCGCATCGTCAGATCCTGCGGCCCAGCATGCGCCGCTGTCACGCATCGACTTGATTCCGTCATAAATGGCACGACCTAATGAAGAGCTGGCATTAGTCGATTGAAAGCACCCCCGATATCGGTACTTCTCCGCTCGATTGTTCACAATACAATCTATGTTGTGCCATCGTAAACTTATTGTGAACACACATTTAGTGCATTAAAACTTTTCGCTTTCACTTTCCCTGCTTCAAAATATTATTTCCTATTTATAAAAACTCTTTTTGTCTTTCTTTGGGTAAATAAGTGTAATAACAGAATTACAAATTTGAGTTGTAAGAATTCAGCTGAAGTTGCTGAGACAATTTGTCTGATGTTTACTATATTGCATTTTATCTCTAATGCTGTCATTGAATACTTAACTCAACTAAATCATTCAAATTACTTTGAACTATGTTTTAATACATTCTAAGCATTTCATTATATTTATTTTAATATTATATTTTCATCTATAATTATGTCATTGAATACTTAAATCAACAAAATTTTTCATTGTACTTTAAATTATTCAATTTCAATCAATTTCAGTCGTTTCCATTTTTGATGATGCATTAAATTGAATTAAAGTGCAGACATTTTGTGTAGTTTCAAAATTGTAATATTACTTTCATCAATGGCTAATCGTTTGAATTATTGTTATAGATAATTATCAGACATGTCTGTAGTTTAAGTAAATGTCTGAAAGTACAGTCTCTGTGGCATCTTGAATGGTAAATGCCGCAAAGGAAGTTGCATCGATGCCATCGACAACCCGTTCTCTAACTGCACGTGCAATTGGCTTCGGGGTTCTCGGGGGTTCGGTTTCTTTGGAGATGCGTCTATATTATTCTGCTGAAAGACACTTGAAAGTGCGGCATTGTTTTTGTGATCGGGCTGCGGTGTTTCGTGCACATTGTCGAGGTCGAAGCGCCAGAAGCGTTGATGGACACGGCCAACTGCAGGATGTTTATCATTGTCACTTGAATCTCAAGTTGTCTTCTTCTCCCCCCGTTGCATCACTGTTCGTCGTCCACTGTTCGCGGGGGTGTAGCACACACACACACACGCACACTCACACACTCACACACACACATACACGGTTGTATGCCGTCGTATAAACAGCATCAGTCGCTGCTACTTTCGCACTCCCTCGCTGTACTCCAAACAAATGCCCTGGGCTCGAGCATTTTATTTATGGCAACTTGAGCCGGGAGACAGGCGACAGGCGACAGGAGACGGAGGCAGGCACAGGGGAAGGAGTCGGGAGCAGAGCCACATTTGGATCTCGGCTGCCATGCAAAGTGGCTCCGTTATGTTTAGGCATCCAAAAGCGACCTTTAAAGGCCGCCAGCGACCGCATTCATTCATCGCTCGTGCGATTCGTTCGTCTTCTGCCGCCCCCCTCTACTCCAGTTCCTTTGCCTTTTCCTTTGCTCTTCTTTTGTCCGCTTCGCCGACCGCTTCAAGGATCCGCTCGAAATGTACAGTTATGCAGGTTGTGCGCTGTGCCGTGGGATTCTTTGCAGGATGTGGATCATTGGCTCCTTTGTAAAGAAATGCTATCGCCTTAAGCTAGAATTAATTACAAGATTTGGAACTTAAATTTCGAATAGAAATTTCTATGTGAGTAAGTATGTTAATATTGTTTTATTCAATTCAAATGTAGCAGAAAGAATACAAAACAAACTTTACTAACAAAGGTCAATGTTCACTATAATTCAATAAATGCAGCTTTGTCTTAAATAAGTAAGTAAGTCATTGAACTACAAAATAACTCTTTTTAAAACACTGTTCTTTGTTTTCTCCAGCTTGAAGTCCATTTTGAAAACCCTTTTCCTGAAAACTGTGCATTAATCGAGCGATTGCTTGACCGAATCTATGTACAATATATTATTGCCTTCATGTGAGCGTGTGTGTGTGCATGTGTTTGTGAGCATGTGTGTATCTACGTCGTGTGTGTAGTTAACTGGCGCGACCATAAAAACCACCCCAAAGAGGACCAATTCGAGCCTTCCAATTGGCATTTACGTGTGCGCGTGTCCAATCAGTTGCTGGCGCCATCTGTTAGCCGAGCGCTGAAACTGTGCCGGCCAACAGGTGGCGCTTCACATATGCCAACTGATTTGCTGGCCACTCAAGTGGACAAGGCCAAAAAGCATCAAAAAAAGAAAAACTATTAAAATGGACGAGAAAAGTCATGTGAGAAGAATGCATATTGTGCAATTGCAATTCGAAAAGCAAATCAATTGGTTGGCAGCTGCCGCTGCTAATTACAGCGGTCGCCTAAAAGTAGGCAACATATGATCGTAGCTATACAAATAGGTTGCTATAAATAGCAGCGGGGACACAAACCAGCAACAAGATCTGCAAGTCTGATGATCAAAATTTGTCGGTGAAAGAAACTGTCGAGAAAAGTGCAAGAAAAGTAAGTAAACCTTTTAGGTGAATCGATTGGCATTGGGCGAGAGGGTGGTTCAATGGCCTAGTCCATCCCCTAACAATGAGGGGGAGACCACATGTGTGTGTGTGTGAGCATACATAAGCCGCTGCAAATACATATATGTGGAGAATACATACACATTTGGGATGCTGGCGAAGTCCGCCCGGACTCTTTTGCGTCCCCTGCCACACACACACACACACACACACATGCCGAGCGACATATATGGACACAGAGAGACCGAGAGCCACCCTCGCCTTTACATACGTACACAACAAGAGACACACATACGAGTACGAGTATATGGCCAAAAGTTGACGTCCGTAATAAAGCGCAAGACGTGCCCGGGTGGTTTTCGCCAATGGGCCAAATGTAGCTGCCGAATCGGAGTGATGGCAAAGGAGGTAATGGAAGGATGCTGGGACACATGGCGTCCTCTCTGCATGCTGAATATATTTCGCAAGTGTTTGTCGGCCTCTGTTGTGGATGTTCGTTGGTGGTGTTCGTGGTGTTGGTGGTCGCACTGGTCACACGGGCTAGTGGTGGGTTCTATTTTCATTTCGCAAATGTTTGCCAGTCCAGACGGCAAGTCACACCACCCCAAGGCCCAAGCCCACCCACCCCCTGTCCCTGTCCCTGTCCCTGTCCATGTCCCTGTCGCCGCCTGCCCGCCTGCTGCCCGCCGTTTTGTGTTGTATGTTATGGCCATATAATGGCAGCCAAGCCGACGACCAAACGCGCACAGAAACCAACCCCCTTTTCCTGTTTTTTTTTTTTGTCCTCGTTGCTCCACAGCTCCGTATTTTCTTCTGTGTGTTTTTTTTCGCGAGCGCGGGTTACCTTAACCTCGTCGCGTCCCCCCCGCCGACATCCGGCTGCATCATCAGCGCAACAATGTTCGCAAAAAGGACATTTTATATGTGCGCCATAAAGGCATTAGCATTATCGCTCGTTATGTCCTCGCCCGCTTAGTGCCTGTGTGCCTCTCTCTCTGTGTGTGTGTGTGTGTGTGTTTGTCCACCCTCAAAGCTCAAAAGCAAAGCGACAACGGCATATGTAAATGAGCAGGAGTCGCGCTTCGAGCGCTTCCAAGTTTGATGTGAAATTTCGCGCAGAAGCCATCAATACACATAGTTGGGCAATTTCACATTCAAATCCAATAAACTGCTCGCGCTCAGGATATTGAACTACTACTGCCCAGCTTGGGGTTGCCAGCATCAACTGTCCTCGTCCTCGTCGTCGTCGTCGTCGTCGTCCTTGTCGTTGTCGGCTGCAGCATGTATATGGCAACTCTAACGACACAAGGAAAACAATCTAAATGCAATTGCTTCGCGGAGCGAGAGAGAGAAAGATTATCAATCAAACATTCTAAACAGATGCGCATAAAGTGCTCGTAATGCAGCGGAAACTCAATAAAAGAGGCTAAGAAATTGAAGGGAAGCGACCAGGAGAAATAGCAGATTTAGCAAAATAGAAAGCACGAGCATCGAGCAATGATCTGTAGCCTTCAGCACGCCACAAGCCAAGAGCACTAGAAGACTTGCTGATCTCAAAACGAAGAGGAGAACAAAATTATTATTTGCAATCGCATAAAATAAAAAAGTGGTGAAAATCTAAAAGAAATTGAATTAGGGCGAAAGAAATTAGGAAGAATAATTATTACAGCAAGAAACGTAATTTTACTTAAATGATAAATTGCCCATTTTGAGATAAAGTTTAATTTTAATTGACAAGCGAAATTTAGTCATTTTTGTTAAACATATTAAATTAAATTTTAGAAATAAAAACTTGTCAAGTTAAGTAGTAAAGGCAAGCGAAATTTAGTTATTTGTTTAATGTATTAAATTGAATTTTAGAGTATAACAATCAAGTGTTTTAAGCCAAAATTGAACTTAGTGCATCCCGTAGTCGACTTGAGCTTCGCGCTTTTATTGGCCTTGATGTGCTCAATCTCCAAAGCTGGCCAAGCAGCGCAGAGCACACATAGCCAACACACACACACACTCGACACACACTCGAGCTAAAGGACACTGATGGTGGCCGAGCGCTCAGTCTGCGTTCCCAAAGGGGGATTGTCACGGCACCGCGCGAGTGTGTGCTCCAAGAGCCAAGCGTGAGTGTATGTGTTTGGCTGGATCATTCATACATAGATTTTATGTACTGGCAAGCTTCCAAAGCGCATTAATCTAACGACCACATCCGGCACACAAAAGCTTCAGCCGCGTCGTCGTCCTCCTCCTCCCTTTAGAGGCTCCTGCTCGCGCAGACCGCGACTGCGACTGCGACTGCGATGCGACTGTGGTTGTGGTTGTGGTTACGCTTGTGGCGGAGGCAGTGGCTCTGTGCTCTCTGCTGCTGCTGCTGCTGCTTGTGGCTGTGGTGTCGCCACCGCCACTGCTGCCACAGCGTCCTTATACATTGCTTATGCTTATGTCCTTTGCATATTTGTCATTTGGATGGCGATGGCGATGGCGATGGCGATGGCGATGGCGATGTCGGAGCGTTTGCGGATTCCCGATTTTTGCGCAAATCCAGCGCGAAACTGTCAGGCTATATACACACACACACACACACTCGCATATATATATAGATATTCATATATATGTGCAGCTGTGTGTGTGCATGCAAATGCGACTCGGTCTTGTCCACGCCCCTGAGACGATGTGTACGAGATGTTTTGCATATCAAAAATATAAATCACTTGGCGTAAGACCAGCGCAAGACCCCCCTCGTCCCTCGCCCCCTGCTCCAGCTCCCCCAGCTATTGCCAATGGACCTGCGGCTACATGAATGCTTAGATGGATGGCTGGCCTCTGCTCCTGCACTCGTTTCGTATCGTTTCGATTTGCAATTTTTTTTTTATTTTGCCATCTTTCCGCGATTCTTTTTTCCCTTTTTGTGGCGCCCTTCCCCCGCCACCGCCACCGCCACCGCCCCCGACGCCGACGCTGTGTGGGTTTTATTTGGAATTCGACAGCTCGTTGCCATTGCTGTGGCAGCAACCACAGTCGGAGTCCCGGGCCGGAGTTGCAGCCACTTGGTGCTTGGGCCTGAGGTGCGGACTCGCGTCCGCAGCCTCGCATTACTCGGCAAACTTTTTGCGCTATTTATTTGCCAATGCCGCTCTTATTGTTGTTGTTGTTGTTGTTGTTGCTGTTGCTGTTGCTGTTGCTTTTCGCGATTATTTTGTGTTGTTGGGCAACCCACCCTGCAGCGCTTTGGCGTTGTGTGGCAGCCACACAGTTAGCGCCAGTTTGAACACTTTTTGCTCAAATGTTTTTGGTTTAGCATTCGAATTCCGAAGCAGTACAGTTGAGTATGAAAATGGCATTTTTGTAGTATACACACACACACACACACACACACACAGTTGGCGAGAGAGAGACACACATGCATGTGTGTATATATGGCCATTGTATGTGGTACATGCGCACACCCACACATATCCCCACACACACACACACGCACACACTGGCAGCAGTCTAAGGAGCAGCACAAGACTCGATGCGAGCGAGAGCGAGAGCGAGTGAGGAGCACACAAAGGCGGCATAAGCGAGAAGCATGAGCGAGATAGAGTTGCAGACAGAGATGCAGATAGCGGGCTGGCTAGAGAGAGAGAGAGCGAGCGAGACAGAGACAGAGACAGAGACGGCACGCTCGAGAAATTGTCTTGGCGAAAGGTCAACAAATCGAAGCAAACGACACCAATTGAAATCAACTGAACAAGAAAACTTGAAGAGCGCTCGTCATTGCATCAACAGAGCTCCTTGCCAGTCACTCAAATCTCCATATACACACGATATTTGCACCGAGAATGCCCCTGATAATCACGATAATGTTGCACCCATTGACGTCATAGCTCGAGTAACGAAAAATCTGGCGAAGCAAATGAAAAACTTTCCCAAATTGCAAACTAACTCTTTGCTATTTAATACGTAAGCAACATTAAGTTGTGTTTATAATGTTGAAGTTTCATTCCGCTTTTATTTTTGCGCTTAGTCCACTTTTGAATATGCCAATTATGTATATAATTAATTCACAATTTATTTAGACTTGCAACTCGACTGATTTCAATCACAAACCAGCAAAAATAAGATCATAAAAATATCAATTTAATTTGCTAACAAATGTAGAGTAAACTAATAACTTTTAAATAAACTTTTAAATACAAAAGAATGTCTAATAAACTATGAAATTATTATAGATTGATTGATTGATTATTCTGATTGAACGTCTTACACTTTATGAGTCAATGAGATTTCAAATGTATAAGCAAACATACAGCAAACTATAATTCAACATTTTAAATACAAAAAAATTACTAATAAGTTAAGAAATAATTATAGATTGACTCCTGATCGAGCGAGCTTCAATTTGTGGTCACTGCCCAATCCAAAGCCACTATAATGCAAATGTCAATGAGATTTGAAATGTAACTTTAAACTATACTTCATCTTTTGATTTTAAATACAAGAGAGCGTCTAATAAGCTAAGCAATTAGCATAAAATAACTCCTGATTGAGCGTCTTACTCTTTATCAGTCAATGACATTTGAAATATGAACTATAATTGAACATTTTAAATACAAATGAATATCTAATAAGCTAAGTAATTAGTATAGATTAACTTCTGATTGAGCGTGCTGCACTTTGTGAGCAGCTGCCAAGTTTGCACACGAGTTGCTTGGTTCAAGCTGCTCTTATTACGACAGTTTTTATAGACTTCATGTCTCCATGCTTGCAAGTACTTAAGTTCGCTCTGTATAATGTCACTCACATGCCTCAATGCTCAACCCTTTGCAGGGTAACCGCACACCCCCGCTGCCCTGCCCCTTGCGCGTCGTGACGGCTTCCATTTTGTCGATTGCCTAAATTTGCGGGGCAGGACGCGAGCACTTTTCTGCCAATACGTTTTGAAATTCGTTACGAATTCCCTGCAATTCCACCCCGAAACTGGAAGCAACGAGCACTCAACGTCCACAGAATGCAATTGCCATTGACCACACCCTCCCTTTTCAGTTGTGCTCGCACTCACACGCTCACTCCCTCCCTCAGTGCGTGGCTGGCTGCACTTCCGCCCGTCCGTCCGTCCGTCCGCCTATTCAAGCCTGTCTGCAGGCGAGGCCGCAAGGACTACGGACACGAGCCTATTTCCCTATGTCATGTGGGTTGTTTCTACATTCTGCTCTATGTGCACATGACTGTGTGCGTGTGTGTGTGGCTGGGTGTGAGTGTGTGTATGCCTGAATTGACCAATGTGCTGGCTGCATGCCGCATGTAGGCGATGGCGTCGCAAACAAGTTGTACTACAACATTTCTGATGAGTTTTGTTTAAATGTGTAATTGAAAGGGAAATTGAACAGCTACAGCTGCTCTTATTAAATGATATTTAAGTAATGTAAATGCTCTTCAATTGAAGTATGCTAATAATACTAGATGTTTAGAAAATACTCTTAACATGATTACTCTATAAAAGTTAACTGAATAGTGAATAACTTGAGTAGAAAGAAAACAATTGAAATGTTGTATATACTCGTATTACTTCGATTAAAATAAACTGAATCACGTTTAACTTGAGCACAAAGAGTTACTATATTATAGATATTAGTTCACTTAATTATGCAAGCCAAAAAACCAAGATCTTATTGATATTTTGCCTGTGTTTCAAGCAGTTAATTATTCAAATTATATTGCAATTGAGCACTTAGAAGACAATTAAATGTTGTGCATATTAGCTCGATTGATAGACACAGAATCATGATTAACTTGAACACATGGAAGTCAAATGTAAAATGTTGTTTATATAAATTCGCATAATTATTATTGCACAACGCACTTTAAAATAGAAGAAGCCAAGATCTCATTGATATTTTGCATGTACTGCAAGCAGTTGATTATTCAATTTATATTGCAATTGAGCACTTAGATGACAATTAAAATGTGTGTATTGCTTCAAGTGAATTCACGGATTCATGATTAACTATAGCACATGGAATTACAATAATATTATTGCCACACATACATTTAAATAGACAATCATTGCTGTTAATTATTCAAACTGTATTGCAATTCAATCAAATTGTGCTCCCAATTTATTGACCTGCTTCAGCTCTGTCTCTCTTTCTCTCTCTTTCTGGCCTTCTCAGTCTGTGTCGCTCGCTGCTTTGATTTAATTCAAGCATCTAAATACCAGTAATTAGTTGCAAATTTGAGTGGCTCGTTTTGAGCATTGTTTCCGCTTGTTTTAGACCATTATGACAGCAGTTGCCATTTCGCCAGTTGCCAGTTGCCAGTTGCCACTTGACAGTTGCCAACTTGCCGCATGCCACTTGCCAGTTGCCAGCACTTTTGATAGACAGACAATCAGCGGCTGGGGCAAAAGAATTCGCACACACACCGACCGACCGAGAGAGAGAGCGAGAGCGAACGAGAGAAAGAGAGAGATAGAGAGCGAGGGAAAGTCAAGAGTAAAACCAGCTAATAAATTATGCAGCAGCTGAGTAACTGTGCAAATTTCATGACTTCATTTTACAGGGCCCCCTCCAGCGAACCTCGGCCTCCTTCGGCCGGGGGGTGGAGGGGGGTTGCCTGCCTCTGTGCGTTGGCAGCGCGAAGGCGCCACTTTCACTTGCTCGCCTTGGCAGCAAACTTGCAACTTGTTGCACACTCAATTTTTTCGTGCCGCCTTCTTTATATTTCCTCTGCGTTTTTTTCTTTGCTCTTTCTGCTGCCACTTCTTATCTCATTTGAAATTATTTGCTTTAATGGCGAACACACAGACGCAGTGAAGTGGCAGGGGGGAGACCAGGCAAAACAAAGCGTCGGAAATAAATGGCGTCTCGCGCCTCCGCCCCCGCCTCCGCCACCGCCTCAGCCACCGCCTCGCACTCAACGCACGCGACAAGACAAAATAAAAACTTTTTCATTACATTTCCCATTTCCGCATTAAAGAACTCGCGACGCGGCGACCTTGAAAAAAGAGGCAACAAGACGGGGGGCAACAACGGCGCGCGGCAAATAAGAAACGAGCCAACGAAATAATCATAATAATCATAAAAAATGGCAGAAAGAGCCTGAAAATAAATCAGTCTGCAGTCACACACACACAGAGAGAGAGAGAGAGAGAGAGGGAAGCGAGGAAAGGTCACAGCGCAGCCTGTCGAGTGTGCGGGGGGGGGGGGGGGGGAGGTGGCAGGGGAGAGGCTGCAACACCGCTTACATTATCCATAGCGTAATTTCTAACAACAAAAACAACGACAGCGAAATGCAAAGAAGAAAGCCGGATAAAAAATACTACGGAAACATGGGGGTTGCTCACTGTAAAGTGCGGGTGGGGGGCTGGGGTGTCGTCGGCTCAATGTCGTCAATTAGAGACTCATTACGCGCTCTCGCTCTCTCTCTCTCCCTCTGTCGCTCTGAATGCAGACGGCGAGCAGACTTCATATAAATATGTATATATATTCACGACACTCGCAGACTTTATACATTTTTCCGCTTCTTTTATTTTGTTCCCGCGCTACCATTTTTTTTTTTTCTTTTTTATAAACACTCTTTGTCGCTGTTGTTTCTGTGCTTCTTTCAGCTACGCTTTGAATCCTCGTTCGTCCTTGGTCCTCGCAGCTCCGCATTCTGCATTCTTTTATTGTTTCTCTTCGCCGCTCGCAAAGCGCTTTGCTCGCTCTCTCTCTCTCTCTCTCTCTCGCTCTCTTCTTTTATTATTTTAGAAAAATTCATTCATGAAAAGAAAAGCGTAAAGTGTGAGTGGAACTTGGACAACTTTTGGTGTTTCTGGCAGCCGAGCCCCCTTTGCCATCCCCGCCAGCGGCCCGCTCCACGCCCCTCTCAGCTGTCGCGCAAGTGCCTGTAGTTGAGTCTAAAGCACGGCACAGTGTCCTCCCCACAATGCACGGCTCTATCAAAAGGCAGCTTAAAACCATCTCAAAACAAAGTCTGCATTCCAAACGCAGTCCGCACTTAACTTTGGCTCAACATGCAACAGTCTTCATTCAATATCTATAAGTTGTTAAGTATGTAACATTTTTATGTGTGCTACAATGAGTTCCCAAGGTTCTTTTTTCTTATACTTAGTTTACATTTACTTAAACACTTTTTATTGAAAACTTGAATGCAATTCAGCTTCAACTTTGCTTAGCTGAACTAGAGCTCAAGAAGCCAGGCGCTCAATTATGCTTGTAATTCGCAATCGAATCCTGGCCAAGTTGAGCCAAGCTGATGAAGTGAATTTCCCCCCAAATGAAGTCAATTAACGCTTAATTAAAATGATTTCAGCACCATTTCCAGTGAGTTGGGCCCCACTGTGCCGATGCCTGTAAATAGATGGAAAATTGTGGCATTTAAAATTAAAATTCAAATTGAGACTTGACTGGCAAGGACGTGCCACAGCCACGCCAGACCAGACTGAACCCCGAGCCAAGCAACAGCCGCAGCAACGGCAATGGCAACGGCAACGGCAACAGCGAGGGAAAGGCGAAGCTGCCAGCACTTTTCTATTTGCATTTCGCTTCTCTTTTATACAAAAATGCTCTTCGCTTTTGCTGTTTTTTTTTTTTTTTTGTATTATGGCGCAGTTTTTCCAGGTCGCCGTTTTTTTTATTTTGCTTTTTTGTTAAATACTAAAGTCGCACCAACTGTTGCTGTTGCGAGTGGCAACTGTTGCTGCTGCTTTAAGCGGCGACCTTCAGCTCAGTGCGCCCAATGTTGCTGGCCACGCCCCCTGCCCTGCACGCGGCGTTGACTACGGCTAAACGGCAGTTGCATTCAATCATTGCTGCGCGTAATTTATGCCAAGTGGCAAGTGGCAAGTGCCAAGTGCCAAGTGAGGACACTCGACACGCACCAGGACGGCACCTTTGCCACGGGGTTGCAGCATCAATTCGCAATAGTTTTATTATTTCACATACACGCCTATTCATATATGTGTGCCTGATTTCTTCGCCATCCCGTTCTTCTTGTTGTCGGCAATGGCGTGAAAGACCACTTGAATAATTTACATTCCTTCCGTCCGTCCGTCCGTCCGTTCGTCTGGTGGTGACTGCCAACAAGCAGCAGTTCTCAGTCACTCATCGCATCTACGCCGCATACAGCTGTTGCTATTGCTCGCGATTCGGCGGCCGTTATCGATCCTGGCGGGCGACAGTGTGTGATGAAGTCCTTGAGTAGTGCTCTTCACTTCCGGCCACGCTGTGATGTGATCAGCGACCTCATCGCACCACCTCATCGCCTCATTGCAGCGCCTGATCGCCGCGTCCCGATAACAACCAGCTCAGCAATTTTCCCATTAGCCAAGCTAACCCGCAATTGAAAATTCATAGTAATAAATTAGGCTGCAATCGACAAAAAGCTGCTGTAATGCAATGCAAGCAAAGTGCTTGGAATTTGTGCAACTAAAACACTGCAATAAATACTTCTATTAGTGCTATTATTAAGTAATGTCAACAATCAAATATTGGTTACACTAAAATATAACTATTGCAAATAGAAGCAGTTTTTATTTGATTTTCAGAGTAGATATAATTCCGTATGACATATATGTTTGTGGTTTGTTCAGTATGAGATATTCTCGAAATGTGTTGTTATGTTACTTTACTGCATGTACTGCTTCAACTACTTAATAAATCTATATAAATATAATAAAAGTTACAGTAGATGCTTAGCTGCAAATGAGCAGTTTATATAATATATCTACTACTCAAAATTTAAACATAAAGAGCGGTGTTTAACCTCCTACAAGTAGGCTTTGTGTGTTCTCTAAAGTGTCAACAAAATATTATACTTGCTTAACTGCTGCCCTGCAACTAATGCGAACTTTGCGGTAGTCGAAATAATTTGATTGTGTTGGCAAAAGATATATATATATATACCGCATGCTAGCGCTATAAACAGTCTTAAATAGTTGGCAATGGCGTGCGTAATTTGAATGCCAATGCTTTGCATCTGACGCGAAATCCAAGTGGAGATTCGAGCAAATGGCATAAATTAGATGAGACGTGACGACGATACGGGATATGGGCTAAGGGCCGAGGGCCAAGGGGTTCCGGGACATGGGATACGGGCCGTGCGATGCGGCAGAAGTAATAATTTTCACGGTGTTTATGGTGCGTGTGTCATGTTACATAACTCTAGGCAACCACTCGCACACACTCGCACACACTGCCAAACGTATTCAAAGAGTGAGAGCTAGACTCACCCTGATGTGAAGCAGGAGGCAAAGGAGAACTCCTCATCGCTGCCCAATTTGCATGGGTAATAATTTTGTCAGATGCATCGCTACAGTTAACCGTTACATCGCCTCTGTCAAAGGGAAATTTATACCTTTTTTTCGAATTTTAATTAAATGGCTTCGTCTGTCGCCAGTCCGTCGATCCGTCGATCCGTCTCTCAGTCTCTCAGTCTGTCGCCTGTTTGCATATTGCAATTTTTTTTTTTTTTTTGTTTTTGTCGACTCGAGGGACGAATGTGAAAAGCGCGCCTTTCCTCTAATTGCGGCGCACATGCAGCGAAGGGTTTTCCACACACACACACACACACACACACACTCGCACACAGAGTCGTGCATCTTGGCTGTAATTCTTTTGGGTGAACGCGCATTTTGATGCATTGAGGGATTGGTCTTCAGTTTGCATATCCATCACAAGACCGAGATAATTGAAGTCGGGCCATGCCGAAATTTACATGCGCCTCAACCCCCTAACCCTTCGCGCCCCTCCGCAGCCCCTGCCAGCCAGCCAGACGCGACCCTCTCGGCTCTCGGGCCGGGCCAAACCCTTTGCCCTGTGGTTTCTGTATTGAGCTCGTAATTTGATTACGACGACGAAGACGCTGAGCGACCCGACCTACGAGCATCAGACATTCAAGATTAGAGGGGCGCAGGGCAGGTTAACGCCACAGAGCAACAGCAACAGCAAGCAGCAGAGCGACCACGTTTATTTCCCAGGCCCGACTACATCCTGCATCCTGTCGCATGCAAAGTACTCGTCCTCGCGCTGCAATTAATGCGAATTGCAAAAGGCGAAAAGGGGTGCAACAACTGGCATTGCACCGCAAAGAAAATTCGCACGATAATTTGCATTGCCGTGTAGCGTTCTAAGATTGACAGCTGCCACACTGAAAGATGAGAGACCCGAAAGATTATAAATTGAATGCGACCCACTGCAATTTTCATATCGATCGTTTCAAAGAAATGAGGGTAATAAGCACATTTTAAGCGAACTTCGCCAAGCCGTTGAGACTTTGAGTTGTCTGTGAATCTTTATGGATTTCCACGATACTTTTATCATAGTAATAATATCAAGCAGGAAAGTATTCATAATGTTCTGAAACAAGAAAGTTGTATTGTCGTTGCCAACAAATTTCTACTGTCAATTAAAAACATATTTATTGCATTGAAAATCATTGTAAATATCTCGCTTGTACCATATGCAAAATTCTGCTGTTCTTCAACAACTCGTTGTTTGTTGGAGCGAAATATGGGACTTTATTTTCAAAGCAGCTTATTCAAACTACAATAAATTAATAAAACAACAAAATTAATAAACAATAAGAACAATGAGTGCACATCAAATAACTAGTAGATCCCTAATTTGTGTCATTTCTTGGAGCAACTACATAAATATTAGTCATATACTGATTCGACATACTAATTATGAATATAATTCTAATTTTCTTATTTCAAATGGGAATTCAGCAAAGTCTAAAAACTTCAAATAAAAAGAAATGAAATTAAAAAAGATCTGCATAAAAGAATTGCTATTTATAAATAGGAGTAGGAAAGAAGTTCCTATGAAGTGATAAAACTATATTATCGAGGATGTGCATAAAAGATTTGCTATTTATAAATAGTATTATATATAGTGCTAAGATAGTATGGTATACATAAGTGATAAAAGTATATTATCGAAGAAGTGTCCAGAGCTTTTGCTATTGGATAATAGTAGTATACAAGACGTTCTTATGACGTACATAAGTGATACAAGTATATAAAGCAGTCTTCAACCGTGAACAGAGTTGCGATATACGAACTAGTTGTTCATCCAGGAAGAAGCCGGAAGGAATAGAGAAAAAGAGCGATTTTGGGGAAAGGGGAAAAACGGCGTGCGAAAATGCTTGCCACCAAAAATTGGGCGCTGTCAAAAGTTGTGAGCTGCTGCCGTAATTGAAAACTGTACCTTCGCATAGATACATACACGGACACATAGCTACACTCGCATGCTCAGCCACACGTCAGCAAAATGTATTGACTTTTAACTTGGCAACCCCTTCCACACACACACACACACACATACACAGACACAGCCCAGCAGCCCAGCAGCCCAAGCATCCTTGCCAGCTCAAAGTCGAACTCAACCCCCAGGCCGCCCACAGCTTAATGCCAGTTGTTGTAGCGCGCAAAGCGCAGCAGCAAAGATAAACGAGCAGCGAGCGTGTGTGAGTGCGCGGGAGGCGCAAGGAGGGGGGGGGGGGCGGAGTAGGCGGCCGAGGAAGGTAGCTGGGGTCCGGATCGGGGTCCAGGCTACGCAGAGAATTTAAGTTCGGCATACGAGCAGACCGAGTATTGGCCCAAATGGCAGCGGCCTCGCGACTCGTGAGAATGTCCACACACACACACACAGACACACACAGTCGCACACACATGCAGCGGCAGAGAGACATGTGAGAGTTGTTGAGCCAGCGAATTTCACTTCATTTGTTCAGAGTTGGCAGCCAGCGCCATTAACATATTGAAATCGATTTGCGCACACCAGCAAAAGGAGTGCACACACACACACCAACACACACACACACATGTATGTGGGTGTGTGCGAACTTAATTAGGAACCGACGCGCTGTGTACATAAATAAGTAAGTGTGTATATAAATACGCCTCTGCATGTAGTCGCTGCCTGCTTGCAGCAGATCCTTTGGTCACACTCACTGCGGGTGTGGGGGTGTGCGGGTGTGCGGGTCTGTGTCTGTCTGCTCACATGTGTGTGCAAAATGGCCGCACGCTCCTCATTTGCCAGCAACAAAACTAATTTATGCGCATGATATGCGACCGCGATGCTCGGCAGCTCTGCAGCTCAGCAGCTCAGCAGCTCAGCATAGGCGCCGCAGCTCTTCGGGGGTAGTTTGGCTACCACACATGGGCCTGGCCGCGGGGGAGCCTAATCAGCTTGGCCGCCGCCAGCCCAGCTCATGTGTGTGTGTGTGTGTGTGTGTGCGAGTGTGTGGTCGCCATCAATTTAAGAGCAGGCGCACACCACCAAAAAACGGCAGTCTTTTACTCAACTCAACAACTCGATTGGGGGTGGGCTGCTCGCTGCTCGCTGCTGGCTGCTGGCTGCTGGTCGAGTGGTCCAGGCGGAACCACCCTCTCGCCCAGCGAATGGACGTCAGCTGCGACGCCGCCGACGCCGCCGACGCCGCCGCTGTCGCCGTCACCGTCGTCGTCGACTGCACCCTTTTCGGCAGCGCGTCAGGCAGTGGGAGGAAGGAAGGGGTTTGGTCAGGTCATTGAGTGGTTGGACGTGTAGAACTCTGACAGCAATGGCAGCACACTCGCACACTCATATGTGCCGTCTACACACACTCTATATGCATGTCCTGCTCACACACGCTCGTGGGTGTGTGTGGAGACCGTCTGTATCTATGTGTGTGTGTGTGTGTGCTACTCCCATCGCTTTTAAGGGAAGCAAAATGTATTGCTCATCGAAGGCTATCGAATGTGTGTGGTCGTCGCTTCGTGTCGCTTCGTGCCGTGCGCGATTTGCCGAGCTGCCGCTGCCGCTGCCGCTGCCGCTGCCGCCGTCTAACAATGGCAGCAACATCGCTGTCGCTGCTGGCCGAACATGTTGCGTTGTCGTTGTCCATTTTGTTGTGTATACGTGTGTGTGTGTGCGTGTGTGTGCGGCCCACACACATGTTGTCTCACATGGCGCTTCGTGTTTTATTACTCGACCTGCGTACTATTCGAATGCGAACACAAACACACACACATGCTCACATCGAGTATTAGTCGCTGGCAGCCGAAACTTCAAGCTCACACACACGCACACACACACACACACACTCACACTCACATGTGTGTGTGCTTTGCTTTTTCGCACATTTTGAACTTTCGTTTGCTCCATCTCGCTCGCCATATCGCCGCATCTTTAATTGAAGGACTTTGCGCAGCTCACACATACACAGACAGACACGTGGACCCCCCCCCCCCCCCCCCCCGTCTCCGCAACCCGTTCGGCTCCTTCTGCTCACTAACTCATTCGCTAGCTCGCTCTGTCGCTTCAGCCACAGCTCCATCTGCAATCCCTTCGCCAGCTCGGCAGCTTCACATGGAGTGGTCCATGGCAGTGGCTATGTGAAGAATGGAGAGCAAATGAATATCTCATGCTTATAATGGGCAACGACAACAACGACGACGACGACGACGAGTGGTGGGGCAACGCGCGACGCGCACATAAAAACAAAGCCAGCTGACTGCGACGCTGGCGGCGCCGTCGACGGCGACTGCGCTGCTGGCGCTGCTGCTGAGTAGCCCTTTGACTACTGTGTGTCCCACGCCCACTTCATATTGTCTCCTGTGCATCCCCCTTCCCGCTCCCGCTCCCGCTCCCGTTCCCGTTCGCTATGTATGTCCACACACACACACACACACACACACACACACACACACACACACACTCACACATGTCGGGCTTGACTCTCCACACATACACACGAATATGTGCGAATCTGTGTGTGTGTGTGTGTGTGTGTGTGTGTGTGTGTGTGTGTGTGTGTGTGTGTGTGTGTGTGTGTGTGTGTGTGGGAGCACTCTTAAGCATATGCACATTTCGTGCTATCAGCGACGGCCACATGAGTGCAATAGAGAGCGCGTGACTGAGCAAGACAGACAGACGTCAGGCAGCCGCTGCGAGCGGGTGCGAGCGGGACAGCGCGACAGCGCGACAGCGAGAGTCGCGAAGCGAGCAGAGCAGCAGCGACAGAGCCAGAGCAAGAGCAAGCGACGGTCCAAAACTCACGGAGAGGCCAGCGAAA
The DNA here is from genome assembly GCA_035046165.1 of Drosophila rubida. Taxonomy (NCBI): domain Eukaryota; kingdom Metazoa; phylum Arthropoda; class Insecta; order Diptera; family Drosophilidae; genus Drosophila; species Drosophila rubida. The sequence goes on along the minus strand of JAWNOF010000023.1, from coordinate 11,085,502 downwards.
AGCTTATGTAAGCCAATACATACACAATGCGCGATATTTATGTGCCACTCACACACACACACGCACACACACGTGCTATGTGTGTGCACATATGTATGTATGCTCGTGTGGCACATGTGGCAGAACTTTCATATTCGATTTTTCATGACGGCTCGCTCAAAGGTTTTCCTTTCTTTTCTCTTCTTTTCTTTTCTTTCCTGCGCTTTCTTCTGCCTCTTTTTCCACGTTCCTTTCTTTTTGTCGATTTTCCTCTTTTGGTTAGCCGGGAAACTGCTTACATAAGTTCTTCGATATGCAAATGATTTCAATTATAATAATCATTGCAAAAATCTGCTCTGCTTTACAATTAATTCTTTCGGCAACGAGTGTGGGAAATCTAATTTGAATGGCTCAAAGGATGAGACACATTAATCGCAGCTGCAATTTACTTACACACAATGTAGCTATTATTGTTTAATAGTTTCTCTAGTAACTAAACCTAGCTAACTTACTTCCGCACTATTGTAGATATTTTGAAAATAAAGTTTGCCTAAATACATTAATTGAAAATCAATCTTTTGTGGTACATAGATATTATATATAAGCATAGATAATATATCAATAAAAACAATGCTGGAACATAAATAATTGGTTTGAATGAGCAACCACACTCTTTCAGTTTTATGTTCAACTATTTCAATAGATTACTCAGATACTTAAGTAAGAGTAGCAGAGATATTGATCAGAGAATTGGGAAGGATTGCTCTCACAATGCGAGTGCGATGTGATTCACACCTAGCGAAGCAAAAGACCAATGTCCTGTCGCATGGTTGGACTCGGACTCGGTTGAGTCTGAAACAAAACTTGAAACCGTAACGCTGCAGCACGCGAATGCAATGAAATTGAAAATTGGATTGAAAAATGGGGTGGGGGTTGTGAAAATGGCGTCGGGATCGCGGGTTGCTTAGGTAGGCAAATGGACCGGATGTGCGAGCTGCGAGCCTGTAATTTGAATATTCAAATTTCAGATTTCCGTATCGAGAAATGTCGAATGCTGAGCTCAAATCAATTATTTGCGAAAATGATGAAAATTAGGCTGCAGTGCAGCAGTGCAGCAGTGCAGCAGCAGTGCAAGCACCCCGGAATTGCGATCCCGAAATCGCATGTTGCCAAAAAGGATAACAACGACTGCGACAACAACAATGGCATTTTGCATTTGCATATTTATTGATTCGAATGGGAAGGGCAGCGGAGGCAGGAAGGAAGCGGCGTAAAAGGTTTAATGACTGAGCATTTTCATTTACCTCGGCCACCTCTCACTCCCTCCGCCTCTCCCTCTCGCTCACTCTCTGCAGCTCTCGCGGCGACTTTCTCTCTCTCTCTCTCTCTCTCTGCTGCTCGCAGGAGAAATTTAAATTACAATGCACGCGATCTAATGGGCTGCCTGTGCATCATTATAATCTTTTATTCCTTATACTATATTTTATTCAGGGTTGGCCCAGCAACGGACTCTGAAAAACTGAAACAGCAACAAGAGCCACGCAAAGAATTGTCGTTGTAGTTGTTGTTGTTGTATTTTTTTAATCCCCAAACAACAATCGAAATTTGCATAAGTTTTGCGCGAGCGCGTAGATGTGATATTGAAAAATTGGAATAACAAAAAAATGAAACGAAACGAACAAAAAATTGTATAAATCCCAGCACAGCACAACAGATGTGCCAACGTGGCAGAAATAGAAAAAGGTCTGAGAGAGATCCTAGACTGTTTGTTGTGCGTAGAATCACACACAGTTGCCTACAGTCAGCTCACGATGTCGCATCCGACGAATTTCCACAGCGACACGAACGGCTAAATTTGTTCGGTTACGTAACCGAAAACAGATCAAGTGATAGACGGAAGAAGCAGGTGAGAAAAAGGATCAACCATTTACTTTTTAGCCATCACTTATTTAGCCATCACTTGTTTAGCTATCACGTATTTAGCTATCACTTCAATTTTATAATCTGTCACTTCATTTTTACAATCTATCACTTCAAGCCAACTATCTATCATCGTATTTGTTTAACTCAATTGCATAATTAATAATTCTAATAGGGCCCAAGAGTTACATTAGCTATCTTGCTGAAGATTGTAGAATAGCAATACTTATTACTGTAATCAAATATGTCTCAACTAAAAGATATAGTATGTAATTGTCAGTAATCTGAAGTAACTTTCTATGGCTGGGAAAGAGTTTTCAAAATAGTTCAGCAAATATCAAAGTACAACTTTGAATTGCTCACAAATGCAGATCTCATTAACTGGCACAAATTGAAGAAGTGAATTTCTATGGCTGGAAAAGAGTTTTCAAAATAGTTCAGCATATATCTCTGATCACAAATGAAGTAATATTTCAACAGATAGTTCTGCACATCTTTGAATTGCTCACAAATGAAGAGCGCATTAGCTGTCACAAATTGAAGAAGTGAATTTCTATGGCTGGAAAAGAGTTTACAAAATAGTTTAGCAGATAGTTCTGCACAACTTTGAATTGATTACAAATGAAGCTGACACAAATTGAAGTCACAGTTGAGAGTTGCGCATTGTGGGAATGGGTATCCAAAAACCGTGTGGATTATGCACACATATCACTATCACAATTGCTGTCATGTGTCGCTTGAGAGACGGACGACGTTGCTCGAGACGTCATAGGGCGCAGGAACGCTGACTGCGATCGAGCGACCGCGACGTCGGACGTCTTCAAAGCTCCAAGCAGCGCTCTGCGTCGTATCGGATTGAAGGGTTAGTTCGGGGCCGGGTGAAAGGGTGCAATCTCGGTGGCTCTGTGGTAATTTTTAGCGTCAAGGACGTCAAGAAATGAGGACGCGTCCTGAATTAATGAGCGACGCTTGATTGACACGTTGACAGTCCGCAGCGGTAGTCGCAAGTTCCACTACCACTTCCACTACCACTTCCAATCCACGATCCCTATCCGGGTCAGTTGAGGCTGGTGCTTGGTTCACGGCCTGCTTCTCGACCTGGATCCCGTTGCGATCCTTCAATGAGATTGTTTTACGCGCCGCGTCACAATGCGCTGCGCCGAGACCGTTAAACTGTCCCCTGCTGTTGAATTGTTTTAATTTATGTAAATAATATTAGAGCCGAAATGTGATTTAACCAACAACGACTACTTCTTCCGCTTCATACATTCATTGCGCCTGCAGTGCTCATTGAACCGCTGGCGAATCAAGAGAGAGCAGGAAATTCTCTCTCTCTCTCTCTCGTTAATTTCACTCTACTTATATATTGTGCGAACTGTGCGTGAGAAGAAAAGAAATGCATTTTAAGCTTGCTAATTTTCTTAGACTAAACAAAGGTAGTAAGTTGATAACGTAGCCAACTAATTTGGTTAAGTAAAATACTCTTCGAAATACTGAATTGAATACTGAATATTTGTATTTGTTTGATCAATATAGCAGGTTAATATACTAATTGTCATCAAAATACTTACAATCTGGCTTATATCCATTAGTTATTCGCTAGTTAAGATTAACTGAAAGCCGGAATGTTGCCAAGTATTACCTTACCAATATAGTATTATAGTATTACCTTACTATTGTCATGTCACCTAACTAATTGTCATGAAAATACTTACATTCTTCCTTACATAAATTAGTTATTCTCTAGTTAAGATTAACTGATTCATAATCAGTTTAAGCCGGAATGTTGCCAAGCATTTAACAGTCACAATTACACTATAAATAATATATATGTGTATTTGTTTACTCAATTTAGTGAATAATGACTACACTCGTGTGTGAATCAAATAGCTATTCGGCAACAAGCTAATCGATAATTAAAAGCTTCAGATTACTTGAATCATGATCACTTGAAGTCGGAATGTTGCGACGTTATCACTCTTTAAAGCATATACATGTATTTGATTGCACAATTTAGTTAGGTAATATAATAATAATCATCCTAATGACCTAAGCACATTCTTGTCTGAATCGATTAGCTACTTGCAGTCAAGGTAATCGATTATTGATAGATTGAGATTGTTTGAATGTTGCCACCTAAGTCGATGTAGTGTTTTACTCTACTTTATAAGAGTAAATTTACATTTATATGTTTACTCAATTTAGTAAGCTAGTTATTATCCTAATAGTGAGTTAAATGTTCTTCTTGAATCGATTAGCTATTCGGCAACAAGCTAATCGATAATTGATAGATTGGAATTACTTGAATCAAGATCACTTAAAGCCGCAATGTTGCCATCTCAGTCGCGCCAGTAGTCGAATGTACGCTAAAGCTAAAGCACTTGTCGCTCGTTGTTTTAATAAATTAAATTCCGGAAAATCCACAGGAAGTCTGTCTGTGCATTTCGTTTTTTATTTTGTGCTGTACGCCGTGCACTGCTCTCCGCCTTTTCGTTTTTATTTCGCTGTAGGTGGTGCGCTAAAGGGGGGGGGGGTCTGAGTTGGGGGTGGCAGCTGAGGTTGGGGTTGAGTGCAATGACAGCCATTCATTCTATCACTTCCTGGCCCGACGCAGCAGCAGCAGCAGCAGCAGCGCATGCCGGCACGGACTTAATTTCATTTAAGGACTAGCCTCGACTGCGCGACTTAGACGCGAATGGCGGCAAAATAAATGTAATAACAAGGGCGTTGCATGCGCAGCGACAAGTGGCACACGTTGCGCGCAGAAATCAGAAATCAAGAGGCAAATAGGCCAAACCAGTTTCGCCACTCAATTGAGTCCAGTCCAACAGTCTACAAGTCCAGCAGAAGGCAGCAAATCCCATTTGGCAGTGCTCAATAGCCAATGGCCAACACGTGGCAAGCACAGCGCACAAATGCCGACAACATGCAAAGTGCGAAGGTCACTGGGCACGAAATTCTGGGTTAATTTTATGAAAAATGAAAAATTAATTGAGAAATAATGTTGACAAGCGCTGACCACCACCAAGGGACCACAGGACCCCCTGCCTGCCGTGTCAATGGGCTCTGTCTAATGCGATTTGGCCCAACATCTTTGGCATTAGCAGCAGCAGCAGCAGCAGCAGCGTCTCGAGACACGAGAGTCGTCTCTCGAGGGTCTTGGCAGCGCGTGCTGCGACTGACCAATGGTCAAAAGTTAAGTCCGCTCGCTGGCAACGGCGACGTCGACCTGGAACGTCGTCGGCCATTTTGTGCACGCCTCGACACGGCTGCTCGGGCCAAACAACATTTGTGCGTGCGGCAAGGCAAGCAACTCGAAAGGTCAGCCATCATCATTATCACGCTTATAAAGAGCCGCTGACCAGGGCAGGCAAGGGCAGGGCATGGCAGGGCAGGGCAGGGCAGGGCAGGGGGTTGCGAGCGAGTGACCAGCGGCCGAAGGGTGCTGCAACCCCTTCTGCGCTCCTGCAGCTGCCTGCCTTGAGTGGGGGTTGATTTGTTTGTCGCCGTCACTGTTGTCGTTGCTGCTCGCTGAGCAAATCAGTCCAAGCAATTGGTATGCAAATTGAAAATAAAACTCCCCTGATCGTTGTGCGTTTAATGAATTTGCACCGGTTCCAGCACGGTCCGAATCGGGATCAGGTTCGGGTTCAGGTTCAGCGGCCAGCGGCCAGCGGCCAGTTCGAGTTCAGGTCTAGGTCTAGGCCTGTGGGGTGAACAAGGCGACGACCAGCGGTCAACTTGATTAGTGACCAGGTCGCATCGTCAGCCTCGTTCTCGTTCTCGTTCGCGTTCGCGTCGCCATCGTCGTCATCAATGGCAATGGGGAGTGATCTCTTTGGTAAAAACATTGCAGTTTTCACATTAAACAGAACATAAATCACAGCATTAATGGAGGAAACAGCCCCTGGCTGCACGCGACCCAACAAATTGAAACAAGCACTGACCATTCCATTCCATACACACACAGGGGAGTCTGTCGGTCATTTGGTCAGTCGCTGGCCAAGTGGGCTGGGCACACGATCAAAACATGAAAATATTTGACTTACTGCTTACAACGGCGTTGCATGCCTCAAATGAATTATTATCGAATTGCCCAGAAGGGTGCCGCGATGCGATTGGTCCCCAGCGATTGCTCTCGACTCGCGCTTCATCTCTCCTGCGGCCTCCGATTGCACACAAAATATTGCGTCACGGCTTATCAACTAATAGTAACAGCAAATACTTAATAATTTGATATATGTTAGCCTATTTGTAACGCAGATCTACGAGTGTTTCACCAAGCCTCCAAAATTCCATTAGAAATAAAGTAAATTAAGAAGAAGATTAAGAGTTAATAAAATAATACCACACATTGAAGACTTAACTTAGAGTTGTCAGGAATATCGTTTTGTAAGAAGATTGCTCGTTGTTTTACAAGGAATCAATAGGTAACTATTAAATATTCAACAATCCTTCCGCAAATTTAATTAATGCATAAAGTAGTTGAAGTGAATTTGCAATGAAAATGTAATTGTAGATGGAAACTCTCTGACTTAAGAGAGCGTACAAAACCAAATTGGAATCCTTGCTTAAGATTGTAGATATGCAAATAGTTTCATAATTGAAATTTAGAATTTGACACAGCAGATAAGGCAAAAATATTGAGCAGGCTGAGACTTCTGCTCGGTACGCATGCCAGCTGCAATAATTTAATTCCCTCGAAATATAACTCTATAATCTGTATAATCTGTTTGCCCTCAACATGCCGCAAGAACTAGCAGTTTCTTAGGCGATTATGCTGGCTCAGCATTTACTACCCCCCACCCTCCAGGGTGCCAGGAGGGCACCCACATACGTATGCGTGTATTTGGCGTATGGCATGATAAATGCTGTTGACATTTGAACTAAAACCGTTTTCTTATAATATGGCAAATAATAATCCCCAGCCAGATGCTTAAAACGGAAACTATGCCACTGACAGAGCTTATAGTACTTTCCGCCTCAGCTAGCTGAACTGCTTGCGGCAAGAATCGAGGGCCCTACCTCGTACCGCGCCCCTTTCCCCAACCCCCCAACCCATCCAGCTGTCGAGCAAACTCATGCTAGCCACCTAACGGCCTCCGCTGAAGCAGCTTTTATTTACCAAGGCGAATGGCAAACAAGCGTGGCAAGAAGAACTAGAAGCAGAAGAAGACGAAGGCGAAGAAGAATACGGCATACACTGAGAAAGAGATAGCAGGAAGGAGAGAGAGAGAGAGAGAGCGCGAGGGAGGTGGAGAAACTGTAATCCCAACGTAAAGTAAATTGTATTTCTGAGCAGACTTGTTGATGTACAAACGAATGTATGAGTTGCCAGTGTGTGTGTGTGTGCGAGTGTGTTTGCTTGTAAGCGGTTGTGCACCCTACAGCAAGGGGCATATATAAAATATATAAAACTAATTAATGTTGCTCACAATCTAAAGCGCAACCAATCACAAGAAGACAAAGTGAAATGAGGAAGATCGTGTTGAAGTCGTTGCCAGATCATCGGCAAATGCGCAATGCCAAAATGCCCGATTGTAGGGCACCACAACAAATAGATACTTAATCACATATACAAACACTCACGCACACACACGCATGCTGCTCACATGTCAACTGCGACTTGGCTTAGTTGCTGGGCGTTTTCCTGGGGATGCCTTGTTCGGGGGCTATGCAGCTCTAAAGCTCTACTGTTTTCAGTTGTTGTTTCCGCTCTCAGTTCGGGATTGATATACTGCGAAATGCAGGGGGGTGGCGGAGGAGAGTGCTTTCAGAAACGGGTAGCGGCATCTGCGAACTAAGTTCTCGCAATGCTTATCGCGGATATGCTTCGCCAGGCATCACATGGTAATGGAAAACAATGGCAAAGCACTGCCTGATTTAGAAAGGGACTTACTAAAAGCGGATAATGAGCATGCGGCATCTAACTAAACTTGGAATTAAATGCGGCGACTATCTGGATTAACTTACTACCAAATTGTACATTAAACCCATTGGTCAAGAGCTTCTGTGCGAGCTAAGTGTGCAAAAATCAAATGAATAAAGTATAAACTTGTATTGAATGTTACAACTTATTACGAGTATTTGTAACATAGGAAACTTTCTGAAATCAAAGCTCACTTTCCGAGATTCCTTTCAGTCTCGTCACAAGTCTCATAAATTCTGCACTAAATTGTATACTCATTGTATCAAGTGTGCGATTGCTTGGTATATTTATTTTATTAAGTACACCACTAGTATACTACTTTGTAAATACTGCTTGGTAAGTACACCACTAGTATACTACTTTGTATATACTGCTTGGTATATTTATATTATCAAGTACACCACTAGTATACTACTTTGTAAATACTGCTTGCTATATTCATTTTATCAAGTACACCACCAGTATACAATGTATTTAGAGTGATGCAATAATTTAATAATGTGATGCATGAAGCCTTGAATATTTGCAAATTTGCATTGGGATGCTATCAAAACTGCGCTCAAATAGTATTGCAAGCTGAAAGTATTGCTGCTAAAGAGAAAGAGCGAAGTCAACTGCGGGAGAATTGAAGCAGAAATATGTTGTGGAAGGAAATATCGATGATATGTGCATGCCAATTTGTTGCAAGAACAACTCGATGCAGCCACAAATTGCATTGCAGTCCAAGTCCAATTATTTCGCGAGGCAGCTACAGCAGAAATGCAAATAAAAGGGAACAAGAGCAACGAAATCATGGCAACGCAGTCAGCTCGAGGATTCGCGAGTTGCCGTTGCATTTGCCATGTGCTAGTGCAATGGGATTTGGAAAGCGGCAAGCAAAGAGTTGCATACGTTGGATGCGGTGGAGAGGAGTGCGAGGACTCTGTCTGCCCGCCGAGCTGAGCTGAGCTGAGCTGAGCTGGGCTGTCGTCTTCGGTCTTCGGTCCTCGGTCGTCGGTCGCGCTGCTCGTCTTGACTCACAGCTGCGCTCGCGTCCTTGTCGTCTCATCAGTACTAATGGAACATTTTCCATAACACATTGGTAAGCAAAACAGAAGGACGACAACATTTGCCCATTCGCCAGCCAGCTAGTGATTCGGCTTCGCCATTCTGCCTCTGCAATGGCGCTCATCCTCGTCCTCGCCTGCGTCGTTCGCGTTGTCGTCGCTGTCGCTGTCGCAGTCGTCGTCGCTGTCGTTGTCGTTGTCGTCCGCTGGCTGCTGCTACTCAAACCACTTGGCTTCGCTCCACTCAACTCTACTCCACTCCACGCCACTCCACTCCACGCGCTGCCACAGCACTCCGCTGCACTCCTCCGCTTTGCTTCCGTTCACTTGATGTTTTCACGAGCTCACAAAGTCGATAAATATGTATACACATGTACCCACACTCTCTCGCACACACACACACACACTTACACACAGAGATCCCGTTGTATATACACGAGCAGCGTGTGTGTGGGTCGCTTGAAAAGACTTTTTCGGTGGGGTTTCAGCTTGGGATCGCTTTGGGGAATGGGTTCAGCTCTCTGGCTACACATGTCAGGCTCAAACTTTTTAGTGAAAGGCTGCGGCGTCTGCTGCCTCTACCCAACCCTCCAACTGCCCGGGGGAGGGTGGGCTGGGGAATGGATGGCTGCCTCAGATGCCAGGACAACCGTTCGCTCGTCGAAATCCGTACGACATAGTTACCGATGCCCGAAGACCAAGACTTTGTCGTTTTCCTAACGACCATTGCGACCAGAGTTCTTGCCCCGCCTCCCCGCTCCCCGCTCGCCGCTCCCGCCCGCTTAAACTCACCCTCGCACATATGAGACTCCCCCCCCATCCCTCCGCTGACATTGTGTGCTGAACGCTGTGAATGCTGCTGTTTCATTTGCTGTTACCTTCAACACATCATATAACTAGCATTCAACTTCCAGTTGTTCTACGCTTCGATCTGACGCTCAAATCAGAAGCACAAATCCTACGATTGATAGCTATTTTTAATGAAAAATTAACTATTTTATTTCTGCTACAATTATATTTTTAGTTAATCATTTTCGACGACTAATTTGTTTTTAGTCTTACTAGAAATATTCAAAACTTTCTTTCTTTATGCTATTCCCTTGGTGCATACTTATTATCTATCTCATGATCTACTTATAAGAAGCAAAACAAGCACAAATTGTTGCCATTTTTGCCATCAATTAGAGAAATGATTATTTTAATACATACTCGCAACTTAATTAACTCAGCCTTAAGAATTCTGCAGAAAAGAGTATCAAATATAATGACTTCCTCGTCCCCCCGTTGATCCCCATTGATATCAGTTTTGAACAAGTCAGTACAATATATATATGCAGCTTTTAAAATGACGAACATTTTCGGCAACTAGTTGCAAAAATTCTGGTTGCTTTCATTATGATTTTCATTTGAATTTTTGGGTGCGTGTATTTGGTATTTTAGTTTTTTGGCGAATCCAATATGAGATGCACGACGGCGAAGACGAAGTGTGCGAGTACATGGTACACACAGTGCGAGGGAGACAGCGCCAAAGTGCGAGAGTGAGAGGGAGCAAGGTGCGGCCGAGGCGGCGCAGGGGGGGGGGGAGGGGGGCGGTGCCAGCTCACATGCATGCTACCAAAAAGGATTTGAGACCTTTATTTTCACATGGAGTACGTCAGTTGGTTTGCCACCACACGAATTTCAAACTTTTCACACACACACACACACACGCACACACGCTGAATTTTCATCTGCATGTGTGTGTTTTTGTGATTTGAATTAAACTTTGGAACTCGCACACACACACACACACACACGCAGCTCGCAGCGCCAGAGCATGGAAAATTTTACTGCAGACAACAAAAGGCTTGAGCCGGTAACAGAGAGAAAGAGAAGCAGTCGGGGGCGGCAGGAGGGCGGAAGGGGGCTGCCGGGCTGCTGGGCTGCCAGCGAAACGTTTTCTCCATAGTTACTAACGTCGTTTCAAGCCACCCCGGCGCCCCTGGCCATTGCCTGACATCCTTTTTACCCACGCTGCCGTTCCATTACGTTTTGCTTTTCTACTTTTGGAAGTTTGCGTCAAAGCTTTGTTATTGTTGTTGCTGTTGTTGGGCAAGCATGTACCGCACCAACATATATGTACAATGTGCGGCACACACACCACACACGCACACACACACACACACACATGCGTCTGTCTGTCTGGCTGTGTGCGCGCAAAGTTCCGCCAGCTGTACATATGTATCAGTGTGTGCTGGTTATGTGGCAAAGAAGAGCCTGTGACAGCTTGTGGTCTGCCCGCGACATTTGAACATTCATTTTGTTTATTTTGAACACACGCTTTGGGCTTAATGCGACACACAGACGCATGTCGGCCATGTCCCGCTCTCACACCCCCACTTTCCACTCTCGAATCCCCACATTCAGCAAACTCACTCACTTGCTTTGACTCTCTGTGTTTCATTGGGTCTTTGCTTTCAGCTTAATTCTTCGCAAAGTGCCCATTAGTTGAGGAACCCCTTCAGACTGAGTGAAAAACTAGCGTGCAATATTTGAATACTTTTCGCATAGTCATATATTCTAAATCTCAATTTAAAAGAAATAACATATATTCTTTAAAATCGACAAAACGGCACATAGAAAATATATGGCACATTATACGATTTCTTTCTTATATGACACAATATTTCTTGATTTCTCATTATATTATTCATTACTAAAAGTATAAATATTTACTTGCTATTTATTCACTATCAACGCTGAATATTTTCACACAATATTTTAATGTAACTTATACAACTTTTTATACGCCACCATTAAGCTCATGATAACGTTACTCAGGCGAACTCGAACTCGAATTTGTGTTATTAAGAGCAGCTTCTTGTTTTCTGTATTTATATTCAAAAAACACTAAAACAGTTTATAACAATGTTATTGTTTCTTAAATTCGATTCAGTTATTTAAACTGCTAATCAGCTACAAATTAGACATTTTTCTGATACTTTTCCCCAATCTTTCTCAACAAATACATCAACTGAAGATTGAGTTAAGCAACTTGCAAATCTGTCATTACCTTTATTACTGTTTTCAGTTAAATATGCATACTTTATCTTTGCATTACTTGGTGATTCAATGTGCAGCATCGTCAAACACACTTTGCACTTTAATTTAAATGGCGATTTGAATAAATTTGAAGCTTAGTCGCTTGCTTAATTCAATAAGGTGGTTATGCGTCCGCATGATGCTTCTAAATCATATTCATAATTGCCGCATTCGAAATGAAAACTGGTTGCAAAGTTGGCGAATCGAAGGGCCTTTTAAATTAATCAAAATCGAATGATAAATCTCAATTCACTTGAACTCGGACAAAGTTATGTGGTACTTGCGAAACGAGAGCGCAGAGCTTGGGCCGCACAAAATCAATAATTACCCGACAGCAATTTACCTTTATCCCCTTCCTTCCCTGCGGGCACGTCGCAGTGGTCAGCCCAAAACAAAATGGTGGACGGCGGAAAGCGCTGAATCAGAGCCGGCAAAGTCGAATCCCAGACGCATAAACAACGACGTGGCGGAGTAAGCGAGCACTGGACATTGCGGGTGGCGGGTGACGGGGGGTGGGGGTTGGGGTTTTTAGGAAGGTGAGAGTTCATATTTTACCCTTACTCTGCGTCGTTTGCGACGATGCTGGGGATAAGTAATAAATATTTTACGTCAGCCGGCCCGGATCACGGACACGTTCAAGAGGAGGGTTCACGAGGGGGCTGGCGGATGGCGGGTGGCGGGTTAATGGCGGCTGTCCGCCCCTGAAGCGCGTCCAGCACTTCCGACCAAACACAAGCAAAACTTTTTGCGCGTTGAGTTTTGTGACGCGACCACAGAAAGCGGTAACAATAAATACACGACTCTGTCAGCCAAATTCCCCCCGCCCCTCCACTTGCCCCCTCGCTCGGGCAGGTCCTGCTTGGTCCTGGCTGGTGGCCAGCCACTGTCTGCCCCGGCACTGGCCAGAAATAGCGTCGAGCGACGACGCTCAAATTTGCCCTTGAATCATTTCAATTTTAAACAAATTGACATTACATTGCCCAGCTGCCTTCCTGTCATTGCACGCCCCCTACTCCCCTCCCCCACCCCCTGCCGTGCGCTGTCTGCCTCCCAGGGCAGCGCACGAAATTGGAAATACGCGCGTCTGCCGCCCGCCCGCACTCCCGCCAGCGCCACCGCGGGCAACTCAATAACTATCAACGTCTACGACAACAACGAATCGAATGCGAACGAAACTTTGGGGCTGCCTGCCCCACGGTCCGCGGTCCGTCTGCCATTGCGTCCGCCTGCGTTTCCGCCTCGGCCACGGGCCAGCCAGCGCGTTGACTGACAGCCGGCCAGGGAATTGAACTGCCCGAGACGTGGCCAGGCGGGGGCTGCTCGAATGGCTGCATCGACCCCAAAAAGGGGGTTGCTCCAGACGCGAACAAGAACGTAGAGAGGGGGGGGGGGTGAGGTGTTGGCAGCCAGACGCGGCATAGAAATAAACGTAGAGCCAGCGCCACGCTTAATGGAGCCGGGCAGCGTCACACCTACACACCTACACACACAAGCGGCTATTCAAAATGGCTGCCATTGCTGGACCTTGGCGTGCTCGCTACCTTGGCGTCAACCGGACCCTGCACGGACACTCGCCGTAATATTTGATTGGAATTCTCAGCAGCAGTTGCACTAGTGTGTGGTGTGGCAAGGCAATAGAACGCATAGATTGATGCGGAATATTAGAAAATGCTGCAGCGAATGAATGGCACGACGAGAGGCGAGAGCAGCCAATGCAAACGGCATTAGATTGTGAAAGTAAGTGAAGCGAGATTCCAGCACGACGAAGAAATACAGTAATCAACCACAAAGTAGATTATTTACTATAGAAAGAATATATATATACGTATTTATATAGTGTGCACACGCAACGAGTCTGATGCGCTTACAATGCAATTGCTTTCCACAATAAATATATTTTCTGAGCTGCATAAAATATTAAATATTTCACAAAAGGTTTAAATAGTTCAAGTATTTATGTCAAGCAGCCAATGTTGCCGTTAAAACTGCGTAAATCAAGTCAATTGTATCTATTCCTAGTATATAGTTTTCTGAAGTATATTACAGAGAATTATGGTTTAATAATAATGAAAGAAGTCTAATCTTTGAGCAGCATCAAAAACTGCGTTTTAAAAAGCAAGTTATACTAGAATGTTAATGAAATCAAGTGTATCTATTCCTAGTAAAAATTTATTTAAGCATATTACGGAGAATTGTGGTTTAATAATAACATAATGAAAGAAGTCAAATCTTTTAGCAGCATCAAATCCATCTTGCCTCTCAATGCAGCGCAATTTATACAAACTGCATTTCAAAATTCAAATTATACAATATAGTGAATACAATCAATTGTATCTAACATATTCCTGGCAAATAGTTTTGTTTTGTCTATTACGGAGAATTGTACTTTAAGAAAGAAGTCAAATCTTTTAGCAGCATCAAAAACTGCATTTTAAAATGCAAGTTATACAAGAAAGTGAATGAAATGAATTGTATCATTTCCTAGTAAATAGTTTTTTAAGTATATTACAGAGAATTGTGTTTTAATATTAATGAAAGAAGTCAAATCTTTTAGCAGCATCAAATCCATCTTGCCTCTCAAACTGCATTTCAAAATTCAAATTATACAATATAGTGAATGCAATCAATTGTATCTAACATATTCCTGGCAAATAGTTTTCTTTTGTCTATTACAGAGAATTGTATTTCAAGAAAGAAGTCAAATCTTTTAGCAGTCTGAAGTTAACAGGCAACTATTAAAATAATTTAAATTGGTTTCGTAAGTTGTGCTGAAACAGTTTTTATTAGAGAGGGGTTCAAACTCAAAAATATTGCAGAACTGACGTTGATAATATCTTAAAACAGCATACGTGCTCGTGGTAACTTTTTATGGTGAATTCATGCGACTGTTGTCGTAAATTTGGCAGCAAATCCTTCAAAATCCAGAGATAAAAGCGCGTCGAATTGATATTGGCAAGAGATCCATTCAGACACGTTTCTATAGGGGTCCTTTACTATTTGCAGACAACAGCGGGCTGCTGGGGCAGCGGGGGAAGCGACGGCAAGAAATTTTGGTTTCTTGATTAAAAAAGTAATTAGAAAACTAAATGAAAGTTTTACGCAGCGCCGTCAAAGGGTGGAGATTGGTCGGAGTGCGAGTGGTGGTGGGGGAGGGGCAACGAAGGTGGTACAGTCGTTTGCTGAAATGGTAAATAATGTAAAGTGAAATAACTGTACATGGTCTTCACGCCCGCACACACACACGCACGCACACACACGCAGAGACTGGCAGTCGAAGCTCATGTGTGTTTGCCTTTGTTCTGTGTGCGATTTCGACGGGGTGGGTGAGCGGTGTGGGGGGCAAGTAAACCCGAAGCTCACCCCTTTCGACGGTGAGGAATGTGTCCTGTATCCTGTAGGGTTCACTACATACCAAATGAACACCCACACACACACACACACAAGCGCGCGCGTGAGCTCGTATAATGGCGCTGGGAATTGGAAGGGGTTGGTTCGCTGGGCTGTTGTCCTCGAGTTGGTGGGTGGGCGGCTGCTTATTGGGTGGTTGGGCGACTGCCTGGGTTGCTGGTCATATGTGAGCACGAGCTCAGTCGAGTCCTATATACACACACACACACACAGGCACACACATGTGCGCGCAATAAATGTTTTCGAATGTCATTTGCAGCAAAGATGGCGACCATTAATATGGAACGAAAGGATTTGTTTTAATTTCGCTGTGTGTGTGCGTGTGTGTGTGTGTTGGGGGGTGGCAACTCCACAATAGTTGTTGCCGCGCTGTGGGCCAAACAATTTGGTGGCAACTTCTTGAGCCATATGTGTAAATTAAACTGACACACACGCCGTCTGAGGCGCAGCGTCCACAACTCATTTAACCAGCGAAAGTCCTGCTCCCCACCCCCCGAGCATCCCCCATACACACACACACACATATATATAGAACATATATATGGCCATTACATATGTTGCAGCATTACACATGACTTTGTTTCGGCTTTGAGACATGCACGCAGATAGACTGGCTGCCTGCTCTCGCTTTGGGGACTTCGCACTGTCGGCTGCGCTTCTAAATTGAGTAATTAAAAACGCCCAAAATGTTGAATTGCATTCGTCCCGCCCCCGCCCCTCCAGCTGACTGTCATTGCCATTAGCGCGGCACGTTCCACGGATTCGTTCACTTCTTATTTCTCTGCCCAAAACAACAACACTCCGTGGAAGATGTGTTCTATGTCTGATATCTGTGATTAGCGAAGGGCAAGGGAATCAAATATACAGATGGTTCATGCATTAAATCAATGAAATATTAGAAAACAAAACAGCAAATAGCAAACAAGTTCTTTGTCTTGAATGTCTGAAAAAACAGTTTAACGTAAATGTTTCCCAACGATATTAAATCAAATTTCAAGCAAACATTTGTGCTTTAAAATTCAGTTTTAGGAAATTAGAAAACTATAAGAATATAATAATGCTTAATGATAAGTAATACATGCTTAATGCAACTCATATGTTAAAGCTTAATGATAAGTAATAAATGCTTAATGTAACACAAATGCTAATGCTTCACGATAAGTAATAAATGCTTAATGCAACACATATTCTTGAGTGATTCACAAAAAGATTGTTGCCACAAAGTGCAATTTATTTGATTGTTCTTAAAATAACCTTTAAATTAACAACATAATTGATGCTTTCTTCCTTTGGCTTCTGCATTAATGCCGTCTGCTTTTTGCTACTTTCTGAATTCTTTGTCAATTTGCATATATTTTTTAGCTTATTCTGAATTATTTGCGCAAGCCGCCTAGAAGTTGTTTACAGCGCTGAATTATTAATTGCCGTAATAAAGCCACATACTCGTAAGTGGCACAGCAAATGTGCTGAAAGGATTGCTATTTTTAGCAGAGATTTCTCGGGAAATCGCTGGCAAGTTTCACACTCGATTTGTCAGTCAGATGGATTGCACATCTATTTGCTATACGAGAGCAAATGTATTTCTGCTGTAAGCCCATCACACGGCTGCCCCCCGAGGGGGCAAAAGCAATGTATGTGTGGCATGCCTAAGTTAATTACTTAAAATGTCCATTGATAGTAGCACAAGAACAAGGCTCACGTAGCAATCTGCTGCGGGGAGGGGAATTAAAAGGGGATTTAAGAGGATGCGGCGGCAAAGTTGTTCTTGTTGTTGCTGTGTTCGAAATAACATTTGAGAGATGTGTGCAGGGAACGCGAGACGGACGTTACGTGGCAACCGACGAGCAGCCCCTCAGCCCACCACCACCACCACCACCCAGCCAAGCCATCAGCCATCAGCCGAGCACTCCAGCCACATCCATCTATAAGCTCAAGCCCATGACAGTCGTCGCTGTGGCCCACTCCAGTTCGCGCTGGGATTCGCGATGGTGCGTGCTTGTCGGCCCATAACGGATATTTGCGTTGTCATATCAAAGTCCCATATGGCCCGTTACCAGCGGCACGGGGGCGGGGCAGCAGCAGCGGCAGCGTCGGTGGGCGGGCGAAAGTGTCATCAAAGTCTAGGGCGCTCCGAGGATGCCATCAAAAATGCCAGTCCTACTGCTCGCCGCACATGTGTGTGTGTCTGTTCTATGTACGCGCGTCTGTATATAGCATAGGTATATATGCTAGATGGACCCCGCACACACACACAGACATGGCGTGGAGGGGGACAAGGCGGTTACATAGAGTAAAGCGAAGGAATAAACGAAATGTGATAATAAAATACAAAACCAATAAAGGAAAGAGCTCTTTACACTTCACTTGCTTACCAAGAGTCGTCGACACACACACACACACACACACAGAGTGAGGCACGCACACAGTCACAACGCTGCACACACTTAAGGAGGCCACACGGCCCCGGCCAAGGCGAAGACTTCCGATGCCGTTTTGCGAAATGGTAAAAAGCCTACGGTTATTCGATGAATTCATGGCAGGACCCGGACACAAGGACGCAGGACCACGCGCACCACGGGGCCCAACACAAACAGCCCGCCTCGATGGCGAACGGGGGACGGTCGGGGGGCGGGGTGGCGTCCTGGGCAGGGTAATAACGCGATAGAGGTGGCTGCATTTGGGAGTTCGCCAGCTCGGCGAGGATGTGCGCAGCGGTGCGTTACACATGAGGCAGCCAAGGGCATGGGCGAGGGGGGTGTGGGGCTGTGAGCGACTGGGTGAGAGTGGATCATCATTTTTTATTTTCCGCCGAGCCCCGGCAGCCGAATGTGGAGAACAACAACAAGGACAGCACATGACACCCAAACTCGGCCAACGGCAAGTGTGCCACAGTTGCCGCTCTGTGTGTGTGAGTGTGTGTGTGTGTGGGTGTGGGGGGGTGTGCAGCAATGTGTGTTACTTTTATTTTCGCTATCAGCCATTTAACAACAGCATGCCCCACACACACACACACACGCACGCACACAGGGACACACACCCCATTGGCACATCAACTGTCAAGTTTACTGCCGCCCCGCCCCCCCGTCGCCAGTCGCCCGCCGTCGAGGATATAAACATTTTTTATCATAAGCGAATTTCGCGGCAGCGTGCAAAAAATAACAGCGGCAACAACAACAAATAATAAAACGAGAAAAAGTATGCCAGAATGAAACGAGAATCGCTACTTTACTGTTGCGGGGCTTCCTCCCCCCCAACACGCTCCCCCCCTCTCTCTCGCTAACGCTGTTTGATTGCTTGCCGCCCATCTACACAACAGATGGCGCTCTCAAATTGACAGACGATAGACACTCTATAAAGCCATCCAATCATTTGAAACATTCGACTTCTCTGAGAGTAGCGATTGCAGAACTATATGTGCATTTTGCATCGTATACGATATATATATATATATGTACGATATATACGATTATTATATTATTACACTACTTTGCCACTCTAATATTAATACAGAAAGTATATTTTGTTTTACATCGCGCTTACTTTGAATACTTACAGCAAATATTGTGTGCTGTTTTTTTTTTACATTTGAGTTACTCTCAAATTCTAATTATTATAAATTTCGCTAAGCATTTCATACTGAAAATATTGCTATTAAATTAAACACAATTCAAAGTTAAAATCAAGAAAAATGAAGTATACCAAAATATATGAAAAATTAGCTGCTAATATGTATGAGCTCTGTATGAACTTGTAGATAACGCATTTCGAAAATAATCAAATATACCAAAATATCTATTCAATATATGAAAAATTAGCTGCTAATATGTATGAGCTTTTATAGATACCTAGATAAATTGAATTTGTAGATAACGTATTTCGAAAATAATCAAATATACCAAAATATCTACTCAATATATGAAAAATTAGCTGCGAATGTGAATCAGCTTTTGTAGATACCTAGATAAATTGAATTTGTAGATAACGTATTTCAAAAATAATCTCACACATTCTATAAAAATTTAGAATTATAGTCAGTTGAATTTGTATTGTATATCAATCTATGTAGCGCAATAAACAATTTGTGTCTGCTGCCAATTTAAAGCTCTTCAGACTGCCGCATAATCTTCATATTTTTATTTTTCGAAATTAATCCGAAAATGGGAAATTACGTTTTTTTTTTGTGTGTGTGTGTGTGTGTGTGTGTGTGTGTGTGTGTGTGTTTTTTTGTGTTTGTTGGTTGTGGGTGTTTTATGCTTTCCCGATTCCGTAAAGCAGCTTCAGCTAATAACCTGTCTGGCGCGTTCGCGGCGAAATCTTTGCTTAGCAAAGCCCGCGACTTGTCAGCGTGCCAAGAAATTTGCACATCTATCGATCTATAGCTACGAGTATAGCACACAGCAACACCGTATGCACATCAGCCCCCCTGCCGCCCTCACCCGCCGCCAATAGCCTAAAGCGTTCGCAGCGCCATTTGACCTACGTCCTACGCTGTTTAGCGTTTGAAAGGATGTTTACCTTTAGCGCGTGTGGCCCAACAACAAGCCAGCCCCGTGGGTGGTGCTGCGGTGGTGCGGTGGTGGGGTGGTGCTCGGTTGCCTGGGCAGCGCCCCAGTAAATTTTGAATATATTATATATGCAAAGTATTCGTGAATTGGTTTTTTCGCTTATCCAACTGCCAATTTTCTATATGCTATGCATGTGTACGTCTCTCTGTGTCTGTGTTGGTGTCTGCGCCGCCTGTCGAGTTATCTTATGGCAATTTTGCATTGGCGGGGGCATGGGCAGGGGCAGGGGCAGGGGCGACGGTCCACGGCCCATTTTGCACACCCTCTTCGCCCGTTATTTAAAATGGGTTCCGTTTTTTGCCAATGTATTCCTGCTTGCCGCTGTTGTCGTTGTCGTTCTCGTTGTTGTAACCGTTACGCTTGGCGAAACGAAGTGAAGAGAGAGATTGAGAGGAAGGGGAGAGGGCGATGGGAGCGCGGGTCGCGGGTCGAGGGGGAACCCAGCAAAACGCTGTAAATCCAAAGGACTTGGTGCGGAAGCCAAAGATAACATTTTTGCACAATTCTCTGGTGTCATTTCCATCCATGCACATGCCAATTGATGTGTTTTTACTTTCAGCTTGCCAACCACCGAGCCCAAACAGCAGCAGCAGCAGCAGCAGCAGCCATCGGGGCCACAACAAAACTACAACATGCCCACAATCAACGCACTTCAAATACTCTTACTCAAATTATTGAGAACAAGAGAGAAATCAACAGAAGTCTGCCTCTGTAGCTACGTAAAATTCAACTCTACGGCAAGCAAAATTAAATAAAGGAATCAAGTAAGTTATTGTTAAGTTAATCGCAGTTTGAGTATTCAATAAATTGCAGGCAAAAAATAGTCATAACTCTGATTAATGCGTGACATTATAATTTTCAATCAAAGTCGCTGGGAATAAATTAGTAAATTTCTGAATTAAGAAGCAGCGAAATGCTCAACAAAATGTAATATAAATATATGTATAAAACATAACCATAAATAAATCAAATAAGTGCTTAGGCTACATCTAAAACACGCCCAAAAATATATGCATTTTTTAGTAAACAAATTTGTAAACAAAAGAAAAGTTAATCTACTGAAAGTGGCATACAATTTTCAACAATTATTTAACTCTTATTATAAGCCAATCCAAAGCATTGCTATTTATTTTAAAAGCATATTAAACATGCCTAAATTTGCTTGCAATTCACTTGTTTTCAGTGAAATTCAAGATTAAATTATGACCAATTGAATACAGGAAGCGAGATTGAAATTCATTGACAATGTGCTCAACAAAATAGCAATAAATAAATCAAATAATCGCTTAGACAACGTATAAAAGATATGCATTATTTAGTGAATAGATTTATACACAAAAGAAAAGCTGATCTATTAAAAATTGACAAATCATTTTCAACATTTATTTAACTTTTATTATAAGCCAATATTTAGTAAACAGACTTCTACACAAAAGAAAAGCTAATCTATTAAAAATGGCAAATCATTTTCAACAATTACTTAATTCTTATTATAAGCCAATCCAAAACATTGATATTTATTTATTTAATGAACAGATTTCTACACAAAAGAAAAGCTAATCTATTAAAAATGGCAAATCATTTTCAACAATTGTTTAACTCTTATTATAGGCGAATCGAAAAATAGATATTTATTTTAGAAGCACACTGAACATGCCTTAAGTTGCTTGCTCTCAGTAAAATTGGAAATAAAAATACGACAAATTGAACACAGGAAGCGAGCTAGAAATTCATAGAAAAGCGCGACAATGCAATGGAAATATTTGTTGTACTTCTAAAGAAGCTGTTACCAGCTGGATGCTGTAGTGTGCATGCCAGGTTCAAGGGCATTATCACCTGCCATTGGACTGCCATTGGGTCTTTCAAACGAATCTCATCATCGACCTCGTCATCGTGCTCATCTGCAGCAGCAGCAGCAGCGACGCCAGCAACGACTGCGACTGCGACTGCGACTGCGACAGCAGCTAAATCTGGCAGTAGCGAGCGGCATGTGGCTGGCAAGCCCCGCGCACTGCTTTCACTTACCGCCCCCGCCCCTCACTGCCGGCAGCGCCCCCGGTTGGCGAGCGTGTGTCCTCCTCCATTTGATTTGAAGGCATGGATTAAGGAGTGCGCCGATAAGAGCATGAAAGCTGGCGAGGTGAAAAAGTTGCCATTGCTCCACGACACGACATGGCACATTAGTCAAAAAGCAAGCTAGTAGAACGCTGCGACGCTGGGGGAGGCGGGATTTATGCAATGCAATAACACAATTATATTCGCTAAACTTGCAGCACATGAAGGCTTAAAAGAGCACTCTAAACACTCGCTGTTGCAAGTGGCTCACAACTTGTTTTCTAGTTGCCAAACGCAATTATTGAGGCTTCCTACAGAATACGACTGAATATCTACAGAAAACAGTTTGTTTTAGAATCTATTCAAGTATGCAATGCTCAAGTTTGCTAAGCAACTTGTATGTCTCGGGTATGTTTAGAAGCAGAAAACGGTTTCGCTCCTTATTTTTTTGTAAACAGCGATTAAAACAATGGTATTGTCTAACACTATTTAAGTAGCGATATGAGAAGAGATATTATACTCGTAGATAGAGTAAGCTATCGAAATTGATATTGGTAGCCAGGAGTTCGATCAAGATCTATTCTTTTGGTTAGCACAACCTAAGAGTTCAATAGTAAAATCTGTCTAAATATTCCACAATTAACCAACAAATTTATAACAGATATCAGTCATTCCCTTCACACTTGTCTTAGGCAAAATTGAACTGTGTTGCACAAAAACAATTTTGAAGACGAACGCCAGTTTTAACTTACTTCAATTGCTATTCAAATTTCAACTACTAGCATTGACATTGAGTTGTACCTGAAACATATTCCAATCTAACTAAATATTGATGCAAAATTTCAACAACAACCCGACAAAACTTTCTAGTTATGATAAACTATAACTAAATGCAATCTGTCTTGAAATGAATAGTACTAATCAATAGAATGAATATTCTATGCTATCAGCATATGTAGGATTTCAATATTGTTACAGAGAAGCTTGCTTAGTTGGTGACTCAAGCTGCTTAGTAAGTGGTTGCAGCTGTAAAGAACTTAAAGAACTTTTCCCCGAAATTATTATTGTATTTCACTCTGGCGAGCATAAAGCAAGTCTTCTAATTGGGGAGTTGCCTTAGAAGCGTCTACTGTCGCGCTAACCGAAGTATTTGGGAATAGTTTGCTTGTCAGAGCGGGGAGGGGGGTGGTGGGCGCTCGTGTGTCAAGTACATGCTACAGTTAATCCCGAAATATTTGAGCGCTGCGGAATGTGTTTGATCCAACACAAAGCGTGCGAATAGTTCGGCAAAAGCAGACTCCCCTCAGTCATCCCCCCTCATCAGTCCACACGGCATTTGGAAAATGTGTTGCAAGTGCCCGGCGGTAATAAATAAAATGAACTCGGTGCGCGGCAGCAACTGTGGCAGCAGCTACAGAGAAATGCAATCAATTTCAAGTTAAATTTTTGGCATATCGAGGTTTACGCAAGACCCCACAACATATACGTGTATATGTGTGTGTGTGTGTGTGTGTGTGTGTGTGTGTAGTGTGTCTGTGCATGGCAACGTCAACCCCAAGGGCTGGAGAGCAGGGAGTAAACACACATTCACCTATCGACATTGCCCATCATGAGCAGCAGCAGCAGCAGCAACAGGAGCTCCCCCAGGAGCAGAGGGGGCGGCAAAGCAAACACACGCACACACATGGCAATATTCGCACGAGGGGAGGGGGAGGGGGAGGAGGACGAGCAGTCGCTGATGGCCACAAAAGACAGCATGGCTGCCGCGGCGAGGCAGCGTCCTAACGCTTCACTGGATACTTACTGTGAAAGTAGACCCATTGAAACACACACACACGCACGCACGTACACGTAATCCCCATGTGTGCGAGTGTGCGTGTGTGTGTGTGTGTGTGTGACAGCAAATGCCAAAACCCACCCGCGAGGCGACCGTCAAACCACCCACCCAGCAGCGACTGAAGCCACGTCCATGGACCTGCCACATAAGAGCACACATACACAGACACGATGACATATGAGTGCCGCATGTGTGTGTGTGTGTGTGTGCGTGTGTGTGGCCATCGCCCAGCGAGCGCCATGTTGGCGGCAATGGCAGCAGTCATGTTGAAATTTTAATTCCTCGCCCACTCAATTTGCTGCTGTCGTCCTCTGCGCCACCCTCCTCACCACCCCCCCCCCCACCCCCTGCACGCTGCTTTGTTGCGCTGTCTGGCACTCAAAAGTTGTCCCCATACGAGTGTGTGTGTGTGTGCGTGTGTGTGTGCTTGTTGGGGGTGTGTATTGGCGCTGTGGGGCAGCGCTGAAACATCGCTTGGCCGAGCTTTGCCCATGCTGCGCTCTCGCTCTGGCGCTGTCTGCCGCGCTTACTCCCACTCCCACTCTCTCGCTCTCCCTCTCGCTCTCGCCCTCGCTCTCTCTGTCTGTCTGTCTCGCTCGCGCTCGCGCTCGCGTCGTCTGCTTGCGTCTGCAAAAGGCTGCTGGTCGTCCAGGTGGCGTCGTCTGGGCTTTGGACTGCCTGAGTGGCAGCGACAGGCATCCACCTCCCCCCTCCTCCTCCTCCTCACACTCCCCCTGCCGTCGATCTGGTGGTTCGTGTCTGTGCTCAGCTGGTCTGGCTGAATGCTGCGGCAGGCAAGGACCCAACTAGGACAAAAGAGCAATACTATTCAGCACACGACTCGTCTCCGCTGCGAGCGACTGTATGTGTGTGTGTGCGTGTGTGTGTGTGTGTGTGTGTGTGTGTTTGCATTAAGTACATGGCTCCCCACTTCACATGTATTTGCATGTGACTGGCCCCAAAAGAGAAGCAAACCGCACAAAAATGAAACACCGCAAAGCGTGTGCCATGACATGTGATTGAGGACGACGTTTATATGCAACGACACACTCACACACACATACTCGCACACACACACACACACACACACACACACACACACACACGCACTTGTAGCGAGAGTTACCTGAGTTAGTTAGTTCGTTAGCATTTATGCACTCCTTTGTATGCGCACAGCCCCCTCCCCGCCCGCCGCATTTGTCTTTTCTTTTCCATTCCTTTCCTTTGCTTTCTTTTCTTTTCTGCTCGTCGCCTGCCCCTCTCCCCTCTCGCTTTTCGGCAAAACTTGCGCGCTCACCAAATGTTAACGGCAATAAATCTCAACGTGACTCAAGTGCTGAAGCAGCAGCAGCAGCAGCAACGTCAGAGCGGAGGCAGCGCGTAGTTTGCCCAATTGATCATGTGGCATGCCCCACAAATCAATAGACCTTTCAAATTTCACACTCCAGCGAGTTGCCAACAACGCAAGATGTTGATACTATACTATATATGCGAAAACAATATGGTATCATGAATAGCTACACACAGCAATTAACACAAATGTAACAAAAGGAATATGGAAACCCTAAAATAAACTATTTGAGTCATGCGCAAATGACATAGAATTAAGTTAGTGAAATGCTATTGATCTATTTGAAATAATCGCGCTACATTGCTACAATAGTAAAATATCAGCCAAAGTTGTATTCACTTCCCTCAATACTATAGACCATTACAAAACATTAAAGACTTTGCTAATTTCAGTATACGTAAATAACATAAAGTAATTGATCTATTCGTATTCGTATTGATCTATTTGAAATACTGGCCACAATAATGAAATATCAGTTCGAGTTATATAAATTTCCCTAAAATTTGCTGACGAGATACGAAAACCTGGAAAAAACATTTTTGCCATTATATTAGTCTTTAAAGTAGTTGATTTTATTCTTCGTGATCTATTCGAAATAATGGCAATAACTTGCATAACAATTAATAGCTACAGCAAAATAACATCTACACAAATTTTCTCAATTTTAGTAAATTCTAAGAAAATCGAGCAAAATAAATCATATCATATTTTTTAAAATGCTATACAAAAAAATTAATCGAATATGCTCAGTCGAGATTCTCCTAATATATTTGGTTAAAGAAAAAATAGTTTTTTTTTTATTTTTTTATGGATGGACACATTTACATCGGATGATACTATATGACGTTTTTAATTGAAATAATATCCACTGTTTTAAAGACATGCAAAAACTATCATTTAAATACAAATTTCAATAAAACTTTTTATCTATTCGAATACAAATAATAATAGTTACTGCATTGTAGTACAATTGATTGACAAGCAACATCCAAAAATGCTTTTCATGCTCTTGGAAACCAATATGACACTTAAAACCAATTTAAAAAAGTATTTCAAGATATATTAATGTACTATGATGAATTCCCAGCAATATTTGTTAACTTCTACTACACATATTTTCAATTTTAATTTGCTGTAGACGCTCTGTGAAGCTAATAAAATACTTAACGCGAACTTAAAAAAGTATTTAGTAATACAGTAATGTAAAGGTTTTCAGTTTCTGCAACATATATTTTCGATTTTAATTTGCTTTAGGCAGTCAATAAAATGCTTACAACTACTTTACAAAGTATTTTGCCAAATAATAATGTACTATGATAAATTCCCAGTTATCTGCTTCTATAACATATAGTTTATATGCTTTTGCAGCCAATAAAATACTCAAAACAAAATAGCATACTTGAAGAAAGTATTTTGTGATATTTTGTAGTAATTGATGAATTCCCTGTAAAGGCTTTTGCAGCTCGTTCGTGAGGCAGCATCAATCAGCTGGGAGACCTGGAGCGCTGGCGACAAGCTAATAATCCGTGGTGTCGCGTTCTTAACGCTCAGTTGGCCAGATTTGCATTGCCATGCAAATTGAGATCAGCAGACTGTGGAGATTGTCAGGCTGCTGCACATCTCCCGCTGAGCGGCAAACAAACCGCAAACTGCTCGTGGCTGCAACAGACACTGAGACACAAACAAACACTCGCACAGCGACAGGCGGGGAGGCGACCTTTTTTCGTTTTTTTTTTTTTTAGTTTGGGCTGGCACGTAGAACGGTAGAACGGTAGCGTGGTGCAGTTCAATTAATTATACGTGCGCAAATACCTTAATCCGCGTATTCACAATCAAATTTCGAGAGCCGCAGCCGCAGCATCCGACAGATACTTGCAACAACAACAGCAGTCGCGTATGCAAACACAGCGAGCAGCTCATCAGTCAGTCAGTCACTCAGTCAGGGCACGAACGAGGGGAGAGGGGGTCGAGGTGCAAGGGTTCGCTGCAGGGTCGAAGGGTTCTCAGCTCGCAACTGACAATCGGGTTGCGCTCGCTGCTCTTGTTACTGTTATCATTAGCGTCGCTGTTGTTGTTGCTGCTGCTCTCAGTGCGCTGCGCTTGAGAACCATTTGCGGGCATTACCTCCACTTTGTTGCCGATGTTGACCTGTAAGCAACTTAGTCAGCACTAAGCAGCTCTTCACATCGACTTTGCAACGAGGTGCCCTTGAAGCAAGTCGCCCAAAACAAAAATAATCAGAGTTATTGTAAATATATTTACTTTAGCTACTTCAACTGCAGCATAATAATTTCAGCTGCAACAACTGTGGAGTGTTTTTGAAATCAAGAAAAAGTGTATTTACCAGGTAGTTATTACTACAAAACAAAATTATTCAATTGACTACTAATAATATTAAGTCAAGTAATTGAATATATAGATTTACTAGACTTCAATTGCTACTGATTTTTGTCTCAACAAATTTATTTTGCTTACCACAACTGTGTGGTATTTTTATCATTATAATTCAAATCATTAAGCAAGTAGCAGCTATTACAAATCATTACAAATAAAACTAATAAATCAACTTTTGAACATATTTTGTTGAAGTGAAAACGCAAAATAAATAGACTTATTTGAGGTACTTCAGTTGTAGAATGTTATCAGCAAAATAATTTTAGCTACCACCAACAGTAAAGTAAATTTACCATGCACCATCATTATAATTGAAATCAATTAGGAATTCAAGCAAAAAGGCTTTTAAATGAACTTTAAAAGATATTTTGTTGAAGTAAATCGCGCAATGTAGAAGCTAAATATATTTATATGAGCTAATTTAATTGCTGAACAATGATTTTAGCTACCACAACTGTAACAATTCAAAAAATGCATTTAGCAGGCAGGTATTTTTATAAATAAAACCATTAAATTAACTATTCATGATATTCAAATAGATTTTTACTTGTTGCAGTAAATTGTGAAAGTAAATCACCCAACAAGTAACATAAATACATCATTCAAATTCATATCATTTAGCAGGTAGCAGGTATTGTAAAAATGAATGAATTTAAATGAATTTTTAAAGATATTGTTTTGAAGTTAATCACTCAATAGATAACATAAATAGCTTTACTTGTGCTACTTCAATTGCAGAATTTTTATTGGGCCAGTAAATTAATTTTAACCTCCACAACTGCGCAGTGATTTTAGAATTCAATTTAGCATTTAGCTAGTAGATTGTTGCAAACATGAAACCATAAAATTTGCACTTAATATTTGATTGAAAAAATAACATAAATTGAATGGAATGTTAGTGGCGCAACTAAACAATTTAGTTACCTCAATTGTGAAATATTTTTGCAAGTCCAAAAAATACTTGAAGGTAATTTAGCAATAAAATGTATTAAGTGAACTTTTAAAGATATTTGCTTGCAGTTATCTGCCCAACATATATTTTAAAATTCATAGATTTCCTTGAACTACTTTAATTGTAGTATATTTAATATTGAGCTACTATAACTGTGGAGTGTTTTTTACAAGTCAACAGAAATTAATGTAGCTAGTGGTAATTTTTACAAATGAGACCAATAAATGAACCCTTAATGAGAACTAAGGCAGTTTATTCTTATTGCTCAGAATTAGCAACTTCACTTGTAGAAAAACATGATAAAAATTGCATTATTTGGAACTTTCAAAATATAGTAAAAAATGAATTAGTGAATAAGGTTGAGGCTTATTTATCTCTTCAAGCCGAATCACTGTCATGTTGTGTGGCAAATTTAAATTTGGCAAACTGCAACTGCCACAGAGCGCGAGCCGCACGTTCGTTATGGGCGGCGAGCAGCAGCGAGTTACAGCTGCAGTCGGGTTGCGATGTCACGAGTGTGAACAGATAGCTGTGCAATTTCGATACGCAATCAATAATTCTAATCAAGTGCGAATGGTGGCGCGTGGAAGTTGCATGGAAGTCGCTGCGATGCGCTGCTCTGGCCCGACACTTATTTACGATATGCAAAAAGTGAGGATTCGCAATAAATATTGGCTGTGGCGACATGACCGTAAAAAACAGCACACAGCGGCGCGTCCTTTTTTTGCTTTTCGTTTTTTGCTGCAGTGATCGAGTCCATGGGGGTGCCAGGGACTCACCGCAGTGTGCGAAAAAAAGGGTAACAACAACAACAGCAGCAGCAGCAGCAGCAGCTTTATAGTCTGTCAGTCGTTTTGGTATGTAAATCAACTTTCATTGTTCGACTTAAACAACGCGTTTGGCATTGAAACACAAAAAAAATCACATTTCAATGCTTACAAAATAATAAATTATCAAACACTCTCCTTGCTCCCGCTTGCCACACGGGGTTGGGCGCACATAAAAAAAACCGCGCATGGCACACAACAACAAAAAAAAAAGTGGGAATAATGCAACAGCCAGGAGTGCGCGGAAAAAAAAAGGAGCGAAGAGAGATTGGGTTACCCTGGCGTTAACCCTTCGTGCAATCAGCGTGCCTGACATTTGCATGTCCTGCCAGTGGCCGGGGGGTGAAAGGGGTAAATGGCGAATGGTGAATGGTGAATGCGAAATGCCTAATGGAAATTTGACACACAAATCTCATGAAACAAAGAGCGCGAAATGCAAAATGCGCATTGTAGCCATTCAATGTCTATCTATCTACGCGACTATCTATCGATGGGTTGTATCTTTTTCCCGTGTCTGTCTGTGTGTGTGGCAGACCCGCCCGTTCGGCGTTTCGGGAAGCGAATCCATAAATCGCAATGTTGCCAAAATGGGATAACAACCTCGGATAAACATGACACCCAACTGTCAATAGATATTTCGCGGTTCCTTCCATCATGCTGCACACGCGCATTTGAATGTCGAATGGCGAGCGAACGGCTGAGTGCGCAGGATGTGCCAAAGGATACACACGAGAGTGTATGTGTGTGCTGCCTGAATGGATGGATGAGCATGCTGCTATTTGATTTATGTCAAAATTCTAACGAGCTACTCCTTTTTTGCTTTTTTTTCGCCTGCTGTTGCTTCTACTCCAAGTGCGCTCATTTTAATACGAGCAGGCACTCGCACACACACTCACACACTCGCACACACACACTCGGGGCACTCACGGCACTCAGTCATGTGCGAGCGCATCCTTTTGTGCTTGCCAAAGGATGCTGCCGCACAGATTCTTATCATTAATCAAGGCTTTGTCAATAAATGTCAGCGTTGTGAAATTTCAATTTCACACCGAGCCAACTCGACTGCCAATTGCCAATTGCCAATTGCCAATTTGCGCGCTGTTATCGCAATCGTTATCGTTATCAGTCGCAGCGCCGCAACCACAGCCAGCAGCTGACATCTCTATTAAGGCCCAGCCAATGCGCTTAAGCAATTCCGGCGTGAAAATCAACTCGATTTAATGCGCTGCCTCGAAATTTAAATAGGTAGTATAATAACAAGCAAATGCAAGTTATGCTACTAAAAATAACAATGCGGAACTTCTTCGAAAACAGAGAAAAACAAGTGTGAACGCTACAGTCGAGACTTATCAACTGGCAAATACCTTGTACCTTTATTATATGAAAATAAAAACAGTTCTAATTGGAAATTTTATGGCTGAAGGGGGCCAACATCGAATGGGTTTCCTCAACAACTTCAAAACTAACTAATCGATTAGGTAACGTAGAAGTCTATAGCATGGCCAAGGAGGGGGAGGGGTTGTGTAATACGCAAATAATAAAATCGCATAGAAACACACCTAGATAAATCTGGATACTAACTTTGATTATTCGAGCTTTCATAGTCTCCAAGAGCTAGACCTTCATACAGACGGACGGACAGATAGACAGACGGAGGAACATGTCTAAATCAATTTAGAAATCGATTCTAAGCATAATGCTTGCAACACCATATGGTCACGACGCTTCCTTCTCCTTGTTACATACATATTCACAAACTTAATATACTCTTTTAACCATTTCATGGTGCAGGGTATCAAAACATTATTTAATAGCTATGAAACGATTCAGTTGAATTGTTCTTAAATCGTATAACACATATAAACATTTTCAATTGAAATTGAAGCTAATCAGGTGAAGAGTTCAATGCGATGCAGTTTCATATGTAGATATTCAACTATTTAGTTTTATTGTTAAATACAAAATTATATAAATATGTTTATTTATATATATTTAATGTTTGTTCTCATTATATTTTATAAATATATACAAATTTTCAAGTCTATATGTATATCTACTAACTTGCAATATCCATCTAAATATTATTAACTATTATTATTTCTATGCAACTAGTTAAATTCAAGTTAAGTATAGAGCCAGCTAATATAAGTAGAAGAAACTTGTTTTAAAGTATAAAAATGAATAACGAATTTAATTTTGATTAAAATGATTTCTGTTGAATCCTAATAATAATAATAATAATAATAATTTTGTTTGAATCTGTGCTCGAATTTGATCAATATTGCAATATATTATTAGCTGGATTGAAAGTGATATATATCTCAGGTAGATAACATTATTTAATTGGCAAGTTCGCTTAGGCAAGCTGTGAATAATTAAATTAGATCAAGCAAACCAATTTGCTGTGCATTCATTGGCACGTTTATTATAAGTTTTGTGCGTTAGATCTAAAATATATTTGTATAATTAATCTCTTCAATTATTTAAGCAAATGCAACTGTTCTTGTAGTCGCATTCGATCAGAATTCAGATGACTTGGCAGATGTATATATCAGTGGCATATAACTTTATCTAATCAGCAAGTTGGCTTGGTCAAACTGTAGATCATTTAATTTCTGACTTAGTAAACTAATTTGCTGTGCATTTATTGGGTTGTTAATTAAAAGTTGTGCATCTAAAACATATTTATACATTGAATTTCTTAAATCATTGAGGCACATGCAACGAGTCTAAGTGCAAACTGTTTTCGTAATCGAATTCGATCAGCATTCAGTTTTGTTTGCGATGGAACTATTAAGTGATGTAGATAATTTCAATTTTGACTCAGTTAACTAATTTGCTGTGGATCAAATGCAAGTTTTGCATCTAAAACATATTTATACATTGAATTTCTTTCATCATCAAGGCACACGCAACGTCTCAGAGTTCAAATTGTTTTCGTGGTCGAATTGGAATTCATTCAGTTTTGTTTGCGATGCATCTGATGCAGATAATTTTAATTTTGACTTAGGAAACTAATTTGCTCCTTTATTGCCCTGTTAATTGCAAGTTGTGCATCTAAAATATAACTATAAGTTTCATTTCTTTAATCATTAAGCCAAATGCAACGTCTCAAGAACTGTTTTCGTAGTCGAATTGGAGCAGCATTCAGTGTGATTAGCTGATGATTGAGCAATGTAGTGTGAGCTGCATACGAGTCGAGTATGTGAATGTTGGTCGACTCACGGGGCATATCGATCGAGTTATCGATAGGCAGAGTCGCCACTCCAGCTGCAGTAAATTTGCATAAGAATGGCCACACCCTTTGTTCGAGCGCGCAGCTCGCGTTATTGAACACACACGACTCGACGCCACTCCTAGCTCTGCGTCCCCCTCCAGCCTGCCACATGCCGGCAATGTCTGGTGGCCACAATTGCTGGCAGGCGAACGGGCTGCGGCTTTGCAATTAGGAGGAGCTACGACGCTGATGACGACAACAACAACGACAACGACGACAACTACAGCGTCCTAAGCAATGTGTGTGCACATAACGTGCCGCGTCTATATACTCCAATGCCCCCCCCCCCCCCCTCACAACCCCCCTTCCGCACACACACACAGCTAGACAGGACTTTGCCAGTTGTATATTCGTCGTGCGCGTCGTATTCGTACTTAGCCATAAACTTTGCTCGCCAGCGACGCAGCTAACAGTTAAATTACCACACATGCCCCGCCCCCGCTCTGCACTGCCTCTGCGCGTGTGAGTGTGTGCAGCTTGTAGCAGCTCCTTGCCTCATCCTGATGCGGCCACTGTTTGTGTGCGCCAATTAAAAGCGGCATTAGCGCAGCTCCCGCTCCCGCTCCCGCTCCTGACTCCTGCTGCCCGCTATGTGTCTGTGTGTGTGTGTGTGTGCAAGAAGCGCACTTGAGAGCCACCGAAAATTCAGCGGCGTGGCGTAGGGGGCGTGGGGGGCGTGGGGCGTGGAGAGTTGTGGGGATGAGGCGGCCCATATGCAAAATTTCTAAGCATAAATTGCCGAACCGAAAACTTCCACAGCGCGCGTAATGTTTTCCTCTCCACTCTCCACAGAGGGGGGAAGGGGGAGGGGTAGGAGTGCACTTCGAGAGAGCGCGCGACTTGTATAGATATTAAGCGAAACAACGAAGCGAGAACGAGGCCAAATCCGCATCCGAATCCGCATTCACATGCGCTAATGAATGCGCCGCGGGCGCCTCGCCCCACTGTGTGGCATGTGGCAAGTGTGCTGGATGGCTGCCGTTGGTCGTTCCTAAAACTAGTCGCCGTTTATTTAAAATTATCCCTACACCCCCCCCCCCCCCCCTGCATATGTGTGGCATTTACAAGTGCTGCCACAATGGCGTCCAATCGCTGCAACGCCACACACACACACACGCACACAAACGGTGGGAGAGACAAGCGTTTTGCTCGCTAGCTATTGCAACGTGTTGCACGTGTAAATAACATATGGCAGATTACATAAATGCCATTTGGTTGCCACCACCACCCACGCTTGCAACGCAGCCACTTGGCAACGCTGTTGCAGCTGTAATTGCCCGTTAGCATTCTGCTGCTCAATCGCACTCTGCTCGCACTCAAACTATTGATTGCTGCTCGCTGCAGCAGCGCAACATACAGGCCCCACTTGCCACCAGGCGCCGTCGACTTGATGCGCTCAACGTCTCAGCGCAAAGTGTGCGAGTGAAGCAAGTGATCAATGGCCAGATTAAACTATGTCCATCGACTACCAAAAACACAGAGTATCTTGCACTTACAAGTAAAACTGTTAAGCAGGACGGGAAATAAAATATTGAGATACTCGTACTTCAAAATTACCAATCGACAACTTTGCGACTCATTGTCAATGCACATATTCACAGAGATCTTAACATTCCAACCATAAAGGAAGAAATAATAAAAACTCGTAAGAAATACATCGAATATAATTTAGCCTTAAGTCTAGTAGATAAAAGATTAACAGTAAGAAGTTCGAAGAGATACCACATTCACATCTAATGTTAATTTAACATTAATTATACAATTTACTTATTGTTTTACGGGTAGATTGTAAATAAAAAGAGAGAGGAACAAAAAGTCTAGTAGACAACAGTTTAACAGCAAGACGACTAAAATTTTACCACATTATCTATCTCCCCGATGGATAAATTCACCATTAATTTAACATTAATTATACAATTTACTTATTTTCAATTTACTTACGTTCAGATTGTAAATAAAGAGAGAGAGAGGCAAAAAAAAGTCTAGTGGACAACAGTTTAACAGCAAGGACTCTGAAAAGATACCGCATTCTCGATCTCCCCGATAGATAAATCCAGCAAACTGAAAAGATATTACATATAATAGCAGGGCTCATTGGAAAACTTCTATATCTGTTAATTATACAATTTACTTATTGGCAGATTGTAAATACAAAGAGAGAGGAAAAACAAAAGCATGGCCATCCAGCAATCTTAGGTTCTGCATGCTTTTCCAGCATCCTGCAATCTTAGGTTGGACAGGCTTTTCATGCTTCCCCCACATGTGATCCATCGTGTACCAACACTTGTATGCCACTGTCCTTCAAAATGTGTTGCTGCTCATTTGGCCCTTTAATTGACATTCAAATAAGGTTGCCAGCAAATTGAGTAAGCCTTGACTGAGCCACAAGAACATCGACTCAACATCTTGGTCAGCGCAGTCTTCGAATTAAAATACGTTAGACAACTTATCAAGCGCCATGTACTGAAGTGTTGCTAACTTCCAAGTGGCAGCTTTGGCAAGTTGTGCAGGTGGTATGCCTCCAGACTCCCCTCAAGGGAGCTGGCCACATAGGTGTGAGGTGCTCATGGCTGCACAACAAAGTATAAGCTGATTTCTTTTAGTAGAGTCGAATTATATTTGAGTTTTGCTGATTTTTACAACAATTTTATTGTTAGCTCAACTCAAAATTACCCTTTTTCTCATATTATTAGTCATAGTTTTGAAAATCGCAAGCAAAACTGTTGTTGAGTTGCTAAAAAACAAATACATTCAGATGTGGTAAGTTGATGTTGTTGCTTAATTATATTGATTATATGATTATCTCAGACGCGCAGGTCACAGTCAATGCTATTGCAATGAACACAGCTGTATATGTATATGTTTGACTTTATCATGAAAATGCTAAGATTTGTCATCAAATATGGTATTCAAACTATTCTCCAACTTGATCTTGATCTGGATCTCTTGACTTTTGCAGGCGCTCAAAGCAATTGTTTGCAGCACTTTTTCCACTTCGATTGGGGCAACTGCAAAACATGCTTTTTGCACGATGTGTGGCATTAAGAAGTGGTCATTGTGTGGCAACTCGGCGTTCTATGGCGAATGAAGCATCAAAGCGACGTTTAGGTCGCATTTACTGCCAATTTATTGCTCGCACACTTGCTGGCAATTATCTTCTCTATTAGTTGCTTACTATATAGATATATATACTTGTAGCTAACGCATTGCTAGATCACTTCTGCTAAGTGGGCTGCAATTTGTCTCATTTGTTATGCCAACTTTGCGGACTGCTGCAATTCGCTTGAAATCCAAATGGCGGCCAACGCCGCCCACTCGCTCAGCGTCGCAGCGGCTGCCAAGCGCTGGCTGGCAATGATTGATATGGACGCTGTCCGACCTGCGCAGCGGCAGCGACGCCAACTGAGGCAGCGGCAGCGGCAGCAACAGCGACAGCGACGACGACGGCAGCAGAGCGCAAACAAATGTACTCGGGAGCAACCCTAATCCAACTAGCACACAAACACATTAGCCCACACACGCACACACACACACACGCACACACACACACGCACACACGCACACACATCAAGTTGAAGGCAGAGCTGCCAGCCACATGCGAAAGGCACCAAATTGAAAAGATAAACTTTGCCGACCCAAACCCAGATTCCAGCTCCCCAGCTCCCACCCCAACCCCAGTCGCTCCCCGCCTCACCTGCTGCCAACACACACACACTTACACACACACACTCACACACTTTTTGTGTGTGTATTGATGTTGGCAATCGGCTCCCAGCGGCAACGCATGGGTTCCACTTGGGTTTTTGCAAATGGCACTGATAACATTCACCCACCAGCTCCCACGTACATCTACCTCCCCACTCCACCGCCCCCCACTCGAGCCGCTGCGAGCTGCCGTCTCTGTCTGGCACTTGCTCTGTCCAGGACGTGTGTGTGCACATGATAAATGAGACAATGCGCGAGCAGAGCCGCCAAAGGAGCCGTTGGCTACAGCAACCCAGCCACCCCCTTCCCCTCCCCCTTGGCATCCCCCGCGCAACGCACTTTGGCAGCTAAATCAACGAAAAGCAACCCCACCGAGAGGCGAGTGTGCTCACCCACATTAATAAAACTTTGGCTGCCTTCAGTCGTCCTCATCGTCCCCGTTCCCGTCCCCGTTCTCGTCGTCGTCGTCGTCGTCGTTCTCGTCCTCGCACAGACACTAAACTGATACTCAATTATACACACACACACGCACACACCGTGCACATATATGTGGAGTCGTGTGTACATGACTCGGCGCATTTGTATGTGTTGGCGTCGTGTGTGCATCCTCGCAGCGCTCGTGTGTATCCTGGGCAGCCATTGCCATTGCCAGGCCAGAGCAGAGCAGCGCACAAAAAGGACACACATTCAGACTCACCCACCCCACCCCCCCCCCCCCCGCACACACTCGCAGAGAGCAAGAACATGGCAACGTCTCCACGCCCAGCGCATTGAACGCACATTAGACTGGTTCCAAGCAGCGGCCCAGAGTCCTGTAGGACTTGACAGCGTGGAGCTCGCAACTGGCTACTGAAGTGAACCAGTTCTTTTTCAGTTTGACCCTAAATGTCTTAACTAAACTAACATACAATATAACAATCATAAAGTTAGTCAAGCTAAGGGAAACTCAAAGATAATTTACAATTTAAAATTATGACAAAAATTGTTAAACCAAGACAGAAAATCTAGTAGAAATCTAGATCTAGAAGAATTTTAGTTTTTGCATTCTTGAGACAAGAAACAATATTGCTATAAGAAAGAGAGACATTATCAAATCAAGAACATATTTATTCTGCATTTAGGATTCAGAAAATGTCTAAATTGCACCCAGAAGCTAAATTGTTCAATCAAGAGCGAACAGTAGAAAATTTAGAATATTGCTAGAAAGGTACAACCAATTTGTTTCATTATTTATTTTTATTAGCTTACAATTAAATAAGCATATATATGCTTTAACATTACCTACTAACTGCATAGTAAGCCACTTTATGGAGTTGAAACCCGAAAACAGCTCGAATAAACAATTATTATAATAAAATTAAAATAAGTTTAGTATTAAAAGCAAATAATAACGACATTTTCCTGCCTACATAGATCGAAAATTCTTTTAGAAGAAGAGTTCAAACTAAAAACAAGATGTTTTTAATCTTAATTAAAATAATATAAGATTTAAATCTTGTGTAAAAATGTAAATAGAAATAGTTCTGTATTCATTTAAATAAAAGCAACAGGATCGCTGTGAATTGAATATTAATTTAACTGATTTCCAAAGGGTTATAACAGATAATAGAAAAATTAACTGATCGACTATAAAAACTAGTTGCAGACCTGAAATATTGTTAAAGACTATTTCCAGAAAACTTTATTTTAGCAAAACATATAATATATATAATATTTGTAATATATTATAATATTGAAAAATATGAAGAAACCAGGTCTGAAATATTATTATTGAGTTATTCGAGAAACTTTATTTGAACAAAATAAATGATAGTACAAAAATTGTATTATATTACAATATTCGAAAAATAAAGAAAGCTAGCAAAAAAAAGTAAAGGAAAAAGTAAAAACACTTATGTTGTAGTTCAGAAATATTATGTTATTAGAAAGTTTATCGAGAAATCTTTATTTGAATAAAATAAAAAATGTTAAACATAATTATAGTATATTATAATATTGTAAAATATATAGAAAAGTTGTACAAAAAAGCAAGTAAAAATATTAATGTTTATAGAATGAAATTATATGACTGTTCTAGGAAAAGTAGTCTGAAGTCACATAATAATAACATTCGATGTTAATTCCAGAGTACGAATCTTGAATAGCATTGTCTGCATTTGATTATCGATTGCACCGAGACAACTTCTGAAAAGTAAATGAAGTTCTCAATGCTGTAAATGGAATTAAACTGAAAATGTTAATGAAAACTATAAAAGACGAAACTTGAGTGCATCAGAGATGAACAATAAGAGGACTGTGAAGCCTTTCAGCAGAATTCCCAGCAGAAAATGAGCCGAAACTCTGCAGTGTTTTAATGTGCAAACTCGAGTGCAAAGGTGACTGAGAGGCAGAGGCAGTGTTTCGATTCACAGTGATTTCGCAAGTCATCTGGTTTAATTAAAAGGACTCGCTTGATTTGCGCGAATCCTTTCGGCAGTGCAATCGCAGCTTTCTCGCAACTAATCAGAGCTATGACAGTTGTCAGTTGTCGACACATTTGCCACACTTGATGATACGGAATGTGGCAGCTACAACGACAGCAGCGGGCTGGCGTCCTTCACCTGGGAACGCGCAGTTTGAAGTTCAGTTCGGGCTCAGCGCGGGCTCAGCTTGTCGGCGTGAGCGCCCCGAGAAAACATCTGCCCCGAGCCTCCGGGCTATGCTCCCGCCTCCCGTCCGCCTCCCGTCCGCCTCCCGTCCGCATCCGCGTCCGCGTCCTCGTCCTCTTCGTATCCTATGCAAATTAGATGGGCGCGCGCTTATTTATAAGTAACATTATGCGTACGTAATATATATGTGTGTGGTGTATGTGTGTGGATGTGCGTTTGTGTGCGTAACTGATGGCCAGGCAGGCAGGCAGGCAGGCAGGCACACGGTAGCTCGGCACTCGGTAATTGCGGCCGAAAATTGTAAGGCAGTCGCTGGCACATGAGGCGCAACGGATAACTCAAAACCCTTATTCCAGCAAACTGCAAACAATAACAATCACGCATAAAATATACCAAAGCTGCCTCGTCCCCGTCACCGTCCCCGTCCCTGTCCCCGTCGACGTCGACGTCGACGCTAATGTTGGGACTGCATAACAGATTGCCATCATCGCGCATACGCCGTGTTGCTCCCGAAAATTGAATTGATTGCGCGAGCCGCAACGTCGAATGCGCAAATACTCTAATTTCACATTATTCGAGCAACTTACGTTGCATGCCACAGTCGATGGGACAGTGGTGTGGCACGCCGATACGTAGGGTAGCGATAGAGCGTGGCACATGCAGAGCGATAACAGC
Source organism: Drosophila rubida (assembly GCA_035046165.1). Lineage (NCBI taxonomy): Eukaryota > Metazoa > Arthropoda > Insecta > Diptera > Drosophilidae > Drosophila > Drosophila rubida. The sequence goes on along the minus strand of JAWNOF010000023.1, from coordinate 11,045,853 downwards.
ACATGGTTTATGTATGTGTCTGTGGAAATTGTGAATGTATTTTGCATACCTTTGCATACTGAAAACAAACACTATTATCCCGGCGCCATTATGCGCAGATTGATGTGCGTTCGTCAGTGGGCGTGCCCGCCCAGCGCAACACTTGCCCCGAATGGTGGCAGCCAGCCGAATGGATGGATGGCTCGATAGATAGCTAGATGGAATGGAATGGATTCAAATGAATGGATACCAGGCTAGGTTCGCAGCGCTGTCAGCGCAGGGAGCGGGGAGCGGGTAGAGGGGATGGCAGCGTGCCTGGCAGGCATTCGTTGCACGCTTCGATGACCCGATAAAATTATGCTGATGTTTTGGCACTGAAGTTGGCGCAATTTTCATACTTATCGCTGGCAAACTCGAAGGGCACTTTGATTCTGCTGCTACGCATTCGCAATTGATGCCGCGCAGGTGAATCAACAGCCCAACAACAGCAACGGCAACTTGTTGTAATAAATGCAAAACATAATCGAAATCCACAGCACAATCACTTGCAACCTTTGCTTTCCTTTCGTTTCCCGATTCGGCCATAAATTCAAATTTATTGTAATGCTCCAAATATGCCATCGAGAAATATTTGAAATAACAATATTTCTAGTTATCTTTTCGACGCAACTTCTTCAATTAGAAATTCAAAGCATTCTACTACAAAAGTATAGCCAGAATTGAAGTCAAGCTTCTGAAATCCATTGAATATATTTTTAATAATAAAGTGCATTAAAATGATTCCATTTTAAATGCTATTATTCCGAAGATTAAGTCAGAGTCAGAGTGGCAAAGTGTCAATATTTCTAGTAATTTTCTAGTCAGTTCAAATATATTGTGAAATTTAAGGAATATTCAATTTAAATAAATATAAAACGTGAATTAAGTCACTTTAAAAAAATATATATGAATAAATTCTTAATAGTAAATTCTGCATATTCATATTAAAAATGAATTGAGATTTAAATTGAAATTGAAACGCTTATATTTTGAAGATTGCAGTAGAATTTAGTTTATTTTATATTATCTTCTAGTTAGTGCATAGATTAACAAAATATATATTGAAATACATTATTGTTATTATAAAAATGTCACTTGAAATAAGTTATATACTTTGATAAATCTGTTGAATATATTCTTTATACTAAAGTCTGAAAAATCATACTCAGAACCATGAAAAATCTATTACAATTCAGACTAAAATCTAATTTTATGATTTAGAATTAGTTATATTTTATTTCATTTTCTAATTAGTGCATATATTAAAGTATACTGTCTTTTAAATTTAAATAGCAATAATATCACGCGAATTAAGTTATTTACTTTCAAACATTCTTTTGAATATATTATTTACAGTAAAGTCTGAAAAATCATAGTCAGAATTATTGAAAATTTATTACGATGGAACTTAATTGAAATTTTTGTAAAATATTTCATATTATTTTCTAGTTAATTGAAATACAAGTATATATTCTAGAATCTATGTGACTTATTTATTCTAATTAGATATTTATATAATTTAAATTAAGATACTTTCTAAAAGCTCTTGTCAATTACACAAATATTTCCCCAATCCTTCGCTAGTTGGTGCAAAGATTAAAGTATATATTTCCATTGAGCAATCTGTTTATTTAGCCACGCTCATGAGTTTAGTGATTACCTTGAAGTGCTGCTCAATTATCTTGTTTGGCCGCAACGCGAATCAACCCCGGGAAACTCTTAAGGAAGTGCACCTAATAAAGTTGTTAGTGTGTAAGTCGAATTTCGTTGATATACCCCCATTTCGAAGTCTATTTAATTTGCCATTTTAATTGGCCGAGCATTAACCTCGACACACTCGGAATGTGTACATGTTTTGGGTACTTTCGACCATGATACCCTCGTCGAAGCCAGAGAGCAAACAAGTCCGGCCAACTGCGGATGACTGATCGCCTCTGACGTCACTTCAAGTGCTGGGCGTGACACATGCGGCCCACAGATGGCTGTCCAGGGACGTGACGCGACGAGACGCGATGAGACGAGCAAATGTATAAATCAAGCTCAAATTGAGTCGAGCGACCCTCTTCAAAATATTTAATACCGCAAGTGACCCCTGTCCACCACTGGGATGGCGCCGCACGGCCGTCGTTTCGTGTGCGACCAACTGGTCAAAATACAGGGTCGAGGGGAGAGCGGCCAGCCGAGGATCGCAGTCGCTGCTAAGCTGCAAATCGGGTTGTGAAATATGACAACTGCGACTGCGATTGCGACTGCAGCATGTCGTGGTGCGAGGCAGTGGCAAAGGTTACGCGTGCGTTCAGTTCGTGCCCATCGTAAAATGTCGTGTTTGTTGCCGACAGTCGCGGCAACCGAGAATTTCGGGTCACTAGCTGTCGACGCATGCGCAAAACATCGTTTTCCCGTTTGATTTATGGGCCGCGCCACGTCAGTTGGTTAATCGCACATTGCACTTAAGCCACATTCAAAGTTAATAAGCGAGCCAGCCAATACGGGCGACTAAACACGATTAATAATTACAACGCATATTGCGCACTTATTTGTCACTCACACTCGCGCATTAAAGTTGACTGCTAAGAGTAAAGTCCAACGAAAGCGCAATAAGCATCGCACGATCTCACACAGCCTCTCTCTTTCCTTCTTTTTTGTGTGTCTCTTGTGGGTTTGGCTGTTGATTAGAGCTGCACTCTCTGGCGCTCTCACATGCCAACATGGCGGCTGATTTGCAAAAACAAGCAAGCAGTTGCTGCGGTTGTTTGCTGTTGTTGTTGATTTGGCTTTGACGCTACTGCTTGTGTTACTCGCTACCCTGCAGCCAGGAGGTTACTATGCAATGCATGCAAGAGATAAAGTATATACTTGATCAGCATCAACAGCCGTGAAGAAAAGTAAAGCAGATAGAGAGACATTTAGTCACAAATAAATATTTAGTAAATATTTAGTCACAATGAAATTGACTAGCGGGTATCTCACAGTCGTGCGTATTCGATTTTCGCTTTCCTGCTGGTTCGCTTACACCTTGCAAATGACGTCACGTGGCACTCTTATGCACGTATTGCGTTGATTTCATCAATTGCGAATTAGAGCAAAAGCAAATGAAAATTCACCAAATATTTCCTGAATGAATTCGAATGTGAAGCAAAGCAAATCAACATATTTGTGTACAATGTGTATGTATGTCAGCAACTCTCTTGAGCAAATCGTACTTACGCTAAGCAGAGCTGCTTCCAGGTCAAAAATGGACTTTGGACTTTGGTTCTCTTCACTACAACACTTCGCATTGTTTTGCGTTGGACACCCAGTGAAGAGTAACAACGTAACTAATTGCCATCTACGTGTGCAGTGAAAGGCGAACTACCCAAGAGCAATGTTTGTCAAGGGTATGCTCTCTTGCATTGAGATACAAACGCCGCCTTTGTGGCAGTTGTTGGGCCCAGACACGACAAAGATTTCGCTTTTTTTATTGCCTGCCTCCCTCTTTGTCTTGCTCACAAAAATGCGGCAAGTGCAAAGTAAAAGTGCAAGCACGTGCATTACACACGCACACACACACACACACACACAGATGCATGTGATAACGTACTATAAAATTCAAATGCAAATACTTGCCGCATGCAATGTGTGCCCCAACGACCCAGTGGCAACAAACACTTTAAGCGACAAAGAGAAAATAATACGAATATCGTACGTGAAAACTCTTCAATGAGCTTTTGTACTTGTATACAGAAATATATAAAATCATAGATAAAATGTACAACTTGTTTGTTGTTTGCGTTCTAAGACTTAATCGTAACCTCTGAAAATATATTGATATGATTTAATTGCTGGCTGATAGAATTTGCCCAAGACACGCGTTTGTCATGAATACAGTTGCTGTGTCTAATCTGTAGAACCGGCTCGCTTATCGCGATCTCACGCACGTTGCAACTGCGGCGCGATTTCATGAACAAGTTGATTGAGTTTCTGATAAATTGGAATGAAACGCAGCCAGTTATCCATTCACTCGAAACCAGTTCGCAACTTATCTCTCATTTCCATCTGCAGCCGGCTTCAAAGTTTGGCCATCCCCCCCCCCCTCCGCTCAATCAACTCACTTGCTGGCGCCCAAAAGAATGCAACAGTTTTTTTGCGCTCGTATAATTCTCACACGGATTTGTTTTTGTTTGTGTGCCACTTGTTTTCGCCGTGCCGAAAGTATTCCCCGTGTTTAACTAAATCAGCGAGAAAAAATAAAATATATAAAGCGCCAGCGGGAAGCGGAGTGCGGGGCATGCTGGCGCAGGCAGCGCCTTGAGGTGGCAAGTGCAAATGCAGCAGGTGCAAATGAGGCAAATTTCAAAGTCAAGTTTACACCACGCAGCAAATGTTTTGTGCTCCAACGCGCTCGCTCTCTATTAAACCCACTGCCCCCCTCCCTCCCCCTGCTGATTCCGCGACTGTTATAAAAAAACACGCTCTGCACGCGCCACCCAGTTGTGCAAGCTGAAGGAAAAGTCTTCCATGCCACCCGCTTCATACAGCGCTTCCAACATAATTAACATCAGTTCCTCCTTTAACAGTTTTTCACTGAATGTTTTATACAAATGCAGTAAAATAGACAAACTGTTTTATAATGTATTATGAAGTTTCAAAATTTTATTATAATATTGTATAAATTAGTGCACACAAAAAGTAGAGTAAAAATTCAAGATTTATTATTTTTATATTACTACTGCAAATTCTAGATGTTTCATAGAAAACTAATAATGTATAAGGTCTAATAACAACCTTTTTGTTGTACATTTTAAATCGATATTTTCCTGAATTCAACGCCAAATAATTAGTTACTGAATTATTGCAACACATTTAAAATATAATGAATACCTGTTAAACTATAAAAAGCGAAAAACCAATCTTTGTGTTGGCTTTCAATAGTATTTATTTACTTCGCATTATTTATTTTGATTTAATTTATATTATTTAAAAATAAAAGAAAGCCAAATCGATTTGCTTGGCATTATATAAATGCGCCCTGCACTGTGCCTCATGGCAAATGTGATGCGCTTCACGTTTTTATTCTCATTCCTTTTTTGTTTTTGCTTTTTTTTTTTGTATTTCGACAGTGACTTTCCCACGCCTTTTATTACATGCGCCGCCCCTTTCCCACTGCAGCAGACTGCGCTCTCTTAAATGCAGGTGCGACAGAGGCGGCGAAGGTAAGGCAAGTGACGATGAAGAAAAGCGCAAAAAGAACGCAATTTGAAAATAAAATGCAGGAATTGTTCTAAATCTGCTGAGAAGGCGGCAGACGACGGCAGGCGGCGACGTGGCGAAAGTGAAAGTGCAGCGAAATAAAGAAAAAGCGGCGCAAGGCAAAAGTGACACAAAAACAAAACCAACAGCAGCAGTGACGAAGCGCAGCTAACGACAACAGGTAAAGCAAATTGTAAAATTTGCATTTCAAAAATGCGAAATTGAAAGAAGCGAGAAACACCAACTAAAAAATGCTAGTCATGCCAATAGACACACATGCATATGTGTGTGAGTGTAAGTGTGTGTGTGTTTTTTTTCACATGTGGAGTGCGTATGCTGCTATCTCGCTCTCGCGCAAAACACAAAACTTTCATTTGCCTTTCGTAATTAGTTAACAGTTGCCAGTTGTATTAACGCCCGAAAAGAAGCGTGTGTGTGTGTGTGTGTGTGTGTATGTTATCTGCACACACACAGGCAGGCGTAGTCAAGTACATAGCGCGACTGCTGTCTCATACATGCGCGAGTCCTGTGAGTCCTGCAATACATAAACGGCCACACATCCCTGCTCACACACACACACACACACGTACGTACCTATGTAGTCTCACGCACACTGTGCAAATCACGGGCTACAGCGTCAACGTGTGTGTGAGTCCAAAAACTCACGTTACACATACGTGCATGTGTGTGAGTGTGTTTGTTATAGGGGTGAAACGAGTTCCACGAGGATAAACATGCCACACAAACGTGGGCGTGGCCTAAAGTCCTGCATGAGAGACGCTGCCGGCTTGCTAGCAGCGAGTGCGAGTGAGACGCATGCACTCGCTTTAAATAACTCTCCCGAAATGCGTGTGACGATTGTTCTCCGTACGTGTGTGAGTGTGTGAGCATGTGAGTCCCCTCAGCGTGCGTGTGTGTGTGTGAGTGAGTGTGTTGGTCGCTTAACTGCTTCACTGTCATGCTAATGCAGGGACAGGCTACTCGACAATGACAACAACAACAGCGGTGTAGCGATGTTGGATGCGTGGCATGATTTCTTTTACTTTGAGTTTGTCATATTTCTGGATTTCGTTGCAAATATGCAAATGCGTACAACATAACAGAACATTGCACATAAGTAATTTCCTATTCAAGTTACAGTTAAACCCTGTTTTGCAATATGAATTGAACTCGAGCTTTGATATCATATAATTTCCAATAATTTTAGTTTTCAACTTTCAAATATTGCGCCACGTAGAGCTTTTTAAACTTTATTACACTTTTTGAAAGTCACATACTTCTAAATAATTCCGCCAGAGGGCGCCCACTAACAAACGCATTTGGTTCGTTAACAGAGCGGCAATTTGCGTTAACAGAGTCAAATGTGCGTTAACACTCTGTTAACTTTCAGTTGGCAATAACAAGAATTGATTCCCTGATTTAACATGTCGAGCCGATATTTGCGTTAACAGTGCCAAGTGTGCGTTAGCACTCTGTTAACATGTAATTAATAAAACCAACAATGTTCAAGTGAATAAAGAGATTTGCTTTCACTTTAAGTATTAATTAATTTAATAAAAATTTGTTGAAAGTATTATAGATGCAACGGCTTTCATTTGAATAACTCAATTGTTTGCCAAAATCATATGTTGCATTTTTATCGTCCCACCGCCATGAATAATCGAAACTATTAACATATCGGACCGCCGCCACTGTTGCGCATTTATCGTCAATTGTACACCCACACACACACTTATAGTGGTCGACGGCATCGTCATTCCGTTGAAATTCCTCGATTCCTTATTTATTTTTTTTTGTTGGATTGACGCATAAAGCATTAACAACAAAACGGAACAGAGCCGCAGTGCTGCCAATCTGCCAACATAACCGCGAAGGGCCCAAAGAACAAATTGAACAATTAAACCATCATGTGAGTAAATGCGCATAAACACCGAAAACCAAAAAAAATAAAGAAAAAAACAGCAGGCAGCTTGCTCATCTAACGTCACCACACTACAAGCGACGTTCCTTATGCATGCGACTGTATGTGTGCGCGTGTTTGTATACACGTTTGTGAGTGAGTGTGTGTGTGTGTCCATCATGCATTTTGTTTTTGTCACTGTTGATGTTGTTGCATTAGTCATCCACGCATAGAGTTCGGTGCTGAGTTTTTCGTGAATTAGGATACGCAAAACTAGCAATAACTGTTTCTGTTCTCGGTGAGCTAATTTGACAAATGGCGTTTGCATAAAATCGATAAACAACAAATGGTCCACGCCTGACTCTCGCTCACGCTCGCTCTCTCTCACTCTCGCATGCCCGTGACGTCACTAGCAATTGATACTTGATAATTATGTTGTTTTTTTGTTTGTCGTTTTCTGCTATTTGCAGCCAAATAAAGCTAGTGCTAGAGAGAGACAAGGACAGCCATGGCAGCTGGCACCACACTACAGAAGGCCATCGATCTGGTGACCAAAGCCACCGAAGAGGATCGCAACAAGAACTACGCCGAAGCCTTGCGACTCTACGAGCACGGCGTCGAGTATTTCCTCCACACCATCAAATGTGAGTACGAAACACGCCCCCCGAACATATTGTCCCCCTAATGAACGCGTATCGCATGCAGATGAGGCGCAGGGCGAGAAGGCCAAGGACTCGATACGCGCCAAGTGTCTACAGTATTTGGATCGGGCCGAGAAGCTGAAGGAGTATCTGAAGAAGGGCCAGAAGAAGAAACCGCTGAAGGAGGGCGGCGAGAGCAGCAACTCCAAGGACGACAAGGACAAGAAGAGCGACAACAGCGACGACGAGGACGGCGACGATCCAGAGAAAAAGAAACTGCAAAGCAAACTCGAGGACGCCATTGTGATCGAGAAGCCGAAAGTGCAATGGTCCGACGTCGCCGGCCTCGATGCCGCCAAGGAGGCGCTCAAAGAGGCCGTCATCTTGCCGATCAAGTTCCCGCAGCTGTTCACCGGCAAACGCATACCCTGGAAGGGCATCCTGCTGTTCGGTCCGCCCGGCACGGGTAAATCGTACCTGGCCAAGGCCGTGGCCACCGAGGCGAATCGCTCCACGTTCTTCTCGGTGTCCAGCTCCGACCTGATGTCCAAATGGCTGGGCGAGTCCGAGAAGCTGGTGAAGAATCTCTTCGAGCTGGCGCGCCAGCACAAGCCGTCGATCATATTCATCGACGAGATCGATTCCATGTGCTCGGCGCGTTCCGACAACGAGAACGACAGTGTGCGTCGCATCAAGACCGAGTTCCTCGTGCAGATGCAGGGCGTGGGCAACGACACCGACGGCATTCTGGTGCTGGGCGCCACGAACATACCCTGGGTGCTCGACTCCGCCATTCGCAGGCGTTTCGAGAAGCGCATCTACATTCCGCTGCCGGAGGCGCATGCGCGACTCGTCATGTTCAAGATACATCTGGGCAATACCACGCACGTGCTGACCGAGCAGGATCTCAAGGAGTTGGCCGGCAAGACCGAAGGGTAAGCCAACCACTGCACTGCACTCCTCTAATCGAAGTAGCACACATAACTCTGCCTCTGTCTCTTTTCTTTTGCCTGGGCAGCTACTCGGGCGCCGATATATCGATTGTGGTGCGTGACGCGCTCATGGAGCCGGTGCGCAAGGTGCAGACGGCCACGCATTTCAAGCGCGTCACCGGCCCGAGTCCCGTGAACAAGGAGGAGATCGTCAACGATCTGCTGGTGCCTTGCTCGCCCGGCGACGAGGGCGCCATCGAGATGAACTGGATGGATGTGCCCAGCGACAAACTCTTCGAACCGCCCGTCACCATGGTGAGTGCTTGGCCTCCACCCAAAGCCAACTTTCTTCTAATGTGTTTTTTGCGATTGCAGCGCGACATGTTGAAGTCTTTGTCACGCACGAAACCCACGGTCAACGAGGACGATTTAACGAAGCTGCGCAAATTCACAGAGGACTTTGGCCAAGAGGGTTAAGCGGACCGAGAGAGAGAGAGAGAGAGAGATAGCAAGCGAGAGGGAGACAGAGGGAGAAAGCCAGAAAGCCTAACACCAACACGAAGACGAACACCAACAGCTAATTCTAATTGTTGCCTATTGCATAAATCGAAAGAAAACCAAGAACACGCCCCGGCTACACAGATCTGCAAGCGCGATCTGCGATATACAAACACGTATATATATATACACACATATGTCTAATTTATAGTTTCTAAACTCGTTTCTTTCTCCTTGTCGTCCGCGTCCCACCATGTGTTAGTTTAATTTGATTACAAGTGTAACGCGAGTTTCTTTTCTGTTTCTGTTTGTCGTAACGCTGCTCCACTTACACAGCCGCGCCCCCACAACCAGCACCGGCACGCCTCTGCGCCTCCTCCCCAAACACACACAACAGAAAGTTTTGCTGCTGCAGCTGGCGAGCAAGGAAAAACAAATTGTAAAAGATGTTGATGTATTTTTTATACTCTTATTGTTAAGTCGTAAACCCGAAATGGAGCCGAATGTTATATACAGATCGATAGTGTGTGTGTGTGTGCGAGTGTGTGAGTGAGTGAGAGAGTGTGTGTGTGTGTGTGTGTGTGCTTGTATGTGTATGTGTGTGGCGCCACATTCGATTGCCTTCACTCCTGGCACACCTGCCTGCGCATTCGCCGGACAGTCAGCCAGACAGACAGACGGACGGACGGACGGAGGGAGGGAGGGACCGATAGACAGGCAGACAGACAGTCGAGACAGGTTAAATAGGCAGTTGGCCACTTGGCCGAGCAAACCAATCTTATTTTTAATTGTAAACTATCGAGAAGCAAACGCAAGCAAGCAAAAACAACAAAATAAACTTTATTAAAACGAAAAACTCGTATGAGCAAACTGCTTGGCACTCAGCTGCAGCACGACTCGACTCACAGATGCCCTGTAGACTGTGTCTCTTAGTTGGCGAATGTTGGTCTCGAATTGGCTTCAAGTTTTCCTTCGATTTGGCATCAAACAAATACTTGCAATTGTTAAATAAACTTATTATGAATCTAATCGAATACTCCCATCAAAATATTTTATTTCAACTGCGTGCGAATTTCACAAAATTATTGAGACAATCTTGCGCCACAAACACCAACTACTTTTAGAGCGAATCATAAATGTATCTTGACTTATTACGGGTTTTACTTAATTTTGTCATATTATTTGTATGATTTAAATAATATGCTTCTACTTTTCTCCTCGGAACAACATTTTTTAACTTACTTAAAGTTTTGTTCCTGCTTTTTATTTACTTTATTAGTGGTAGTCTTATAGTTTTGTAATTATTGCGAGTAATAAACATAAATTACTTTTACTCAAGACAACGGTTTTACAATTATCGCGCAATTGGTCAGTTGGTCCGCTACCAAATTAACATAAAAAAGGCAATTTAGCGTGATTTATGTTTGCAAACTGCATTTTTATGGGATATCATTGCAAATATCGACACAAATTGTGAATTATGTATCGATTTTGATTATGAAATGAAGTTGAGCTATTAGCTGCAGCGGGGGGCTCCCATTCCACGATATATATGTAGTACTTATATAGCCAACATGGTGATTAATGCGATAACAGCCCACTGCTGACTAACTTGAAGTTGTAAAACTGCACTAGCTTCAACTGCTGAACCAAAAAATACCCTGCACAACAATCAAATCTAAGGGAGCGACTATTTGAATTTGTTGTAGATAAATTAATAAATCACATGATAACGATACAATATGATACTTTAAATCAAGACATGAATTTGATAGTAGATAACGTAATTTTCAAATGATTACATTTCATAATGGAAATTATTACGGCGTATGCCCGAAAGTATGCAACAATTTTGAGGCGTGGGCAGCTTATCACAATACGAAGATGTGCGTGAGGAGTGTGAGCATGGCATACCCCATTGTGGTAATTGCTTAAGCGGTATACAGGCATTTTTTGGAGCGTGTTCAGATTGGCGAGCCACTAAACTGGGTCAAATGAGAACTTTCTGTGGGCAGCCGAGCAGCGCACACTGCTTTACTTTGCTTTGCTTTGCTTTGGGCTTTCTGCGAACCGATCGACGACGACGACGACGAGTGCACATCGATGATAGCCAATTGGCCCGTTGCGGCCCTAGTAATGCATTCAGCTCCCTCCCCTCCGACGACTACTCCACATTCGCATTGCTTTGGCAATTTGCTGGTTTTTCTGTAGTTTCTCGTTGTTGTTGTTGTTGCTGCTGCTGCTTTGGCTTTTGGCAATCGTACGTGTCGCGACTTGTGACGATGCCAATGGCCACCTGCCGACCCGATGACAGTCTGGCAGCGCCAAATAGCCGAGCTTTTGCCGACGTGCCGAGCCGAACGAGGCCGAGCTGAGCCGAGCCTCAAGTCGTGCTGCTCGCTTTGGCTCTTGCAGCGGCTTCAGTTGATCTTCAGCCGCGACGGTTTGCGGTTCGTGTTTAGTCGCTTGTGCGTTACGTGCACTGCTTTGTTTACCTTACTCATTTCTCGCTGAACTTCGTCGTGTTGTCGCTGTCGCTGTTGCTGCGCTCACAAGCTGTGCAGTTCGACGTCGCTGTCGTCGGCTTCGTGCGTTGCATCTTCAGGTTATTTATTTTTTGTTGTTGTGCTTTTTTTGTCCGGTCGCCGCTTTGCGCAAGTTATCGTTGTTTTTGTGGCAATCATAATATAATATTAAATACAAACGGACAACAAAAAAATGTGCGTATATTAATTGCAGTCAGTGTGCGTTTGGTTTGCATTTGGTTTTTGTCTTTGCATTTTGCTTTGGCCTGCAGTCCGCCCTTTTTGCTGCTATAAACTGTCTTTCAATTGTGCCACTGTATGTGTGTGTGTGTGTCTGTGTGTACGAGCGCTGCTTGTCGTCGTTTTTATTTTTTATTTTATTTTGTTTTTGATTTTTTGATTTTTGGTTTTGTTATGAAGCGCACAACTTTCACGCGCCTCAAGTGAAACTGTGAGTTGGGCCCGCTCCTCTTGTTGTTGCTGCTGCTGCTGCTGTTGATGGTGATGACGATGATGATGTTGTTGCTGTGTTGCTTATCACAATTGAGCAGTTTAACATACAGTTTGCTTATGCATTAGCCACACATTTTTCGCATACTTTTCTCATCCACTTCTTCGTGTAGCGACTGCAGCGTTTTTCTCTCTCTTGCACTTGCATTGCAGGTTTGTCGCCTAAGTCTTTTTCGGACACTGCTTGCACTGCACGCACTGCTTGCTGTTGTTGTTGTTGTTGTCACTGCTATTATGCATGTTGTTGTTTCTTTCCTTGCATGAAACCCGTTCGCAGCGCATTACACGACACCCGCTTCAGCTCGCCCTCCCCCCGCTTGGCCGTAATACGAAATACGTTGTGCATACGAAAAAATATAGCTGAAAAAAAAAATATTAAGAAAAAAAATCATGCTGACATTGACACGAATTGCAGAGACCAAACAAAAGGCAGCCAATTTTGATAGCAACAAACAAATTCATGGTGTAAAGTCTAAATCAACAAGAGTGCAAACTGAAAACCAAAAACACTAGTAGCCGCTGCCAACAAACGCCAATTGCTGGGCAGCCCAATACCCTGCAAGTAACTCGTGAGATTGCTCTGAAACTTTTAGAATCACCTCGAAATGCGTTGAGAATACGAAAGAGCAATTTATTTAGCATATTTACTTATTTTCCGGACTTTGTGTTGTGCTCTCGCCAATGTTGTGCAACAATTGTGTGCAGGGTATTTGGCATATGAGCAGCTCACGTCGACGCAGTCTCCTATGTCGAAAATTGTTTTCAATTAAACTGCATAAATTCCTTCAATGCCATGCATAACAACAGCAACTACAACTACAGCAACAACAACAGCGATAACGACAACAGCAACGACAACAACAATAACAACAACATGAGTTCAACTTAGTTAAACACTTTATTGTTGTGATTGTCGCTTTCGAGTTAACATAATTCACCTGCAGTTAACAGCCAATGATTGAGACTAGCTCGCATTGCTGTTGATGTTGTTCGTGCGATTGCTGTTGGCGCTGCTGTGGCTGTTGACATACGCAAGGTCATGAGTCAATTGAGCTCAACAAGTGGAAAACTTTAATCGAAATCCACAAGCATCCAAATTACGCAAATGTTGAGCATCCCAAATACGAGTTTTAATAAACAGCCAGTTTTAAATCAAGTACATAAATTGTATTTGAAGATATTATTCTATATGATCTGTAGGGTGTCCATATAATAAATAGGATAACTAGATAGTAGTTTGCTGATAATTGCTTAAGCAATATACCACTTCTAGGAAATTCTTTGGATGTTGTGTTTAAAGAAGTCGCAAAAGATTGCAGCTCGAATATCTAGAATCAGATTTACGATCGAAGCAAATAGTTCAAGAGATAATTGAACAGTTTGCTGTTCTAGATTTTCGGCATTATTAAGTAACAGATCGAAGCTAATTGTTTAACTGATCGCTGTTCTATTTAGCTATTTTGCTAGCACTATTAAATGACAGAGTTCTTCGCTGCAATCATAAAGTGAGCAAGGCGATTAAGAACTATTGCTAGGTGTCGTGCCACAGATGCTTGCCGCTTTCTTTCTAGCCGCGTTAATGAGGACAGCGACAATTTATCACTTGGCTGCCACAAAGTAGTATCTCAGCACTCTTTGGGCGTCAACAATGCAGCGGGAAGTGGCAGCTTAAGGCACTCTGCAGCTGCTTTGGGGTCTGTGGGGCAAGTGCTGCTCCAGTGGCACACTGTTATCGCCATTATCTGCGGGTGAGGCGATCCCGCCTGCGATTGCGGTCAGCGTCTAGACAAAAGGCATTTATGTATATAATTGTGGCAGCCGGATGAATTGAAAGATATGCGAGCGAGTTACTCGAGATGAGTTAGACACACTCTTTGAGGCGAGTGTGTGGCAATTGGAGGCATCGCTGCTAAGTGTCATCATAACTCTGTGTGTGCTTGTCTCAAGAATTGGGTCACATGGGCTGCCTACGCTTTCCCAATTGACCCCGAGTTCTCTTTTTCTTTCGCTCTAGTCTCGCTGCTCTTCCGGTTGTAGATTTATTGTTGTTTGTGCTCAGCTCGCAGACAGCTCGCTGTCTTCTGCTGCACCACTCTGCTGTTCCACTCTATTCTTATGCTCGACTCCACGGATTGTTTCCCTAACTAAGTGTTTATTTCAGCTTGCAGTTGTATCATTGTTGAGTCAACGGATTGTTCCACTTCTTCCTCTCTCATAAGCATCCTTGAATCAACGGAATGTTTCCCTTGTTTCCCTCTCATAACTATCTGAAAAAGATGCTTGCAGTTGCTGTTCCTAGCTCGGTGTATTCTTGATTGTTTCCATCGTTTCCCTTTCCCATAACTATCTGAAAAGGGTTTCGTTTAACTTGCAGTTGTTTGACGCTATTCCTATTCTTGAATCAACAGGTTGTTTTCCTTTCCCATAACTATTTTTAAAAGGCTTGTTTTAGCTTGCAGTTGTTTGACGCTATTCCTTTCTTTGAATCCACGAATTATTCCCCTTTCATAACTATCAGAAAAAGCTTTAGTTTAGCTTACAGACAGCAGTTGCTGTCCTACACTCTTCTTATTCTTGACTCCGCGGATTGTTTCCCTATTTCTTCTTTCATACCTATTTCAAAAATGTATAGTTAAGCTTGCAGTTGTATTACGCTATTCCTATTCTTGAATCAACGGATTGTTTCCCTTGTTCCCCTTTCAAAACAATCTAAAAAAGCTTTAGTTTAGCTTACAAACAGCTTGCTATCCTACACTCTTCTTATTCTTGACTCCACGGATTGTTTCCCTTGTTGCTCTCTTAACTATCTCAAAAAGGTTTAGTTGTTGCTTTAGTCTTTTTGTTGGAATCGATCTTCAATGGCTGCGACGCTTCCATCGTCTCTCTACACTCTTCGTTTCGAGCTCTCTTTCTAACTGTAGACACTTTTTTTTTGGCAAGTTTGTCTTCAATTGGGTCATCAGATACGAGTGCTTGAGTTTCTGCCTACGCTTTCATCATGCCCACTTGAGCTCTCATCTCTCTGTTCCACTCTCTCTCCCTCCCTCTCTCTCTCTCTCTCTCTCTGTCTCTTGAGTGCGCTCTCCCTTTGGGCGAGCAGAACTGGTTGGGCTCGGAGCCTGGATTACAGCAATATGGCCCAAAGTTCCAAATGTGTGTCACACACGTTCGTTATTGCATGCATGTAATTGTTATCGCTGTTGTCTTTGTTGTTGTCGCTGTCGTTGTTGTTGTTGTTGTTGTTGTTGCTGCTGTCACATTGCTATAACTTCTGGCTGTGCAGTTTACCGTTGGCTGCCTTCGCCGTCGTTCGTTGATTTATGGCGCATTGTCTTTTCGGCTTCTTGGCTTCTTGGCTGCCTGTTGCATGCAACGCATATACAATGAGCCTGCCCCTTGTGGAAATTCTTGAGAAAAGCCAGTGCAGCTCAACAACTCATTTGTACAGCAACGACCGCGACAGCCGCAGCTCCACAAATAACGTTTCCGCCGTTCATGCGCTGCTGATTTTCCATACATTTTCCCGCTCCCGCTGCCGCTGCTGCTGTTGCCGTCCAGCGGCAGTTAGCTGCCTCCCTTTGGCTGGCTCCTCGGGTCCGTCGTAACAAACAGGAAACTCTTTATGCGACTCGCCTGACATGCGAAAATTGGCTAAGGAAACTTCAAATTTCAAATCTTTTTCTCTGTGTGTGTATTTGCTTTTTGTTTTCAGTTTGTTTTTGCTTTTATTTTTGTTGTCTTCTTTGTTGGCTGCAAGTTCGTTGCCTAAGTCTTTTGTATGGCCATAAACATGATGAAAACAAAAACAGGCAGTAAATGGCACACACACGTCGCGACGGCGGGGAAGCCAAAGTTGTTTTCAGTTTGCAAATCAATCAAAATCAAAACGATTGCCCAAAAGTTGCCACAATGCTGCAGCATTGTTTGGCGCGCGCGGCAACTTGAGGAGCGTCTCAACGATTGGCCAATTGATGGCAGTCAGCCAGTCAGTTAGCCGGACTCGACTTCATAGTTTGCGCTTTTCATTGGCATGGTTCGATTTCGCTGCGCTGGATGCGCGGAGCCAGTTCTTGTGCTTGCAACACACACACACACACACACATACATGCGGCGCGTCCGTCTGCCATTTATCTAATGAGGCAAATTAGCTGCAAATGCGAAAATGAAGTCGGACTCCAACTGAAAGCGGACCCAGCAACCCAAATTGGGTTAATCTATTTGAAAGTGGCTGACGAATGCCGGCGACAACTGACAACTGACACCAACGCCATGCCATGCCATGCCACAGCGCTGTGGCAGCAACAACAGCAACTCCACTTGAAGAAGTTGGGAACTGTTTTTTGCTGTTTCGCCGTTTAGCTCTTTCTGCTATTCGCGCGCGAGCAGAAGCCATGCGAAAGCCGCTTTAGAAGCATTATTACTGCCAGTTTACTTTCCATTTTTCGGCTGCTTTCCCGCCAGCTTGCGACAGTTTCATCTGATCTGACATCGGCAAGCAGATGCTGGCTGATGCCCCCGATTGCTGCCACAAGCCTCAAGTCTACCCTTTCTGCACGCTCCGCTGCACGGTTCCGCCTTTCAACGCTTCGTTTCGCGGGTGGTCGGCGAGCACATCGAAGCATTGATTGATGATGCGGCGATCGGGCGCGATTTCGCTGTGAATGAACTGCGAGTTGTGCCCAATCGATAAGCAAGCGCAGCGATTTCCCTTTGCAGAACACTTTGCTACTATTTGGCTTTGACAGCTGCTGCAATGAGTCAACACTGTGTGACACCGTGTGTGTGGGAAAAGCCCCAGTTTGTGGCTGTTAATCAGCTTGAAGTTGGGGCGAAACAAGAGCTCCTTGATAGCTCAATGGCTCGATGTGTTAGCGATTGCGGCATCTGGCGAGTTTGCAGATTTGGGAGACCTACAAACAGTTTATACTTGGCTAACTCGCGAGGTGCTAATTGTTAGCTCGCATGTCGCTAAACAGCCAACGAAAGTGAAGCTCACCGATCAATCCACATCAATATCAATGTCCAACAATAGAGCAATCAATCAAAGTTACAGTTATACACGCTCTCAATCTCTCAGTTTCGGTTTCGGTTTCGGTTTCAGTTTCAGTTTCTTATCGCGCCCTCTTTAAAGTTTTCACTTTCGTTGCGGCCTTTAACAGCAGAGCTATTAGATGACACCCGGTTGCGGTCTGCTTTGGGCGACTCTCCCGCACAATTAACACATGGCGTTTCTTCGGAAATTGGCCAAAAACAACAATAGCCAACGGCGATGACAAACTCTTGTCTCTTTTGTCTTGCCACTCTCAACTCTCGACGCTCGAATGCTGCTGTTGACCCAAATGTCCACAAATGTTCGAGCTAACAATGCTCAGCGTTCAACGTTCAACTCAATGCTACAACACTCTGCAGCACAATACAATTTTCAATTTCACTATATATACTACTATATATTTGCTGTTTTCGTCACAAGAGAACAGTGTTATAAAGTTGGTTGTTAAATGTTGTGTTTAATGCAGCTTACACCATCAACTAATTGAATGTTGCAAGCAACAATTGAATTGAATTGTCTTAGTATTGCAGTCAGTGAAGTAATTCTGCGAGTCTGGCTTGAGATTGCAGTTGATACATTGACTTTGTTGCACAGTGTAATGTAGGCACGGGCTTATTAACAATGTTTATATTTGTGCTATAATTGTTTGTGTTGTTGCTGTCGTTGCTGCTGCTGCTGCTGCTGCTGCTAGAGAATCAGAGAGGCGACAGACGGCGAGTGGTCAGTGAACCCGTCGAGCCGCGCACGCTTAGTGTCGCACATCGTACATCCTGTCTGTCAACCGGCTTATTATACAATATGCAGACAGTCCGATAACAGCGGCAGTGGCAGTGGCAGTGGCAGCAACAGTTGCTGCAACAGTGGGTTGCAATTGTAAATGGAATTGGCTTCTTTGTAATTGCAGACCACACGGAGTTCGTAGACAATCAATCAACGGCAATCACCATCAATCAGCGCCCAAGCATCTGTCACAAATTGGAACTGCTGCTGTTGGCCAAGTGAAAGCGTACCTGCTGCTGCTGCAGCGTCGTCGTCTGCCACATAATTCAA
>JAWNOF010000023.1:10175000-10422500 GCA_035046165.1 Drosophila rubida | reverse complement strand
TCCCGCAACTTGTGTCTGCTGCCTTTTCACTCGGCGCACTTTTGTCGCCTATAGATTTCGATTCGTTGCCTTTGACGCTGCAATTTGATTACGATTCGCTCGCTCCGAAACGAGTATTTCATTAATTTGATGCAGCACAGCACAGCACAGCATCGAAAAAAATCGAGTGGACGAGAGCATTGTAACTAATTTGAAAGATGCCGCTGGTGGCAATTTCATACATTCAATAAAATATCATAAAAAACTATTAGACAGCCAAGTGCCCCAGAGTTATTGCTTTGTTTGACGATTGCCACATTTTTTCCATTTCCATTATTATTTTTTGCACTTTTCGCCCCGCTGCAAGCTCTTCGCTCTTCGCTCTACGCTTTTCACTTTTCACTTTTCGTTTTTTCGCAATTCGCATTTCGCATTTTGCGCTTTGATTTTGAACGTGGGCCAAAGTGCCGACGGCGAAAGCCACACGACCAACTTTCAGCTTTCACTTTTGTTTCACTTTGTGTCCGCCCCACGGCGACCCCCCCCCCCCACTCGCCCCTCGCTTCAGGCAGGCGTTAATAGCTGTGGCGCTCGTCACTTCGTTTTGCAGATACGGTTACCAAGTCGTGCCCCATTTTCCTGGGCGCGGGCGTCGTGCTGGTCATCAGCTTCATCATCTTCCTGATTCCCACGTGCTCGCATCGCAACAGCCTCTACTATTTCAGCGCTGGCATCCTCTTCATTGTCAGTGGTAAGTACGCGCCTCACGGCCAACGCCAAAGCTAGCACTAAGTACTAAGTGCAACAAGAGTTGCCAAATGCAGTGACATCGACTTTGACAACACTCAAAATATGATGATGACGTTGAACAAAAGCATCCAGTCACAATGCTAATACTTCTTTAAAGTCAGTTCTAAAGATAGCAACCTTATTAATTACTGTTGCCCAGGACAACAATAAGTTGTGTGAATACTGAGCAGCTAATTTGATAATCATTCCACTGCAAATGCAATTTGCAATCATTTCAATCTTCCCGTTCCTGTGTAGGCCTGATTATGCTCATCGGCTTGATTGCGTACATATCGATACTGAAAGCTGAGATCGGCTCCAAGCTGCGACCGCGCTCCACGCTCCAGCCGGCGCTCTTCAAGGTGACCTACGGCCAGAGTTTCTTCCTGTTCGTGTTCGGCTTCATCGCGACCGAGTTCGTCGGGGTGCTCAACATCTTTCTCTACATCCATCTGCAGGAGTTCAGCTACTACAGCGTGAGTACTCGCACAGCGCACAATTCGACAATTGGAGGCGGCCACATCCGCCTCTCTAATTATGGGCAGTGGCGAGTGGCCGGAACTCGCGGACCAGTCGACCATATTTCCCCTTACTTCCGCTCGCCACAGCACCCATAAACTTGCACAAATATTGAATTCAATATTGCAGCTGCCCCGCGCAGTTGATGAGATTCCCGCAGCCGTCTAGACCGTTGTCAGGGCCACACCACCTCGCACACGTTGCACGTTGCACGTTGCACGTTGCACCTCCCACCCACGACCCAGGTGGCAGGCCAGTTATTAATGCAATTTTCAATGTTGGCCAGCGCAATCCTGCCACCTGCTGTGGCTTTCAAAGCCGAACTTACAAAGCGTGCCGCTTTGATGCTTTGTTCTAAAGCTTCTACTTGCATTTATTTGCTCTCGCTGTCTCTTTTATAATTATTTTCCATTTCTTTAATTGTCCTTATTCAATTTGCTTGTCTGTCTCTCTTGCTCTTCCGCTATCTGGTTTATTTCTCTTCAATTGTTTTACTTGCTCGCTTTATACTTTGTTTCTCCTGGCAACTTGTGCATTCTCTTTAAATCTCTCGATTTATTTAATTAATGCTTTCCTTTCTTGACTTCCTCTCTCTGGCTGCCGTTCCGTCAATATGTCTCCTTGGCTTCCCTGCTCCCCACTTTCTTGCTCTCGCCCACAGCGCTTGCCCTGCTTCAGTGTGGCCAACATCCATGCCAAGATCCAGGAGGAGCAGTCGCAGCACGCTCGCAGCCATTCCTACAAGCGTTACAGGCAACCGGGCAACGCTGCAGCTCTTGCCTCCTCCGAGGAGTCGTTGAATGCGCTGCCGGAGCAGAAGCCCGCCAAGCAACAGCTCGATCCGCTGCAGCAACATCGCCAGCAGCAGGAGCAGCTGTATCAACAGTTCCTCGTGCGCTCCATGAACGCCCGGCTGCACCAGGTGCACGATGCGGCCCGCGTCCCGACGCCTTGCCAGACCCAAACGCTGCCCGGCGGCTATGCGTGCCGCAAGCATCCCAATGCTGCCCTTGGCGGCGGCTCCAACTTGAATCTCTATCTGCACAATGATCTGGAGCGCCGGTAAGTGGAGAGCAGCAACGTTCCAACGTCCTCTCACTCTCTGAATCCACGCGGCAGTTTCTACTTCGAGAAACCAGCGGTGTCCAAGTGCAATCTGCACTCGCGCAGCTTCGCCAAGTCGCTGAACGAGCTGTGCGTGGAGCCGACAGCGACAGCGACAGTGACAGTGACAGCGACGCCGGCTCCAGCGCCAGCGCCGTCTCGCTTGCCGCTGCCGTCGCACGCCACGCTGCCGCTGTCGCTGCCCGCACCGCCAGCCACGTTCGCGGACTTGCCGCAGGAGTTTCCACTGACGCGCTCCGTGTCGACGGCCACGGACATCTTCAATCCGGCCGCGCAGCCGCAGCCGCAGCGCAAGCAGCAGCGCAACATGGCCACCAACACACAGCACTTGCCACGCGAGCGCGTGCACCACAACGAGGAGGAGGACGACGACATGAGCGAGGCGCGTCTCTGCGGCCTGAAGCGCGGCCTGCGCAAAACGAAGGACGAGCTCTTCAACGAGTTCTGCAAGCGCGCCGGGATGCGAGCCAAGCCCAAGAACATCTACTACATTCCCAGCGAGGACTCCGTGGAGTCGCCCACGCACCAGCAGAAGCGGCGCTCGCACGAGGACAGCGGCCATGAGGGTGGCGCCAACAGCAACGTGAACAGCGTCAACGTCAACGACGACGACGCCGATGGCGACGACAACGGGTTCCGACAGTTCCGATCGCCGCCCGGCGTCACCCTGGATGGCGATCATCTCTATGTGGTGACCGGTGAGTTCAAGGGCAATCGCTTAGGGTATCTGCTAGTCGTTAAGCTTACAGCTATTCATATTTGTATGTTCCGTTCTTAAACTGCGCACTGCGTCTCCACGAAGTCAACTCGTCTCCTTGTTCAGTTTCCCATAACTTGTGCTTCAAGCGCGTCTCATGGGCGAGATTGAATATGCACTTGATATCTGCTCAAAAATTCATATTTAGAGTGCAACGATGCTGCATATTTTTGAGTTTTCTGTCTGCAGGGAATCCGCAAATCAAATATTCTCTGGTGTTATTCGAAGACAGAAAGTGGCTTAAACTTTAGCTGATTACGTCTAAAACAATTCAAAATCCCACATTCGCATCTAGAAGTTAAACGTTCGCTTGTCTCCTTGTTAGTCCCAAAGTTATGGTTCAAGGATATGCAGCTTTCCAACAACTTTGTTTATGTGCTTCATAGACAACTCATAAGTGAGACTTAATATACACTTGATATCCGCTAATTGGGCACTGCAAAATTTCATTACAAAGGAGCCGAACTCGTTTAAAGTGCATGCCGACTTGAAGGTCTCTAGAGACGTTCTCTTTTATTAACCTTATTAGTCATAGTTAACTGATTATGTGCACCAAACTATTCCCGCTTCTATAAGTCAATCCTTTGCTTCTTTTGCAGATCCCGGACAATTTCCGATGCCGCGGCGCAGCTCGATGTGCGTGGAGCCGCCGGCACCGCTGCCGGTGCCCCAGATGCGCAAGCTCAACTCGAATCTGTCGCTGTACACGCCCCAGTCCGAGATCTGGCCGTGGGCATCGCAGCAGCGCCTCGCCTCGGAGCACGGCCAGAGCCGCACGCTGCCGCGCTGCTTCCTGCGCCAGCCGGCGGGCAGCCAGGACAGCTTGGGCTCGCTGCAGAGCAGCTTCAGTGCCAGCCAGCTGCGCTTCACCCAGCTGATGCAGCAGCACCAGCAGCAGCTCCAGCACCAGAATCGCTATCTGTCCACATTGACGCTGCCGCTACCATTGCCGCCCCGTCCCAGCGACGTCGAGGCTGGGCCCGCAAAGTCGGGCGTGCAGTGGCCGGCTGCCATTCCGTCGTCGCCGTCCAACTATGGTCACGGTACCAGCGTCAGCTCGTATCCGCACCCAAATCCGCTTTCGCATCCACTGCCGCATCCGCTGTCGCAGCCGCTGTACGTGCCGAGCAATGCGGCGCCTGTCGTCAGTGCCCAGGTGCATCCGCCCAAGTTCCAGCGCGCCTACGCCTTCGACGATGCCCAGCGACGTGCGAGCTTCGCGGTCAGCGACGCCTTCGATCTCGACGAGCTCGAGCGCGAGCGTCGGCGCTCCCATGCCAGTCTCTTTGGCGGCATGTCCATGCCGCCGCCTCAGTCCCAAGCGCAGTCACAGTATCGCGAGGTCTACGACGTCATCAACGGCACTGCGGTCTAAAGTGGGGAGCAGTCCCCATCTAGTCGTGTCTCCGACGAACCTGTTTCCTGTTTCTTCATCAGTTCTAAGCTTTCACTTTCCCCTTTCATCGACTTCAATGTTTCCTCCAAGTCTCCAAGCTCGTTTACAAATATTTCTCGAAGTGAGTTTACTCCTATTTGTCGACATGTTTTATATAGACGTCCATATACAGATATCGAAGTTATAACGTTACATATAGATGTTCAATACGCATGAGTTTGATGGATAAATCGATTCAATATATATTAAATGTTTAACACAAACGGCAGCCACTTGGCTTGAACTTCACGTTTGTCGATTCAGCTCTTTCTCGTCTCCTGCAATGTTTTTGACTTGCCATGATAATTACAATAGTATGTGTTGTTCCAACTAATGAGTTATAGACGTCTACAGATATCGATTCAATATAATCAAGGTACCCATATGAATGTTTTAATTAACACTTACACTTGCGTCACAACGGAGTTAATACTACCGATTCGCGACAAACACAATTCGATAACTTTCTATTAAATGTGTTATTAATTGATGTGATAAGTGTGTCTACAGTAATATCGATAAAAATGTGTTACGCGTTACATAATTTGGCAACGCCTCGCCAGATGTCGAGGCTGCGTTTTAGCGCTTAAGAGAGTTACATACAAAGAGAGTTTAACAACTCAGTACTAATCGTTTCTTCTGATTTACCGATGTTGTTCGACTACTGATCAGCTGCTGTGTCGCTAGCACAATACTGTTGGGTGTTGTTCATTGCGAACGCACCGCAACTCGAAACTTTTGCTTATAATTATTACATATCGAGCAGTGAACACGATTCTTATCTATTAGCTCACCCCCCCCCCCCCCCCCCAACACATTCTATATAAACCCGTCCCATTTCACGCATTGCAATCCAATCGGATTCTGAATATGTCCAGTACAACATTTTAACAATTACAATATTGACGTCCAAGTTACAATTTGTGTGGTTTCAATTCAATTAACGTATATATGATAAATAAGATATCTTAATAACCGATATATGTATGTAGATGACAATTGCCCTTTTCGCAACCAACAAATATGCGTTGATATAATCCCCAAAACTCTTTAGAATATATGGTATATACTCGACTTCCTGCCAGGCAAGTCTTTTACGAAATTCATACAATTCCTGCTGAATAATTTGTGATACGGATCAATGAAAATGATTTCCACCTGCGTGTGGAATTTCGGAAAGAAGATAAGTTTTGTCACCCGAGCACATTGGTATTGAGTATGGAAAAAGAACGAACTTACCGCGCACTTAATCCCAACTGCTGCAAATTGAACGGTGTGTGTGTGTGTGTGTGCATTTGGGTGATTGTCAATCACAATGGGGCGAATGAGTTTTGATGGGAGATGAAGGGTATCAGTGGGTAGCATGGAGGTCCTTCTCGATTAGCAGAGGACACTGCAGACGAGCTTCGCCTTGGGGCGCAACTCAACGTCGAATCAACACTCGTAAACGTTTATATATCGATGTACTTATTCAATGTATGCTCGTTCGCCGTCAAGAGGCTTTGCTGTACCACAGTTGCAAACTAATAAAGATATCTATATGTCTGAATGTACGTGCTGCTGGTGTTTCAATCTTTATTGCCTCCTCACATGTTCATGCGCTTCCAGAACTCCTGGCTGGGCGACAACGCCACCGGACTGGAGCTCACATGCGACGCGCTGCCCGAGGAGCCGCCATAGACGCCCTCCACTGCCTGGCCGGGCAGCGGCGACTTGCGGCTGCGAGTGTGGCCCAAGCTGCTCGTCAGGCTGCTGGTGTTGCCGCTGCTGCTGCCCACATCGCTGAGCGCGTCCAGCAGCCCAAGCAGATGCCCGCTGCTGCGCGCCGACGGCCCATCCGTTAGGCTGCTGGGCGCCGTGTGCGGTCGCGTTGCCGTCGCCGCCGTCGCCGCTTGAGTGCCAGGCAGTTGGGCGATGGGCGCGCTCCAGGGACGCTTGGTTGCCGCCGTCGCTGTTTGTTGCTGCTTGCCGAAGAGCAGCTGCATCTTGGCCATCGAGCGCTGCAGCTTGCTGCTAGCAGGCGGCGTTACGCCGCCGCCTCGGCCTCCGCCATCGTTGGGCAGCTCCTCCAGCGAGGAGGAGTGTGTGGCACTGCTGAGCTGATCCAGCGGCATTTGCGACTCGACCGTGAGCAGCTGCAGGCTGGCCGGCTTGGAGACGCGCGCGAGTGTCGCCTCCACACGACTCAGCAGCTGCTGGGTCTCGTCCTGCACCTGGTCGACCAGCAACTTGTTGGTGCTGCTCACAATCTCGGCTGTCGTCATGCGGGCAGACAACGGCGCCGTCGCATGCAGCTCCGAGAGCAGCTTCTGGCGCGCCACAGCGATGGCATTGGTGAACTGATAGCTGTCGGGCTCCAGCTCAGAGCCGCTGTAGATGGGCGAGATGACAACCGAAGCAGCCGCTGGCGCTGCACTTGGCATCGGAATTGGAATCGGGGCTGGGACTGGGACTGGGGCTGCTTCCTCGCTGCGCATGCGCAGCTGCCACTCGCGAAAGTTGTCGAGCGTGCGATGGAATTGCTGCTGCTCGACCGCACAGCTGGCGCTGATGTTGGCCTTCTGCTTCTGGACGCGCGCGCGCTCCAGGTAGCCGAGAAAGCTCTGCTCGAGCAGGTCGCTCTCCTGCTCCAGCTGCAGCATGCGGTTCCTGCAACCAAAAATAGTCAAGAGCGATCGAAATTAGTGGAAATGTGCACTTGGCTTACTTGGCGCTGAGCAGCGCTTCGTTGAAGCTTGGCGCCGGCTGCGATCGCTCCTCGGCGGGCTTCAAAGTGGTCACAGATCGTTGCGTATTGGTGGCCACGCTGTGCATCACGGGCCGCGCAGTCGTTTCGATTGCGGCAGGCGCAACGACTGCTGGCGCAGTAGGCGATTCAGTGGCTGGAGCCGCCAAAGGCAGCAGGAAGTGCGTGAATAAAGCAGGCATGGTCATCGCCGGCGCGGGCGTCGCTGCAGCTGTGGCCGTCGGCGGGAAGGCGCGCAGATGGCTCGCCAGTGGACCAGGCAGTTGAGCAGCAGCTGCATGCACGCCGGGCAGCGGGCCGGGCACAAAGCCTGGCAGTGGAGCGGCAGCCGCAACCGGAAGAGCAGCCGGCAGACTAATTGGAGCGAGCGTTCCGCAAAGTTGACTGGCTTCAGCAGCAGTAAGTGCGCTTGTGGAGAGTTCAGCAGGAAGCGCGCTTGTGACGAGTTCAGGGGCAGCTGCTGCTGCAGCTGCAGCTGGCTGCGTGGGCGGAAAGCTTGCCGGTAATTGTAGACTTGAAATTGAAGTCGCTGCAGCAGCTGGCTGAGCGACTGTCTCCAGCGGCGTTGACTGTGCAGCCGCATCCGTTGGCGCCGACTTGGACTCAGAGCTGGCGGGCGTGACGTGGCAGGCGCTCGGCCTGGCGCTGGCATCCTTCCAGACCGGCTCAATGCGCGCCGCCTGCTCGGCGGCCTTCTCCGTTTGCTGAATCTTCTCGGCGAGCAGCTGATGGTGCGCCTCGTAGTGCTCCAGCAGGCGGAAGATCTTGTGCACGAGCTCGCGTGCCTCCCGCGACTGCGAGTCGCGCTCCACGTGGCGGCACAGCGTCTGCAATGTGAAGCAACGAGAGTTAGAGCGGAGTGCGCTATATGGCTATATGCTATATGCAACTATACTTACGCGCCAGGAGCTCTGTCTGCTGCTGAGTCGCATGAGTTCGGCGTGGTGGCGCAGCTTCACATTGAAGAGCTCGTCGAGTCGCTTCTTCTGCAGCTCGAGCGCCTTGTTCAGCGATAGCTCGACGCGCTCCAGAAAGATCTGGCCGCTGCTGCTGTGCAGCATCTCGTAGATCCACTGCTCGTAGCTGCGGCTCGAGGACGCCTCGTTTCCAGCGGCTGCCGTCTGGCTGGCCACATGCCGGTTCAGCGCCTCCAGTCGCCGCTCCATGCTCGTCGTTCTGTGCCGCTGCCGCTTGTGCGGCGTCTGGCTGGCCGTTGATCGTCTGACCACCTTGGGCGGCGCAGGCGGCAGCGGCGTTTGACTGGACGCATCCCGCTGCTTGCGCTTGGACTGTTCCGTCTGCTGGCGCTGCTGCTGCTCGGCGGACTGCAGGCCCTCCTGAATGCCCATGTAGTGGCCGTGCGCGAAGCCCTCGCGATAGCCGAGCTTGAAGCCCTTGTGGCGGCCCACAGCGTACTCCTGCTCCATGGCCAGATTGAGCACGTTGCTCAGCGTCTGTATGCAGCCGGCGAGCTCGCCCACCAGCGCCTCCATGCGGTCCAGCGTGAGGTGCATGCAGTGCTGCGGCTGCTGCAGCTGTTGCTGCAACTGCTGCAGCGCCTGCTGCACCATCGCCAGGCTGGCCAACTGCTCGGCATGCAGATGCGGCAGCTTGGGCACCGACGCCGCCTCCGCGGGCAGCTGTATGGGTCCCGCTGGCGACTGCACCGTGTTCCCCACACCGTCGCCCACCATCTCCTCCTTGGGCGGCTCCTGCGACGGCGGCGGCTGCGTCTGCGTCTGCGGCAGCTGCAGCGCCGTCTGGCCGGGCTCCAGCGTTTGGCCAGCGTTGAGCAGGCGCTGGCGCTCGAGCAGCTCCTGCTGCAGCAGCTTCTCGAACGCCGACTGCGAAATGATCTCGACGGGCGGCGCACACGACTTGCACAGCTGGCCCATGTGCTGCATCAGCTGGCCCAGCTGCTGTTGCACGCCGTTGAGGGCTTGCGAGACGCGCGGCCCCACGAACACGCTGCGGCCATCGCCGGCCACCACAAGTTCGGCGGCCTGGAAGAGCTTGCTGGTGTCCAGCTCTGGCCGCGTGGCCAGGCACGCTGTGGGCTGTGTTTGCGTGGCCGCCGTGCGTAGCTCGGGGCTGGTGGTGAACGTGGTGTTGGTGGCAATCTCGTTGCTGCGGCTCGGCTGCGCATCCACGAGCACCTTGAAGCAGCCGAGCAGCAGCGACACTTGCTGTTCATCGTACAGACGCAACAGCGACTGGCTGAGCTGCACTTGCAGCTCGTTCTGCTCGCCGAGCAGCGTGCCCAGCAGCTGCTGCAGTTCCTGCTCGTTGAAGCGAAACGTCGAGCGACTCTCGAAGTCGGGCAAAGCGTTGCGCTGCGGCAGCTCGCTGCAGTAGACGGACAGCGTGTAGTGGCAGTTGTGCGCATAAAGGAACTCGGCTACGACCGAGTGCAGTGCCAGCAGCATGGGCGGCAGCAGCAGGCTGCTCTCCGCCTGGCCTGTTGCCTTGCGCGCCGACTTCAGCTCTGCCGGAATGCGTTGCACGCCACAGGCCGAGGCCGATGCCTTGCGCAGCAATTTGCCTATTGTGGGTGGAAGGATAGATTGTATAATTGACAGTTACTGCATGCAGAGTTATTGAGTGCGGACAGAAGCTAATAGCTACAGCACAGCTTCAAGTCAAGAAAGTCTTAGCATTGATACAGTCGTGTCTGGGTATTTAATTATGGCAAGACCTGTTCACAGTGCTCAAATTGCCCACTACAAGTTTACAATTTTCGTTGAAAAACACTGTGTTAATAAATTCAAAAGCTCATTAAAATAAATTAGTAGCATAACACAAAATGCGCAATAAAAGTGAGCTTGATGCTCGCTATACCCAGACGCGACTGTAGTTCTGCTCGTCTGTTGAAGAATTTGAAAAGCATACCCAGCGAGGTGTTGTTGAAACTATTGATTAAATCCATGCGCACCTGCGCCTGCACCTTGCCCTCGATGCCTTCCTGCGCCATCCACTTGCGGAACTCGCGCTCAAAGTCCTGCTGCGACAGCTGCGCCAAGTGCTCCAGTTGCAGTCGCAGCTGCGCTGCCTCCTCATCGTTTGAAGCAGCAGAGCTGGAGGCGGCAGCAGTGGCAGCGCTGCCTTTCAGTTGTCTCTCTCGCACTGTCACTTTACTGGTCGCACTTACACTGCGCCGCGTTGACCTCGTTCTAGCGCGCGCTGCCTGCGTCGCTGTCGACGCTAGCGCCGCCTTTTTAAGCTGCGTTTGCGCTTCTCTTTCTTTGCGCGCTGCTTCGTGCTTTCGCTCTCGTTCGCATTGCGTCGCCGCTACCGCCGTTGCCGAAGTCCGAGTCCTTTGCCTTAATGCTGGCTCTTCCTCTTTGCTGCGTTGCTTGCCTGCTGTGACACCGACAGTAGTAGTAGCAGCAGCGGCAGCAGCAGCAGTTGGCTTTTGTTTTATTTTCATTCCGTTTCCGTTTCGATTTTGAACACTGGCAATTTGGTGCGCATCGGTTTTGAGACACACTTTCCAAGTCACAGCTTTACAGAGATAGAGAGAGAAAGAAATTATCCGCTATTTTTTGCCTCAATCACAATAATTTTCGTTTTCAACTGTGTACATTTCCTTCCTTTTCTTTTTTTTTTTTTCTTTTTGCTTTTTCTATTATTTTTTTGTGTTGATGTTGCCGGCACGGCCACCATTTGGTAAATAAATATTCGTTGCAGTTGCACACTCGTTGTCAGCAACCACCTTGCTGACTGACTCCTTTCCCCTGTTGTTGCTTCAAAAACCTACAGTGGCGGGCGCGCTCAAGCGAAACACTTCCTTGCAGTTGCACTCGCTATCGCCATACAACTTACTGCCTGTTTTCCAGTGCCGCCAGTTCATGGCAACTTAGCAAATTGCACTTTATTTCCACTCTTTTGATTCTATGTATGCGACTTCAAGAATTTTGTATGCTTTGCGAAGCGTGTGTAAGGAACAAATAAAAATTTTCACGATGACAAGGAATTTTTGAAATGCAGCACAGAGCAGATGGCGCCACTATTGACGCATCGGTGTTTTTGGTGTAACTTTGTAAACATAGATTTTTGATAGCAAACCTCGAAGTTTCTAACAGTCTTATGGTATAACTGCATTTGTTGTTGAGTAAGTATCCTTTCCATTGAATTTAGACGTTTTTACTTAAAAAAAAGCTCAATTTTAAAGTTAATTTATTTAACGCCTGTGTCGCGGTGTGACCACAACGCTCACTTGCAAAAAACCAAAGCAAATATACTAAAATACGATAGATGCCACTGGTCATACTTTGTTTCATATGGTATGCCCAACGTATATAAAAGGCACGTTGGAACGCTTCCCTTGTTGTGTTTTTTAGTGAATCCAGATAACTTGTATAACAATTTAAATTAATTTGATGGTTTAACTAATTAAAAATGTCTGAATTTATAAAAAAGTGGGATAATAAACAACTCAAAATACTTGGTTATCAGCTGGCGCCACAAAAACATCGATGCCTGCGAGATCATCGATATCTTTATACCGATAGTGCCATCGAATGATTGACCAGCTCTGCGAAAGCAACAGTTTCGACGTAAACAGATAATACAAGTCATCTATATGGCAGAATTTAACGCAATAACACCAAATATAAACAAATAGATATTCCTTTGTGACGCAGCACTTGACTTTTCGCCGCTACAGTGTAATTATTTCATCATTCACCTCGTGGGCTGTCCAACACATCCACATCGGAAGTACCACGCACGTTGTTCTTTGATCTGATTTAAATTTCGAAATGACGCAGATTGATAACGTGTTCACGCAAGTGCGTGCGTTGCTACAATCGCAGTCCGTTAAGCTGTGGGAAGAGCCCTACTACAACGAGGAGCTCGGCAGCATTGAGGCAGCCATCGAGGTAAGTATTCCAAATATTTCATTGTATATATCTAATTAGTTCTTCCCTGTGAACAGCTGCTCGCTGAGGAGTTCAGTGCTCAGCTGGGTATTGGAGCATCCAGTTGCAAGTGCGCCATCATCGAGCTGCAGGACCATGCGCTGCGCAAACTCGCCGCACGCCGCGAGTTCAACGAGACGGGTCTGGCCACATTCAAAGTGCGTCGCATCGACAATCGCAAGGGCACCACGCACATCATAGACATCAAGTGTGACCTGAACGAGCTGGGCTCCACATTGCAGCAGGCGGTTGCCAACAAGCTGCAGCTGAGCGACGCCAATCACGTCAAATGTATTGCGGGGGGCCACATCGTTGCGCCCAACAGCACTTTGGCCGCACAGCAGCTGAAGAACAACCAGCAGCTCATCGTCGTCGTGGGCAGCCAGGGCGACAACCAAAATGCCGGACTCCACGAGCGCATCAGCAAGATCAAGGCCGATGTGGAGGCTGTCGTCGCCTCCGACACACAGCTCATGGAGGTGAGTTGCCTACGCGGCCAGTCTCCTTAAGCATGGTGCACTGCATTGCACAGCATTCAGTTGCCTGGCATGCAATAGAGCGAGAGAGGGGTTCTCACAGTCAGCAGCCGTCTCGCTCTTTGGGAATACAGGGTGTTCGAGTCCCAGTGATGTTAAGTAATGCCAACTTGACAGCGAATTTAAAGTAGAATTCAAAGCTAGGTAATGATTGATATTGCAAAAACAGTGATGATCGTAATTATTGAAATGCGAAAGTAGAATTTGATTGCCATATTGTGTTGCAATATGTTATATGAAATAGTATGCGCCATATGTGTTAACTTGGATCCTTCTTTAATAGGAAATAGACAGCTGCTGTTTCAAGAACCCGCATTTGAAGCTCTCTGATTCGCAGTTTAAACTATTCATTTAGCTGGAGTTGAATTAAGCAATGTCAAAATCGATGTCCAGTGGTTTTAAGAAAAGTTCAAGAAACAAGATTTGATGAGTAAATTAGACATCTTACAAGTAGGAAATATTGCTTGCCATCGCACTCTGACGCTCGCTTTCGTTCGCAGATGGAGGACCAGGACGGCAATCCGGTGTTCCTGCCGCCCAACGAGAACAAGGCGCTCTTAACGGGAATGGGATACTGCGAGAAGGCGCGCGCCTCGATGCACCGCGAGGACTACGAGGAGGCGCTGCTGCTGCTGCTCGAGGCGGACGAACAGTTTGCCGCGTGCAACTCAAAGTTTCTCGAGTCCGTGGACAACTATGCGCTGCTCAACCTGGACATTGTCTGGTGCTATCTCTGCCTCAAAAACGTCTCCCAGCTGCCGGATGCCGAGCGCCGTCTGGGCATCTGTGAGCGCAGCTTTCGCCGCAGCTACGGCGACAACTATTCCCGCTTGTATGCGCTCAAGGGACGCGGCTGTCCGGAACGTGCTCTGATCATGCGACTGCAGCTGTTGCAGGGTGTCGTGCTCTTCCATCAGAATCGTCGCGATGCGGCGTACGAACGCTTCGAGGCGGCGGCCGCTGTGCTCAGCGAGCTTAAGGTGAACGATGAGCAGCTGCTGCTGTTGGTGGAGATGGGTTACGATGTCAGCGATGCGCGCCTCGCGCTGCGCTCCAGCTCCGGCAACGTGGAGCGCGCCGTGCAGTTCATACACCAGCGCAAACAGCAGCTCAGCGATGCGCGCAAGCAGTCGAAGTCGGAGCGCGCGATGCACCGACGCTACGCGCAGCAGGCGGTCAAGGACAAGGACTGGGTGAATCCGCGCAGCATCTGCACGCTCACCGAAATGGGCTTCGATCGTCGGCTGGCTGCAGAGGCGCTCAAGCGCGCCGACAACGACGTGCCACGTGCTGTAAGTCGCAGAACTCTTTAAAAATGCAAATGCCTCTATTGAATAACTCCTTCCTTGTAGGTGGAACTGCTGCAGACGGGTGCGGCGGAGCTGCGCGCCAGCTTGCCGACGCCGGAGAGCGTGGACGACGTGCAGCTGGCGGCTCTGCTGCAATTGGGTTTCCCCGAGGCCGTGGCACGCGCCGCACTCGAAGCCACGCGCAACAACTTGATGCGCGCCACCGACTTTCTGCTCAAGTCCATGCAGAGCGAGGAGGAGCTGCTGCAGACCGTGGAGCGCGTCAGCAAGCTGGCCCTGGCTGGCGATGCCACTGCGTCCACGTCGCAGGGCGTCGTGTCGGCGAATGCGCCGCTCATCGATGCTGTGCTGCAGAAGGCGAAGGCCGAGATCGACGCCTATCAGGCGTATAAGCGACTCCACGCGGATATGTCGCACAACGAGCAGGACTACCTCGATCTGCCGCTGCAGCAGGAGGAGCAGCTGCTGGCGGAGTATCGCAACCTGCTCGAGCAGTGAGTTGCTGCGCTTCTAATTGATTTGACTTGATTTGCTTTGATTTACCTTGTTGTTAGCTTGTAAGCTTCTTGAATTTAATCGTATTCGTTTTGTTATACGCTCGGAAAACAGAATAAAGTGAAAATAGCTTGTAACTTGCTAGCTTAACTATGAAATGTCCGCTATGCTGTGAATAATCTGTTATTCTATTTGGAATATCGCTTTAACATTAACTTCGCCCTTGTGGTTGGTGCAGTTCTATGTTATTGCAACTTTGTTGTTCGAAATCGAATTCGCAATCAGCTAACCGGTTTATCGTCTGCGGATAACTGTAATCATGACTTGTAAATTGTAAACCGCTGACTTCTAATGACACTGAAGTGGTCGCCCTCCCCCCCTTGCCACCTTCATATCTGCATACACCTCCTTCAGCTTCTCACCCACAAAACGTTCAACCGCTTGCCCTGAGCAGTAAATCGCATCGAGTGTTAAATGCGATTATTAACTTTATTACTCTTGACCTTGCTGCGGAAGCAAAGTTCGCTCTTATTAAACAATTCAAATAATTCAAATTTGAATTCACACATTTACCAACACTGCCGGCGCATGCATGCTGGCTGGCAAAAGCTGCCTGCTGTGCATTGTCCTGTTAAGCGTGGACCTTCTAGCTGTTAGACAAATTGAATGCGTCCAAGCAACTGAAAAACTTTATTTAATTGCAATTAAAAGCTTTTATTGTTTTCGCTTTCCGGCTCGTTTTTTGCTTTTGTTTTTAATTACATCAAATGACATCAGCCGCGAAGCGGTTAACGTCCAGCGAGGCTTTGTTGTTGCTTTTCGGGAATTTATACTATATATACGCGGAGTATATATGTATAATATAACAATAATATACGACTATTTCGAAGCCCATAATTTGTGCGAGTTGGTATTTAATACCAACCAGCTGTTTTGTAATTTATTTCAAATGCTGTAATTAAATTCTTTATTGGTAACACAACTAGAATTAGGAATGCGAAATCCCGACATGATCGATAAAGAAATACCTTATACGGCATGTGGTTCAAAACTTGCACTGCATGGAGATCACAGTACATTGATAAGCACGAATTGCTGTCTGTTTTCATAAGGGTGCCAAATTGCGCAGGCTCTAAGATTTTCAATTTCGAATCTGTAATCTAGCGAGCTCCTTGGAGTCGAAGCTACCCACTATGAGCTTATAGGTAGACTGTACAAAAATATACTAATTATAATCTGTAAATGCTGTTTTAAGACTGTTCTTGGCTACAATCAACCTCGAACCGGGTTAAACCTCCAACATGGACCGATAATTTCAAGACCCAAATAGGTGTATAAATGTTCTTGCTTTGTTCTGCCCGTCTGCCCGTCTGACCGTCCGTCCGTCCGGCTGTTTGTCTGGGCATAACGTAAATTGCAGATTGGCATCGTTTATTGCGTTTTGTATGTTTAATTAAATAATTTTATAGGAAGCAATCGAGATACCCAGGAATAGGCAGTCTAGAGGGTATTATAGTTAATATTAGCGAAAGTAGATTTGCTTTGTATAGACATAGTTACATATATGTGTTTATAATAGTTATAGACGAAGAAAGAGTTGTTGTATATAGCTATAGTTACATATATATGTTTGAGTTTAACTTAATCAATAGATTTTTATACCAGAATGATACATATTTTTTGTTATATTAATTCAGTTGATAGTTGTTTGATATATGAATTAATTATTTTTTCAGCCATTTATAAAATTAGATGTTATTTAATTTCTTTTTAAGAAGTTCAAGTTACATATAAATGTTTGAGTTTAACTTATTTAATAGATTTTGATTACAGAATTATGCATATATTTTCTTTTCAATCAGTTGATAGTTCGGTTTAAGGATTAATTGTTTTCCACAAATTTAAAAAATTAGATGTTCTAGAAGTTCAAGTTTCTCTTAGTTCATATTTGTAATTAAGATACATTTAATTCAATGTAGTTGCTTAAGGTTCTATTAGAATAGTGATGACTTTTTTAATATATTGAATGAGATTTAGATAGCAATATAGTTTGACTTTAACATATTGAAAGAGATCTACTTTTCTTTTTGCAACCCCTCTTACACAGGGTATGTGAGATTCGAGTATCCTCGCCTAGAACCCCGACTGGACATTTATATTTTTTGCTATTTTGGCTTGTTTTCGGCTTTAGTTTCACTCTTTTTTCACCACTTACTTGCAGTATTTACGTTTTTTAATGGCTTTGGCAATTATGCGCAACTGATACGCAGCGAAGCGCAACTTTTTGGCCATTTTCAGCGCACTTGCTGTTCTTATTGTTGCTGTCGTTGTTGTTGTTGTTGTTGTCTGGCCAGAATGGTTCTGCTATTTTGATTCTAGGTACGAAGGGCAAATTGCGCGTTTTGCGCAGATTTTATCTGGACCGAATCCAACTAGAATCTATTATGCTTTAATAATTGCTTTTGCTAATACAACTACAACTACAACAACAACGGAAATCCAATAATAGTTTACGAAACTTTAATTTTAGCTTATTTAATTGGAATGCTCAAGTTTCAACAAATAATAAATGAATCATCGAGTGAAATAATCGTAACGCATGTAACTACAACAGTTCCGTTTTGTAATTCTTCTACAATTGTTTTGAGCACAGGATTGCTGAAACTATACAGACTCTCAATTAGATTGGACATTACAATAAAGCATCGGGCGGCGATTAGTAATTGTGTCCACAACTGTTTTAGTTCCCGCACTCTAGTTTCTTTTAAGTGTCGTAAAACAGATATGTTTTGTATTACAGCTGTTTTCCTTCCTCTATTTTGAAGCTGATCTTGAAAATATGCTAAAAGGGTAGAGAAGGCAGCATTGAGTCGAAACTCCCGAAATTCACTAATATCCTGAATGAATTCCTTCGTGCTGAACGATTATTAAAATGCTAAATTTAATGGTTACTTAATTTTAAGATAAAAATTAGGACAAATTTTAAATGATAAGTGATAAATAGCATAATTTATTAGACTTCACCAATTTATCTCTATCAATTTCTGAACCACGGATCAATAAATCATTGCATAATTACAAAAAGTTTTCAAATATCGATATTCTGAAATTGAAGTAGAGAACAATGTATATAACTTAGATGAATTCTTGAAATGTTTAATAAATCTATTATACTCGTATATCCCGTCAGTTTCCCAGTTATAGTTACAGCTATACAAAACAATATACATGTTTATAGAAATTTAAGGATCATTCGTTTTGATTCTAATTTGAAGTGATAATAACAGATGAATGACATTAGATTTTTTGCTTGAACGAACCCAATACGATCTAGCCGACTCATCTCAATCAATTTTAGGGCTCATTGCCTCCGAATTAATGTGCAGCAGATAGGGATCGTCGAGAACCACAGCATGATCACACACGCACTGGGTTCCAATCCATTAAGCGCCATCTCCATCAAGGTGCAAGGTACGATGGGCGCTGCACGCCTCACTGGCTGACTGGCTGACTGGCTGACTGACGGCCTGAATGAGTGAGCCACTTTACCATGACTTGACGGTTTTCGGGTATTGTTGGTATGCAGAGAGTAGAAGAGTTTTAATGTAGGGTATTAGTCGAGCAAATAGGAAATGATGCTGTAATTATGTCCATGCAACGCGTAGACGACATGTTAATTAACTGCGAGCCGTTGACTTTTCACCCCCCTCCCCATTTTTTTTTTGTTTTTTTGGGAAATGCGGCACGCAAGTTGGCTAACAAAAATACAGTTAGAACTGATCACGGAAGAGTTGAGTGCGCTGCAATCACTTAAAGAGTTAGAAAGAGAGGGCAGATCATAGCCGCCGATCGTTCGAATCGTCGAATTCGAATTGACGACGACGACGACGACGTCGACGTCGACAGCGCCATCGCCATCGCTGCTGCCGGCGTCGCAGCGGAATTAAATAATTTTCCGTAAGCGCGCTTGGCGAAGCTCAGTTCAATTGCGGCAAGCGTTGTCAACGGACGTCTGTCTCTCTCTCTGTTTAAAAAGCTGCAGAGCGAAACTTTCGATAGCGAGCTTAAACGCAAAGCGCAGCCGCAGCGGCCAAAAGCACAAAAATAAGAAGAAGCTCACGACGACGCAGCAGTTGCGCAGTAGTAGCAGCAGCAACAGCAGCAACGGCGACGGCAGCAGTCCAAATAAGCAGTGAACAGAGATGCAAATGCAGCGGCGAAGTAAACAAAGCTGAAGAACAAGAAAACCACTGTGCGTGTGCGTGTGTGTGTCTGTTTGCGCGTGTGTGTAAAACTGAAGCGATCGCAAACGAAAGTAAAACTTGACGCCCGAAGAGCGAAATTACCAATAACTGAAATACCAGTAAAAGCAAAGAAAAACAAAAGCGACAACAAGAAAGCAGAAGAAGAGGAAGAAGAAGCAGCAGTGGCAACAACAAGCCAAAAATCGTGTGGCATAATTTTTTGTTTTTGTTTTGTTTTGATTTTTTTTTGAGTGCCAAAGCGAATTTGAAATATCGAAACGGCGCCGTTGAATTGATCAAGTGAAGCAGTCGCAGCAGCAGCAGCAGCAGTAGTAGCAGGCGGGGTAAGTGTTGCTGCAATTCCATTTGATACTAGTTTAGGTGACATACTATTGCAACTGCAAGTGCAATAAATTGCCCAAAATAGGCAGCAGAGCGCGAGCTTTGATTAGGTGCTTTTGCGGTGCAAATAGCTCAGTCCAAGCGTCCTCAAGTCGACAGCTGTTTCAATCGCACGCTACTTTCAACTTGATTTTCATACCCTGCACGCATGTGCCGACGAAAGGGTTTTATAGCGACGAGCCAGCGATTGGCGCAGCGAGCTCGCTGCTATGTCCGTCTGTGTTTCTAGCTGCTAACCTGCACTGCTTGGGTGCACTGCTTTGCGCATGTCCATATGCACGCGCATGCACGTGTGTGTGTGTGTGCACGCAGTGCGTGAGCTACTCTGGGTGTGTTTACATGGTATCTGATGGGCGAGTTGGCTGCTGTTGGATTTCTTGGCACGTTGCAGTTGTTATTGTAATTGTTATTGTTAGTGTGGTGTAGTTGGCTTATTGTGGCGTCAGCGTGAAGGGCCCGTTCGTCACAGAGTTGCCAACAAAGAAGCGAAAAGCAAAAAAGCAAACAACAAACAACAAACAACACACAACACAAAACAATGCGCTCGAAAGAAAGTGAAAACTAATCGAGAAACAATAGGGCATACAATTCACAAATTTGAATGCGCAGATCCATAATAAGTTCGTATACGCAGTGATTCACTTCTGCCCATTATACATTTTATTCAACAAGCAAAACAACCTGAAACATTTGTATTTGCAGTTATCTCAATTATCATTTTTTTAATACCCGCTTTGCAGTTCCCAGAAGCCGACAAACTGTCGTTCTACCATAAAAACGCATAAATTGGACAAGTGCAAGTTGACCATTATATTTTGAAAGTAATCTGATATACACGGCGAACGACTATCGTTCGCGACGTGCATATTTTTCTATATAATTGCTTGATCTAGGCATCGCATTAGTTTTGCTGATATTTTGCCATTTTTTACTTACTATCATTCCGATTAGTTTTCGTTAATCAGTTTCAATCCGGTTCGTCACCTACCCACAGACTAATGAATTGTTGTGTCGTGATTGGTTTCCTATATATACTAGTTTGTGCAAATGCTTTTGAATGGAACAATATTCACGGCCTGGTTGTGCAGGGTGGTGGTACTCAAGTAGTTTGGCTACAACGGCAGGTAGTTCCCCCAATTAACAGATCCAAGTCGTTTGTGGCCTAAAGTGTTTTGTTTTATTCTCAAATCAATTACAATAAATGTGGAAGAGCTGCCAACTGAATTCACAAAACCCTCAACTTGCAAGCAATTTGTCATGCTGCAAATACATATATAGAAATATATGATAACGATCGGCGTTTTTGCATATCAGAGCAGCTTAATTGCATTGCGATTGCTGCGCGCTGACCTTGCAACTTGCTGAGCAGGTTGAAGAGAACAAAGCGCGATAAATAAATAAAAAGCGATCAGCATTTCCTATGCAGACAGTAGCGGCGGTGGCGGCGGCGGCGGCTTAAATATGTATAAACAAATAAATACAGAACGCGCTATAGTTGAAAATTAAGCAACTTATAAATAGCCGAGAGACTGCGAGACGGAGCTACCAACTCGTTGCGAGCTGCAGAGTGCCAACTCATGCTGACGACGGCTGCAAGAGCAGCACGATAATCGGATTGTGTTGAACAAAAGGGCGATCTGAAATAAATGACAGTAAATACTAAAACGCGACAACAGTATTTAGTCTATACTGTGCATGTGCTTTGGGGCGAGAGTTCAGAGAGTTATACAGCGACGTCGACGTCGACGGGCATGTAAATTTAAGTGGGGGATAATAATCAAAATGCAAACGCATTATATGAAACACGTATTCGTCGTACTCGAACTCGCTTCCAGTCCCAGACTCAGACTCAGACTCAGACTCGAATTACTGCCCGCAATGAAGGGAATTGGGCTGTGGAGGGAGCGGGGAAACGGGTTTATTGGATGCCTTGCAAATTGACAACGACAACGACAACGACGACGACGACGACGACGACAAACGAGTTTTCTATTTATTTACTTTGATATTTATATTTGATATACTACCGACTTAGTAGCAATACCTAACTCTTCTCTGCGCATCGCCCCCTCGCCGATTTCCAGATAAATCGCGTATTTATTTTTTTTGCGCCAAGCTGAATTAGTTTCTAGCAGGCGGACTCATGGCCAAGGTCGCAGCACGCCTAATGCTGCGGCGATCTATTGATTGACTGCTAGAAGCGTCTCCCCGCCATTTCGACATTTACAGTCGCGTCGTCGCTTCTTCTCTAGAGCACATTCGCTCTGTGTCTTACGAGCTGTCTGCCTGTCTGACTAAGTGGCTAATAAGTGGCACTGTAAGCGGCCAGCCCACTGTTCTCGTGGGCGTTGCTCAAGGTGTTTAGCACCCCTGTTCTTATCGCAACTATTTGCCACATTTGTTTTATTTCTGGGTCGTTTGTTTGATAATTGCTGCTTGCCGCCGACCTCAAAGCGGCACGTAGCTCTGTTCTAAGCCCGGCCCCAGAAATGCTTTCTCGCCAGCGGCGTGTGACAAGTGTGTCATGCGCGAATGTTTTGCAGGGTACAACAATAGGCGGAAGAGTGGTGCTTGCGGCTGCGCATTCTTCGCTTGGCGAACTTCAGCCACACCACAGCTGTTTATCTACATCTAGAACGAGCTCAAAGTACTTCTCAGAGGGTTCTGAACAAAGTGATGCTCTTGTTTTTCGACTTCTGCCACATACGAGTTGATATTCTTGTGCACGGCAACAAGTGCTCGTCAATGGCTCAATCACGATATATTTAATTATCCGGCGTGCAATCGTCATGTAATCTAAGAACTTCCCAATTCTTCAGCCGCTTGAGTTGTCACGAAGTGGCGCTGTAATTACGCCAACAACGACTTCGAGTTGTGCAGCAGCAAACAGATTGCAAGGGGCATTATGCAAGGCATTCGTGTTGTGCTAGGCATAGATTGATACTAGAACAGCGGCAAGTTTGCCGGGGATGAGCTCAACAAGCAACTCGAATGGCTGTGAAGATTGCCAGCGATTTGGTGGTGAATTAATTGCAGTCACAGCTCGCCGAGAGGCGTGAAGTAGCGCGGTGACGGATACTCGAAGCCTGCGATTAAGTATACGACGCGTCAGCCGAATGACTGACTGCTAGTTGCTTGCTGCGACAAGGCAGGCAGGCGGGCAGGCGGGCAGGCGGGCAGTTCAATATACTTTAGGGTTTATCTAGCTGAGCACGCCGCATAGGGTATTTATTTACTTGGTGAGCGCGGCTGAAATAACTTTTGCTTTTGTGTGATTTGTGTGTTTAATGCGTTTTAGTTGTGCGCGTAGTGTTTTAATTAGCGTAAAGGTTGAGTTGGCTCGCAACTCGCGAGTGAAAGAAGCGACAGTAATTGTACAAGACGCGCTCGTAAATCAGCACTTGAAACTGGCCAAAGAAACAGTTGTGGATTACACGCTCCATTGGCCACAAAACCTGTGTGCCCAAGAACTCAACCACAAACCGCAGATCCCATTCGACTGAAACTGGAAGCGAAACAGAAACCAAGACGGAGACTGAGACTGAGACTGTGACTGTGACTGGAATTGGAGCTCGAATTCGAACTCTTCGGCAGTCGGCGGGAATCGCGCGCTACGTGTTGCGACTGTCTAATTGCCAAGTGCGATCTTTCTCACAGATATCTCCACTATATATGCACATATATAGCCATGTACATGCATAATATGTGTCGATAATGCGACGTCTTTCTTCCGCATGCAAAACGCTGCTGTCTGCCAGTAAATAATAGACTCACTAATGTGTTAATTATCGCAGGCAATTGTTTTCTGTACCTCAATTGTTGCCAGGGCTCGCATGTAATTCATTAGCACTGCTGCATTATATACGCCACTGCCCGATAACTGGCGAGTCTATTCGGTGAGAGTAAGTCCCAAAAATGCACTGTTTGTTTCTCTCATTGATTCCTTGATACTCGCCAATCATATTCGATTGCCTTTCCCCGGTGGAAGCTGCGACTATCAGCTCAATGGAAGCTTATCAGGCCAGCAACTGATAGTGAAAGATTCAAGTGAAGGCATCGTTGTTGACACGGTTTGAGCATAGAAGTAAATATGTTGTTGTGACGCGATGCAAATGCAATTATTCGCAGTGTAAACAAACGAATGCAAGTGGGGCGATCTAATAGATCAATGAAAAGCCCGATTATGTCGCCATGTCATTAGCTTGTGTCATTTGAATGAGAGCAACATCAAGTTGCACTCGCACAGCTGTGAGTGTGTCTGAGTGTCTGAGTGTGTGTGTTGTTGAACTGGTTCAGCGATTGCAGACTAGTCAGAAGAAACACTGCGTCTAAAAGCAAACATTGCGTTTGTGCGCTAACGAGCGATTTCGCAACTTCTGATCGAGGCGGGAAAAGCGCTGGCGAGCAGATGTGGACCACGAATCA
This sequence comes from Drosophila rubida, assembly GCA_035046165.1. NCBI lineage: Eukaryota > Metazoa > Arthropoda > Insecta > Diptera > Drosophilidae > Drosophila > Drosophila rubida. The sequence continues at coordinate 10,398,819 of JAWNOF010000023.1, read as the reverse complement.
AAGGGTTAGCTAGATCAGTACAGATAAATGTGATGATTATTAGTGTCGAGCGCATGCAATCGATCATCTAATTAACTATGCTCAATGATAATCACTAGCAAGCTAGGCAACGATCGGACCACTCAAACGAATTAGTTTAGCAGCGAAGTGATGCAATTTTATATGGCACCTATATCTCGGCAATCAATGATACAGTTTGAGGCGTTACCCGAACGCTGATGCACGCCGTGAAGTGCAAATGGATGCTTGCCTTGTAATCAATAGCTAATTGTTTAGCTGCTCTTAGCTCTTGAGTTCTCCGATGAGCAGCTGTGCCGAGAATAAGTCAAGGAAAAGCCTTGTTCCAGTGTCAATGGCATAGATAAACTCGACGTTCGAGGCTCACGGCTCACGGCTCACGGCTCACGGCTCGCGACTCGTCGAATTCTTTTGTCTCGATCGACAAGTGCGCTGGCTGAGACTGAGACAAGTTAGAACATGACACGACAGTTTCGATTCAACTCCGATCACGTCTCAATCGAACTTTGTAACCTATCGCAGTAGTTTGATTGCCGCAGCCTAGAGAAGAGTGAAGAGTGCAAAAAATAGACACAAAAATCCCCAACCAGTTGGTATCAAAAGTCACAAGTCAAGATTTGCATATAAACGTCAATTTGCGATAGGCATTAACTGGTTTCCACTTCTCGTCCCCCGCTCGCCCGCTCGCTCGTTCGTATCTCAAGCTCAAAGATCGATTCGCCGGCAATAAATCTATGAAGCTGCGAGCAAGCATTTAGACGGATTAAGCGGGGGAGTTTCATTTTCTGTTTTTATGATGAGGCATAAATTCTCCACAAGCGAAATGAAGTAATGTCGTACTATAGTGGGGACTAACTGATTCCAGGTAGTGTTGTCTACTCAAGGCTTGAATACAATCTCGTCTTCCCAGTGCTTCCGCTGTTTAGTTATGACGCTGACAAGTTGATTGATCAAGCGACTGGTTGCATCTGCTTGATGCGATTAATGCGGAAAATGCAAGTGCGATTCGATAAATTCTTTAAGACGACTAAATGTCAACGCGAACGCCTAGGGAAGTGCTTGAGATTCAAGGTGAACCGCCAGCTGATCAGCTGTTGTTGCTCTCGCAATTAGCGGATATCAATTAAAGCGCAGGAAAGTCGACGAAGAGCGTGTCCGGCAACGCGTGTTTATTCCCACACATTCCCACATGACACAGCGGCGATAAAACATTCGCGCATAAAAAGCATAAACAACGCAGAACACACAACAACAGACCACAGACAACCGACAGCAGACAGCAGACAACATATCATCGCCCAGGGTTCTCACACGTCACGCGCAATTATCGCAAATACTTGAGAATCTATTAACGCCTGCTTTGCGCTGTGCCCAACGATTTGGGCCCCACAAAAGCAGCAGGTGCGCAGCGCGGGCACATTCGGGCCCAACGCTGGGGCGTGTATCACCTTTGATGTTGCAGATAGTTGGTGTCATTTCAATGTTTCCGCATTTGACAGCTTTGGTGGAGGAAGTGGCGAGTTGTGGTGCTCGTTGGACGATCAAAATTCCAGGTGACACAGCTGATTAGCAACTGCATTACGTACATACACGCAATATATTTTGCAAACCTGTTTGCTGCGCCAGTTGCTAGGCTCGACAAGGCAGTTGCTCTGCATAAATGCCCAACTCTCAAACTCCATCTATAACTCTCGAATGAAAGCTTTACAAATACTGCAAAAAGTAGTTGTAAATAATCTAAGCATATACTTGTAGTTGTTGTGCGCACTTGTACCCTGTTGCGACGCCGTCAAGTCTACAGGGTATGCCTGCATTCGACTTCGCTCTGCTGCGCAAGTAAATTGCTGCAGCGAATTGAATTTGAGATCTGTAGCAACAGCGAATCAATTAGTTATTAAACTTTACACTTCGATCGCCCATAATATCTCACCTCGATTGGGGTAGTTGGCGGGCAACCTCAGACTCTGCTCGTTACTTTGCTTTATGTGTTGGCATCTAAATATAACCTGCTTTTGCATCTCCGCAGCAACAACATGGCTTATTAATTAGCTGCAGCAATTCCATCAAGTGCGCGGCAAACTCGTGAATGCAGTTAATTGAAACGCTCACGATCACGATCACGATCACGAACACGATCTTCTCACAATGTCGTTTGCGAGGAGCGAGGTGCGGGCATTGCTCCGCAAGGATCTGCTCGTGCTGTGGCGCCACAAGGGCCTGACCCTGACGCTGCTCCTGTTCCCGGTCATGGTCTTCATGCTGCTCTACATCATACGCCTCAAGTACGACGCCGAGCCGATCGAGGCTTGCCAGTTCCCCACGCGCCTGCTGCCCACCAAGAACCAGGTGGTGCCCAGCGCCTTCTCCTACATCTGCAGTCTGGAGAACAAGTGCCTCAAGACCGAGCCCTACGAGGAGTACTCCAAGTGGCAGGAAGCGCCGTAAGTATTGAAATCAATCTGGATGCCTGAACAGACTTGTCTATGTATTCCAATTGTTTGATATCATCTGAAATGTATTTATAATAAGTGCGACTAGTATGCAGTTTTATTTTAAGTAGTTTAGCTAAAAGTTAATGAATAGTTTTTGCTTCCAATATCACAAATTACAAACTAAAATTGGGCTTTTCTATTTCCGAACTGAGGCAACTTCAGCGACTTGTTCCCCACTCTTCTCCCATTTGGGTATTTAAGACCTTCTGTTTTTTTGATTTGATACTATGGTAACAAAGGTATACTAAGTTTTTGCAAATGGGACAGGAAGAAGGAAACGCGTTAGAGCATATGTTATCAATGAATCGAATTCTAAATCATTCGTCTGTCTGTCCGTCTGTATGAACGCCTAGTTCTTGGAGACTATAAGAGCTAGAATAACCAAAGTTGGTATCCAGATTCTTCTAAGTGAGAGTCAATACGAGTTTATTTCGTTTGTATTAACCCATCTCCACTGAGCCTCACTATAGATTTTTGCGAATAACTCCCACATATTTCAAACAATCTTTTCAAAAACGTGCCAAATTTCAGCATATCAATTAGTTTAAAAGTTATTGAGGAAATTGTTTCGATTGTGGACCCCTTCACCCACAAAAATTGCAATTGCAACTGTTTCTTTCCCTGTGCCACGATATGATGTTATGTAGTTGTTACAAAGAGCAAAACAGTGTTTATGCGAGAAAGAAGTAAGCTATTTTGCCACACAATAGTGGCACAGGGTATTGCATAGTCGATAAATGTCGACTGTAGTGTTTACACTTGTTTCCTCTTGCAGACTGCACTCCGTGATCGAGGTGATCAACGTGTTCGTGACCGACGACAAGCTCTACAACGCCGTCATCGAGCTGCCCGAGAAGGCGAACTTCGTGAGCGCCGTGACCACCCTGGTGACGAGCAGTCACTTCGACATCATCAGCAGTGAGTTGTGCCCGCAAATGTCAAGTGGTGTGCCTGCCGCAAGTAACTGACATTTTTCGCATTCCAGGCAACATCAGCCAGATTGTGTCGCTGGTGCCGCAAATCGAGCGCTTGATGAACTACAGCTTCGACATCACGAAACTATTTTCAAGTAAGTATGCGAGCAAGTGCTCGACAGCTGCTAAAGTCGTTACGCTTACCCGCAGATCGTGAGACGTTCGTCAAGTTCGGCGTGCTGCTGTGTGGCCATCCGTTCCCCAGCACGGACAGCATACCGCTGGTCAACGACATACTCTACTCCGAGGACTTCAGCGAGGTCAACGACGACGAGCTGCGCGCCATGCCGAGTGAGTAACAGACTTGGCAAACAGCACGCCAAATTCTATAGTGGTGCGAACTTTCGTTGACAGCCAAGTACTGCAAGCGCTTGTACCTGGATGTGACGTCGACGAATCAGGGCAAGCTCACCTGGAACGTGATCAAGCCGATCATACAGGGCAAGATCCTGTACACGCCGCCCAACGCGGACACCGAGAGCATAGTGAAGTTTGTAAGTTGCGCCACGAATTCAACTCCAGCTCCGCTGACTGACTGACTGACTGGCTTCGTTTTAGGCCAACGCCACCTTTGAGGAGCTGCAGCGCATGCAGAAGCTGGGCAATGCCGCGGCCAGCATACTGAACAAGCTGCACACGAACGAAACCTTCCAGGCCGCCTTCGAGGGACTGCTGAAGCTGGCGCGCTCGCCGCTTGTGAAGAGTCTGGTCGGCGATGAGTTCGACATCGATGAGATTGAGCGCATTATGAACTATGTGCGCACCAACAAGCTGATCCGTCAGATACTCAACACGATCAGTGATATGCTCGAGTGCCTCTCGGTGGATCGCTTCGAGGCCGTCGCGAGCGTGGAGCAGCTGCATCATCGCGCCTACGCGCTCAACCAGGAACGCCTCTTCTTGGCCGCCCTCAACTTCGAGAATGCCACCGGCAAGCAGGTCAGCTACAGGATCCACATGGACACGGACAACACGCAGCCCACGTTCGAGAACAAGAACCGGTTCTGGTTCCCGGGACCAGCGGGCAGCATGCTCGTGGACCTCAAGTATCATCGCGGCTTCGTGCAGCTCAAGCAGCTCATCGACCTGGGCATCATCAAGCACAAGCGCCAGCAGTTCGGCCCCATCACAGAGGAGCCCGATGCGGATGTCGCGTCGCGTCCACGCATCACCGTCCAGAGCGTGGACGATGATCTCTTCGATGATGACGACGACGACGATGACTTTGGCTTCGACTCGCCTGCGACAACGCCCGTTGCTGAGGCGGAGACAACTACGCTGCTGCAAGAGGAGCAGGAGACAACGAGCGAGGCAGCCTCGAGCACAGAGCAGCTGGAGGCCGACACCACCATCAAGCCGGACATCCTGGTGCTGTCCGACAGCGAGCTGCCCGATGTGCGCAGCGCGCGCGTCAAGCGAGCCGGGCTGCTCGATCTGCTGAGCAGCTTTGGCGGCGATGCTGCCGGCACGAAGAGCGTCAAGTTCGACGTCGACGACATGCAGTTCTACACCAAGCAGTTTCCCTACCCCGCCTACGCCAGGGACGAGTAAGCGCTGCACCTGACCTGTGTTCCTTCGGCTTAATCCATTGTTTCGCCCTGCAGCTTCAAGCGCGGCCTCTACCTCGCCCAGGCGGTGCAAGTGGCCTACTGCCTTGGCCTCGTCATCGCCGTCGCCATTTTCGTCAGAGAGCGCATTTGGATGCGCGAGAGTCGCAACAGCATGGTGCGTAAGTCCCGCAGCCCGTCTGTCCGTCTGTCCGCCTGTTTAAACGGCTCTATCACAGCAACCGCTAAAGATAGAGACTGCAAACTTAAGGCACTTAAGGCATTTAGTTAGCTCTTCTAAATATGCATATTCGTTGCTCAGTGTGACCAGCTTAGCTATTGAACAGCTCCTTAACTCTAATATTGCACTGTGGAGTGACTTGTATTACCAATTACTAATTAGACTTATAACTACTTTGTATAGCTTGAAATCTGCCATGAATTTTAAGATGATGACTACTAAAAACCCATAGCTTAAATCAGATTACATTTAACTTGTACACAATAACTTCGATTATAAGGATATTTATAGATTGTTTAGCTGCACTTGCATTATTTTCTTTCATCAACTACACATGAAGTGTGCTGTATTGACAATATCTAATCAAATTGCTGTTTGCTGTATGCTCGACAATTGCACTCTCGATCTTCCAGCTCATGCGCTCCATGGGCTTGCGCGCCCACTCCGAGCTGATCGCCTGGTCGCTGATGTGCTTCCTCGAGCTGTTCGTCATCTTTGCGCTGATTAGCTTGGTGCTCTACTCGGGCGGCATTCTCGTCCACACCAACTGGTTCTTCATGATGTTCTACTGCCTGGTCTTTGGCGCCTGTCTCATTTCCTTTTGGTAAGCACCACTTGGACTATGTTTATGCTTCTTCTTGTTGCTCACTTCCACCTTGCAGCTATATGTGCTCAAACTTCTTTGTGTCGGCCAACATTGGCGCAGTGGCGGCCGCGTTGCTCTTCTTCATCACCTTGTGCCCGTTCATCATTGTGCTGCTCTTCGACACCAAGCTGAATCTGTTTGAGAGCTTCCTGGTGGATCTCTCCCTGACCACGGCCTTCGCCAAGGGCTGGAGCGAGCTGATGCGCATGGAGTTGCAGCAGCAGGGTCTGGGACTGCAACATATCTTCCAGCTGGGTCCCGCACGGTCCGAATGTGCTTTGGCCCTGCTCATGTTCGTGCTCGATCTGCTCATCTATGCGGCTATAGGCGACGGCTATCGGCGCTACAAAAAGAGTGAGTAAAACCCTTATTTATGCACTACAGTGTCGCCAAATAGCTGCAACAATTGTTGTAATTTATTTGGCTTTTCAATCGTTTAAAGCAACAACTTTTTGTCAACTCACACACAACTATTAAGTTGTTTGAGTTGGCTACAAAAAAAAAAACGTGTAAATAGCACGTCAATCAATTGCATTTTAATGGGTCTCAAACATATGCATTAGTTGTCTAGTTATAAGTTGCTGAATATGAATTGGAGCAAAGCTAAAGAATGCTTTCTGTTGTGGGAATGCATACTCAATCTTTACAAGCCTTCAACCTGTAGTTTCTACTCTAAGTTAACTACATTTTCGTCGTCAATTGCATTTGAAAGTGTCTTAAAAAGATGCATAAATTGTCTATATATAGGTTGCTGAATATGAATTACAATTACTATTTGCTCTGCAGTAAAGCTTAAGAATGTTTTCTGTTGTGAGAATGAATGCTCAATCTTTACAAGCCTTCGACCTGTAGTTTTTGCCGGAAGTAACTTTAATTTTGAATGCGCTTCTGTGTTTTACTAATCCTATGAACCTCCGCAGACAACTACAGCTTTGTGCGCGTGACGCGAGCGCAGCTGGACGCCAAGCTGGGCGCCTCGCTTAGGAGCGTGACGAAGATGTACGGCAACAAGTTCGCGGTGTCGAACCTCAGCCTGGACCTGGCACGCAACCAGGTCAGCTGTCTGCTGGGCAGGAACGGGGCGGGCAAGAGCACGCTGATCAAGCTGCTCACGGGCCAGACGGTGCAGACGACGGGCCAAGTGCTGCTCGCTGGCGAGCACAACGTGGGCGTCTGCTGGCAGGACAACATCCTCATACCCAAGCTGACGGCGCGCGAGCACCTCACGATGTACGCCCAGCTGAAGCTGGGCGCTGCGGCCGGCCGGGACAACGATGCGCAGCAGAAGCACGCCTCGGCCGCGCAGGAGGTGCAGCGCACGCTGCAGAGCCTCAACTTTGGCAAATACGAGAACTACTTTGCCTACCAGCTCTCGGGCGGCTATCAGCGGCGTCTCTGTGTGGCCATCGCGTTCATTGCGTCGCCCAGTGTCGTCATCCTGGACGAGCCCTGCAACGGCGTCGATGCCAAGGCGCGCAAGGACATCTGGCAGCTGATCGAGCAGCTGCGCCAAGGACGCGCCGTCATCTTTGCCACGCACTTCCTCGACGAGGCCAAGTACCTCAGCGACGCGCTCTTCATCATGCAGCACGTAAGTCTACCTCCAACTGCTTGTGTGATTCACTGACTGCACTGAGTCAACTAGCAAAATTCCTACTCTAACCAGCTTAAATCATGCATGCAAATTTGTTTGTGCACTGAAATAGTCTTTGAAAGTTCAATATGATTCATTTTGTTATGTGTCCTATTGAAAATCACTTCGTCACAATGCGAAACGATGGAAGTTTTTTCTAGTTGTCTGTTCGACTGTTTAAACATTCATATATATGAAATTTCAAAGCTGCATTTCTGCAGATGTTATGCTGTTAAAAGTCCTTTTAGAATTGCTGTCACGCCTCTAGAACAAAAGCTGCTATCCACACACAACTAAGAGCGCATTTTAAATAGTTGTCAATCGGGACAAACCAATCAAGTGTAAAGTGATCGTAGAACAAGCTGCACAAAACTATTTTAACTAATAACCAATCATTTGCCAATGCTAAACGGCAGTCTGTCTGGCTGTCTGTCCGACTGTTTAAACATCTATATGTCGCTTATTATAATTGGTAGGTTACTGAAATTCCAAAGCAGTATTCCTGTAGATGGTATGCTGTTCAAGGTCTTTTTAGAATTGCTGTGACGCCCCCAACTGCTGCTTAAAGTAAAGTATTTTGATCGTAGAATAAAAGCTGCATTCAATACAACTAGTTGCCAATCAAGACAAACCACTCAACAAGTGTAAAGTGATCATAGTTTGAGCTGCACAAAACTATTTTAGCTAATTGTCAATCATTTGCCAATGCTAAACGGGAGTCTGTCTGGCTGTCCGTCCGACTGTTTAAGCGTCTATATATCGTTTATTATAATTGGAAGGTTAATGAAATTTTAAATCAGTATTCCTGTAGATGGTATGCTATTGTAGGACCTTTTAGAATTGCTGTGACGCCTCCAACCGCCTTTTAAAGTAAAGACATGCTATCGTAGAACAGATTTAAACTAACTGCCAATCGAGACAAGCCACTCTAACAGCTTGCATTACTTTCCCCCACAGGGCCGCATTGTGGCGCAGCACAGTCGCGACTCGCTGCAGCGCCTCTGCACCTCGGACTACAGCATCGAGATGCGCTGCCACGACACCAACGCCTCGACGGCCATTGTGGAGCAGGCGAGGCAGCTGCTGAAGGACTGCCACGTGCTGCCCGGCCAGCAGCCGCAGCAGCTGACCATAAGCGCCAGCTACGCGCACAACCTGACGCCGGGCGCGGTGCAGCTGCTCGAACAGCTGCAGGCCCAGGAAGCGGCGGGCAACATCAGTGAACTATCGCTGAACAGCAGCTCCAGCTTGGAGCAGGAGTTCGAGCAGCTGAACCGCAGCAGCGAGCCGCTGCTCAACGCGCAGCTGGGCGCCAGCATTGTGACGGCGCCAGGCGACGTCACGGAGCAGCCGCCCAGCAGCTGGTCGCAGTTCCTGCTGCTGTGGGGCAAGCGGCGGCGCCATCTGTGCCGCAACTATCGCCTGCTGCTCTACGTGCTGCTGCTGCCGGCGATCTTCGAGCTGTTCGCCATGTGGTTCGTCAGCTACCGGCTCGAGGACGACTTCGATACGCTGCTGCCGCTCAGTCGCTCCCTCTACCCGCACACCACGCAGCTGCTCAGCCGCGAGAAGCTGGGCAAGTTTGGGGAGCCGCTCTACGAGCGTCTGCAGGGCGACTGTGGCGAGCAGTTCGAGTGCAGCGAGTTCAACAGCTCCAGGCAGGCCTTCTACTGGGTGCTGAACAGCCTGGACGAGTATCGGGATCGTCGCTTCGGCGGCTACTCGCTGAACGGCAGCGGCGCCACCGTCTGGTACAACAACAAGGGCTACCACGCCATGCTCGCCTGGCTGAACGATCTCAACGCGCACCTTCTGCGCACTAGTCTCAACAGCAGCGACTACGACATACGCGCCCTCAACGAGCCCTGGAAGCTGGGCTTCGCCGAGCTGAGCACCAGCTCCGTGCTGCGGCAGGCGGGCGACTCCTGCATGGTGTTCATACTGCTGATCGCCTTCGGCCTGGTGGTGGCCGCCGGCTCCGTTTACCTCGTCAACGAGCGCATGCACGGCGAGAAGCTGCAGCAGCGGCTCAGCGGCGTCAGCGCCGTCACCTACTGGCTGGTGGCCTTCCTCTGGGACTACCTGATCATGGTGCTCGCCCTGCTCGTCTGCCTGGCCATTGTGCTCATCTTCAACATGCCCGTCTTCGTCGACCGCCAGCAGCTGGCCGGCATTGTGGCGCTCTCGCTGATGTTCAGGTGGGTGACTGTCTCCCGACAGTCCTCGACATATTTCCGATAGATTCCTCTAGTTTATTTTAATCTTACACTTCGAGTTACCTTTCTATTTACTCGCTTAATCATAGACTTCGCCATACTATAAACTATCTTGCTTAGCTAATCTTCCTATGCATTTCTCTTGTGGTCTTCAGTTCCTGTGTGCAAGTATTCCTCTGAGTCTTGCATTCAATCCATTGCCCTATCTATTCTATGCTAGTTACAAGCCTATCTAACCACCTAACCCTCAACCTAGTTCCCTAGCTTCAGTCTACAGTCAATGTCTTCGAGTTGTCCCTCAGCCTATTATCAACTCTTCCATCTATTTCCGCTCTTCGGCACAACTTATCCTGTATCTCAACTCGATTTCCCTGTCGTCTCTTCACAGCTTTGCCTGCGTTCCTGCTGTGCATGTGGTGGAGAAGATCTTCACGGACTCGAGCATCGCCATCGTGTCCATCTTCTGCGCCAACATCATCATCCCGCTGACCACCATGGGCATCATACTCATCCTGGGCGTCGTCGGCGAGGGCAGCGACTGGGACAGCTGGCGCCACGGGCTGAACAACGCGTTCCTCGTCTTTCCGCAGCACGCTCTGGGCGACGGCCTGCTGGAGCTGTGCAAGAACTACATGGTGGCGCTCGTCTTCAAGCGCTACGACATCGATTCCTACAAGCACCCGCTGGCCAGCGATCTGCTGCAGCGCCACTTCACCGCTCTGGCCGTCCTCGGCGTTGTCTTCCTCGTGCTCAACGTGCTCATCGAGTGCCAGCTGCTGACGCGAGTCTGGCAGCAGCTCTGCAGCCTGCTCGACTGCCAGTATCGGCGGGAGCTGCAGCGTCTCGGCCAGCTGCAGTTGGTTAACATCCAGAGCATCTACAAGAGCTGTGCGGGCGCAAACGAGGCGCTGCGCGTCGACAATCTGTGGCACGCCTATCGACGCGGCCGCTACGCGGTGCGGCACGTGCACTTTGGCCTGCAGCACGGCGAGTGCTTCGGGCTGCTCGGCAAGAACGGCGCTGGCAAGTCGACCATCTTCAAGCTGCTCACGCGCCAGCTGCTGCCCGACATGGGGCACATTCACTTCGATCACGTAAGTTGAGCAGATTTCAATCCCACTTAGTAAACGAGTTAGTGAGCGTAGAGAATATTCCTTTATTCATTTAGCATTTGGTAACGAGCTCTTAATAATGCAATCTAAATCCAAATAATAGCTTGCAGTGCTATTAAAGTGTTGCAAATAATAGTTTGAAGTTTGAAAGCTGCAGTTGGTTTGTGTCTTCGATAAGCACTCGCTAAAATATATGCTAGGGTTTGAATACCAACTTAATTTAGCGCAGAAATTCTCACAGAATGCACACATTTTAATGAGCGATTTTAAATGGCTAGAGTTGGAATTTGCTGTCTTAAAGTATGCTGATCACACTCTAACTAAAGTTCTTGCTTCCCTCGTTAACAGCCCAGCTTGTCGTACTGCCCGCAGACGAATCCCTTGGACCCGCTGCTGACGGTGGCCGAGTGCATACGGCTCTACGGCCAGCTGCGCGGCATCAGGCAGCTGGACCAGCTGCTGGAGCGCATACTCGACACCTACGAGCTGCGCAGCTATCGCGACGTCCAGGTGAAGCGTCTGAGCGGCGGCAATCGCCGCAAGCTGACCGTGGCCATCACCTGCTGCGGCTACACGCCCACCGTGCTGATGGACGAGCCGACCAGCGACATGGATCCGGTGACGCGCTCCTTTGTCTACCGCACCATCGAGCAGCTGCTGGCGGCACGTCGCGCTGTGCTGCTGACCTCGCATTCGATCTCAGAGATTGAGCACTTGTGCCAGCATGTGGCCGTGCTCAAGGATGGCCAGATCGTGGCCAGCAACACGCCCGCCCAGCTGAAGGCGCAGCACGGCGGCTACTATGCGATCAGCTGCTTCTGCGCGCCCATTCAGCAGGCGGTGCTGGCCAAGATGCTGCCACAGCGCCTGCCCGGCGCCCTCGAGCTGCAGCACTATGCGCACAGTTTGCGTTTCCTGGTCAGGATTCGGGGCCAGGATAATAGCACTGTGCCGAATGGTTCGCAGTCGGATGCCAAGCAGCCCACGCTTGCCGAGCTCTTCGATGTGGTGCGGGAGATGGCCAACGGCTTGGAGCTGCCGGCGCACTTCGCCATCAGTCGCTGTCGCTTCGAGGCGGTCTTCGAGCGCATCCTCGACAGCTGCGAGGCATCCTCGACGACTGCGCTGCTGAATGGGAACTCGGATCTGCCGAGCAAATCGGCGGCAGTCAGCGGCACCCTGGAGACGGGCTACACGCACTGCGGCTACGAGGAGACCTCCACCTAGCTGCACCTTCCTCTCTTTGTTTTACTGTATAGACAAGCTATGTTCTTTTTTGTGTTTGTGATAAGTTAGGACACTTCAGGCCAGTGATAAGATTATGTCAACCGAACTCTGCTCGAGTTCTCTTGACCCTCTACTTTTAATTATTTTTTTTTTTCTATTCGGTGTTCTGTTAGCTGTTAGCCTTTCATTTGCGGTTTGTTAGGGAACTTTTGTAATTGTTAGACGAATTTGGAGCTTTAAACGATGTGAAGAATACAATATATACTAGTTAGTTACGTCTTCTACACGGGAGCGCCGGCAGTGCAATGCAAGCAAATGTAACTCTCAAATGGATGTGTCGCGGTCCTCGCTCGAGGCCCAAGTGCTTCTGCTTAGCATAAATACTGTAGTTCGATTGCCACACATCCATGTCAAAGGAAATTGAGTTCACTGAATGCATTTCTTTCTTGTCTACCAACGAATATTAAAAGTACGATCGATACAGTACTATAAACGCACAACGGTATATACCCCTAAATTTATTTCAGATTCACATGCGGAACAGACTTAACTCTTAAATAAAATACTATATTAGTCATAAATGCGGATTGTCTCTCTTCCCGCGTATAAAGAACTAACGATGTTGCTTTTATACTAGGGAAGATTTGATCGAATTGTGTGCTTTTAATTGTTAAGCTATCAATTTAATGAAAATACGATGCGGGGAGATCAAGGAATACTATTCCATAAACAAAAACATATTTTTCGTCCAATTGTTGTTGCCTAAGGGAGTATTAGATTAACTAAATAAATGTATATTTCAAGAAATAAAATTCGAAAATACTACAATTGATGTAAACACAAACATATTTTACTAAGAATTCAATATATCTATTTAGCTGATAAGAATCCACTTTCATATTAATTGTGGTAATTAGAAATGCATGGCGGGCAAGTAAACAAGAAATTAAAAAAGCCAAATGGAAGGTAGATGGAGAGTGGCAAAGTAAATGAATTGTGGAAGCAGCGAAAACTTTGCACACCGAATTTTTCATATTTAATGAAGCAGTTTAAAGCTCCAGTAATCCGAGTTTCCTCCTTTTCTGCGGCTCCGTCGCCGTCTGCTGCTCGCTGCGCTGCTCGGCGCTATAGAAAAATGTAATTATACAAAATGGTGTAACATTAACTAAAACGTGCAATGAAAGGCGAACTGCAAGTTCAGTGTTGCCAACTTTTGGGAGACCGAAAAAGGCAAAAATAAAAAAATGGCTATTTTGAAATGGGGGCAGCAGCACTAGCCGTCGCTTTTGATTGCTCTGCTCGCCATTTAGCCATAAAAAGGCCAAATTTGACAGAAAAGAACGGAATTGGCAACGCGTCAGCAGCAGCAGCAACAGCAGCAATCTGTCTCGCTTTCACGCAGTTCCTTCATCACACCCGGAAGTCTGTTGGTTCGTCACCTCTCGCTCCCACCCATGTGGCTGCCCAGTGCAGTGCGTGTATATGGGTGTGTGTGTGTGTGTGTGTGTGTGTGTGTGTGAGGCATTTGTATGAAAGCTTTTGAAGTTTTGCTATTCTATTGTACACTAGATTCAAAATGTTGGCGTGTGTTGGGCCGAGGATCGTTGCGAGAGCGCGCGGGTGGCAGAGGACTGTGAGGGGTCATGAAACGAAATGAATCCTTTTGGCAAAAGCGCTTTGTATATTTTTGTGAATTTCCGCTTTGCCAGCACAGCGTTGTGGATGGGGAAGGGGACGTGATAATACCTAAATTATTTTTTCAAAGGATTAAATTAAATTCCATTTGGTTTGGCCAGCAGCTTCAAATGTCCAGGTAAAACGAGCGCCTCAAATTAAATCAGCGAAAAATCAACATAATTAAAAACATTCGCACAATTTTCGTGTTTCGTTTTCCTCTTTTTTACGCCTTCCATTCCTTTGCTTTTTTTTTCAACGTTCGTTCGCACACTGAACTCATAACGAAATTAACATGCACAGCGTGCGTGTGTGTGTGTGTGTGTGTGTTGGTATGCAAATGAAAATGGACGCGTGTAAATGGAAGTAGTTGTTGTTGCTGTTGTTCCGTTGTCTGTCGCTGAATACGGCAATTGAAAAGGAATAAAAAATAACACAACAATTGTTTGTTAATATAATAAATACAACAATTGACTGTGGCTTTAACTATTTATTTAAGATGCCGCCCAACTCGCGAGCTGAGCGAACTGCAGATACCCTACAAATATGCGTCGCTAGCTTTCATAGGGTATCTAACAACTGCACAACTCTGCATTTGACCGATAGGCGCTGGAGAAAGTGAAGGGTATTAAGTACAAAGATCGCAATAACATAGAATTTCGCTAAATGCTTTCAGTGCTCTCGCTTTGGTTCTACAGGGTACCAGGCAGTCGAGCAGTCTTGATGCGCGCACTAATTCGATTGCTTTAATTTTGTCGTTGCTTGCTCGAACCGGAAGTACAAACAAATAATGACGGAATAATTAAAATAATTTATTAGGAAATTGTGCACTGAGCTAATTCGCAGAGTGGGCGTGGTCGAGCGTCCATGGGAGGCGTGGAAATAATTTAATGACTGTTTGCGCGCATTAATTTTCGATTAGTTTCGGCAAAATGCACTGCAGCTGTGTGAATTTAACAAATTCTCATTTCTAAGGCTGCTAGCCCGATAACTTTTCAAAACATTGTCAATAAGTTGGGGAAAAATAATGTAAATCACAGAATGTCATGCTTAATAGGCACAAACAACGAGAACTCAACAAAACCGAACAAGTTACTTCAATTGAAGGCTTGAGACGGAGAGCATTTTCTCGACTTTTTTGTTGTATCGGGCTTGCAAAATTGAATACCGAGATGAATGGGCCCAAGACATGTGTGCATATGGATGCGAATGGAAATGTGAAGTATGGCTTCCACGATGGACGAAGGCTGCTGTCGATCAGGACCTCGTTCGAGTTCAAAGAGGCGACATGGCTGCTCGTGCTTTGGGAGGGATACGAGCAACTGGAGTGCGTGCCCCTGAAAATGATGCCCATGAACTACTATCCGACGATTAAGAAGTTCTTTGCGACTGCCAACTTTCGTCAGGGGAGCTAAAGTGATTGAGGTTGACTGGATGAAGAAATTAGCCAAGGCACGAAGAAATTATGAAAGACACTATCATTAAATAGCGATAGAACCATTAGAGAAACACTTTTTTTATTAACTGCCGTCAAATGCACTTTCATAGCATTCAACAAAGCTAGTGATCTTTGCTGTGTAGCAGCCAGCTTTCTGCGTGGGCTCAATTGCATGTGCTTGCTATTATAACAATCAGCTATGTACACACATTAACCAGCTGCTTTTCGCAGAGCTTTCGACGACGCAGTTTTTAGTACGATAGTGAATTTAGTGGTAAACTTAAAAGCAAACAAAAGCTCAATTACATATTGTCGTGGCAGTGCGGGAGACGCGGAAGTGTTGCAGCATAAAATATAAGAAACTTGATTTGTTTTGCAATTAATTGTTGCTTGGCTGCACGGGCAGCAGGTGTAAGTGAGAAGGAGCTAGGCGTGGGGTTGGGGCAACTTTAGACGGCGTCGCCTTAATTCGAAGCTAAGCTGCGCAAATAACTCAATTAGTCTTCGCGCCCGCCACGCCCATTTGTGCAGACGCCCGCCCCTGGCGCAACTGGCAACTGAGGAGGAGGAAGAGGTGGATTGAAGTGCATTTCGCTTGGCGTTAACTTTGTTTCATTTGCTGCTACTGCTGTTGCTTCTTGGGCAAAAGTTATTTGGAGCAAAGCGCGTTGATGAAGAAGTCCATAAAGGTGCGAAGCCCCGGCAGCTCTGTTAAGCTGCTCATACTCTCTACCTCTGCCATTCGCTCTCGCTCTCTTTCGGACGCTGCTTGAGTGCATGGCAACAAGAAGAAGTAAGAAGCAACAACAAAGAGTAAACTCGGCGCTGGAGGGCGCCACAGCAAATGGCAAATAAATAAAAGCTGCCAGCAACAACAACAAGGACAACATGCAGCGCTGCTTCTGCTGCTGCACCAAAGGTAAGGTAAATTTCAAAATGGCGTGAAAATGTAAGCAAAAAACAAAGTTAATTGTTGGCCGCTCGCTGCCAGCAGTGACGTCGACAGCGCCAGCAATTTAAGACACACATACACACACACACACTGACACAGTTGCTGGGTCGTACACAAGTGCATAAATAATGCAATCTGTCTGAAGCGCAGCAAATTCTCGAATTAGCCCTGGCAACTGATGTGTAACTCTGAGGCGGTCCCCCTCTCTCGCTCTCTCTCTTTGACTTTCACTTCCCCCTCGGCAACAGAGTCCAACAAGCAGCAATTATTGCATTCTCTCTGTTTGCTTATTTTCCCAAATCGCATACACTGTTCTTGCACACTTACGTCATTACGCTATAAGCGCTGGTCTCTTACGTCTGCGTCTTAACGCAACGTTTGCTGTCAGCTGGGAAGCTGTCGTAATTGAATGGACATCACAAAATGCGAGCTTTGTGTTGACATGAGCGAGACAGCGTGAGCTTTGCACCTTGTCTACGTCTAGTGTAGCCTTGAGTGCAGTGCTGACGGTTTGGCTACTTTCACGCCAGGTGCTTCTCTATTTAGCTACTTTTTAAATTGTATGATAGATATTGAAAACAATTGATTATGCTGACTCTCCTGCGATTTGTAATTTTTAATTTATAATTAACGAAATTGGTCTGATGTATACATATATATAAAAGAAACTTAATTACGATGAGATTCATTGTGTTTCTAGAAATACATTGCCGTTTATAAAATGAGAAATGTAAAACCTGAGTGCTACGAAGTAGGACAGCAAAATCGATTAATCAGCAACAGCAAGAGCAACAAGAGTATTTAGATAAATGAGCCTGAGCTGCAGGACAACCTCAATTGGTGAAGAGTTGAGCTGCACATTTCCCAGCTCATTGCTCATCCTCAATCACAGAGCCTTAACCTCAATGTGCTGTGCTACCTTGTTTAGCTATCGGCCGAGTAATTGGCCCACTGGGAGATGGCTTTAATCATGCGCTCAAATGCCCAATAAGTAAGCTGTTAGATTCCGATCCATTTGGCTAATAGTTGACCTTGCCGAACTCGCCTCCGGCCGCAATCGCCGCAAAGGAAAAAGGAGACCAAGGCCAAGCCTGCTCTGTCTTTTCCTCATGCCTTCGCCACCCCCCCCCCCCACACTCTCCGAGCGTCCGAGCAGGAATTTAATTTTTCATTTTGCCCATAAGCCAGGCCGTCCGCGTGGTCCATTACCAATTAGTCGAAGACTCGCCATGGCCCAAGGTCAGTGGCCTGCTGTGCGAACTGAATGGAATTGGAATTGCAATTGGAAAGCTGGCCAGTTGGCCAGTTGGCCAGTTTTGTGGTTGGCCCATTAGGCGTGCGCTTCGGGCTTAATTAATCATTGCTAAGTGAGTTCCAGCAAAATGAAAGACTGCCGCGCACCAAATAAAAACTAAAAAAAAAAAAAGAGAGAACGCGCAACGCGACGCCACAAAAAACTGGCTGGCTGTCGGACATAAATGTGATTTTTACTTCTGCTGTCCAGCTTCAGCTTCAGCTGCGTTCGTTTGGCTTGGCACAATGCTCGTTTCCGGCTGCCTGGCACACAAATTACTTAAAGATGGACAGTCGAGAGGACAGCAGGATAAAGAGGATGATCGGGAGCAGCAGCAGCAGGAACAGGCAACGACGCGTTATATCCGCTTCCGTTCAACTTCAACTTTCGCCTTGCCGCATTCAACACTTTGGCGCATTGAGTGATGAAGTTGCGATTCTCCTCTGGGCTCTGGGCCCTGGCCCCGTCACCCCTCCCCACCCTTCGTCTTCGTGCTGGTCTCGCCCCCGTCGTTATCGGTCGGTCTCTGGTCGTGTCGCCGACTTCTGACATAAGGCATAATCATTTCTGTGCTCCCTATATATGTATTTTTTGTGCTGCTCTCTGCCCCCTGCGGAATTGTTCGAAGCGGCGGCAAGTGATAAAATGTTTTATGTGCTCGAGTGTCTGATAACAATAAATAACGCCATCAGCGGAACCAGGCGGACAACCAGTCGACCAGGCGACCAGTCGAACCGTTCGAGCACTGGAGCATTGGACACGGCCAGGGACATGTAAACAAATTGGCGTTGAAAGCCCCGTTGATGGGTCGCCATCGGAGGTCCTTGTCGAGGGTCCTTGTCGTTGTGGGCGCAGAGCGGGCGGACGATGCTGCGTAACATCAAATGAAATTTGTGGCCAGTTGTTTGTTTAGGTTATATATTGTACCATCGCACTGCAGCGCTCCTCTCCCTCCTCCCTCCACTCTCCACTCATAATCCACTCCCTCCTCTCTTCGCTGCCGTTGGCTGCTTCATTGTTTTGTCGCCTCGCCATTCTGCTTTGGCCTATTTGCATTTTAATGATGAATTGTAATCAACATCAATTTGAGGCCTTCGTTCTGTATTTGGATCCTTGGCCTATTAATCATCACGCCCAACGTTTGTCTACCTCGCTCTCGCTCTCTCTTGGTCTATCGGCGTCTCGCTCGCGCCTGTTGGCCAAAGTTTATGTGTGAAATATTTGATTAGTTGGCGATTCCAGTGTGTGGTCCCCTTGGTCCTGTGTCCTTTTTATGGGCCAGCGCTTAGCACTTAACTCATTTTCTACACATTACAATTTATTAAAGCCCAACCGAGTTTCGGCTAATTAATTGCCCTCCTTTGTCGCCATCGAACATCCTCCGCTCCATCCCTGTCTCTGTCTCTGTCACTGTCGCTGTCGCTGTCTCTGTCGCTGTGCCTGACACAGTTTGACGCAGTCTATTGATTTTTATTAAACGCTCAACTTTTTTATTGCGATACTTTTGATTCGATTGCCAAGTTATGTTGTAGTCAGTCTATTTGAATGACATTTTAATTTGCTTACGCTCAATTTGGAAGTCTGATTTCGGCTTGAACGTTGTCTGATTTAAATACCACAATTCCGATAGATTTCCACTTTATCTAATATCAATTTACTGATTTCTCGAATGACATCTGTTCCATTATAGACTAATGTAAATGTTGAAAAGTTAGTTAATTATAGTCTGTTAACGTTTTTTGCAGTTATCAACTTGCTTTCTCCAATTCAAATAAATACATTTCAACACGATTAAAGTGACTAGCTTTGTCATCGAAGTAGAGCGTTTGTAGATAGTTTAGTTGCTGCATAGAACATGCAATTTACAAAAACTTGATATCTGCGAGAATCTTGTCGGAGCTGTCTGGCAAGCAGAGTTGGATGCAGCAGGCATTGTGATGGCATTTTCAAATGAGAAGAATGCGAATCGTGACGTCGTATTGGGCTCACACTTTAGCCATTATTCAAGCTTCTTGTTTGCCCGACGACTCTCGTTGTCAGCGTCGCTGTCTCTGGCACTTGCTTTGCCAGCAGTTACCTTAATTAGCACGCTGCTCACTTGGAAGCGAAGACGCCAGCCATGTGGCAGGCAGCAGGACAGGGAAGCAGTCATCAGGGCATCCATCGGCTTGTCAACAACTGGCGAAAACGCCCCCTGGCTTGTCATGTAACCAGTTAGCAGCTAAGGTAAGCGGCTAAGTGGCAGGCGTCCCGCCGCCCCCTCGGCTGGAGCGGCGAGGCGAGTTGCATTTGACGCAATTGAAATCGAAGTCGCATCTTTTGCCAGCTCTTTGTCTCGCCTCCCTTGAGGCAGCTGCAGTCTGCGAGGCGCTGCGAGGCATGTTGCAACTTGCCAAATGGCAAATGGCAAATGGCAAAAAGGCGTTGATATTCCCCGAGCCCGGCAGCGCGAGGGCGTGGCAAGCAAATATGCTCACATCGCAGACACATTTGACGGAGACATCGCACGGATTTCTGGCATCAATGCGCAGCCAAAACAGCAGCAGCAGCAGCAGCAGCTGGCGGAGCACGCAGTCGATGAGCAGGAGCAAGAAACAGGAGCTGAACAAGGACGACGGCGTTGTAAAGAAGTGCTTTTTATTTAAAAGTCGCAGCGCGTTCGCAGGGAGAAAATTGACAAAATCACATGAAAGTGGCTAAGACGCTTGTCTTGCCGCAATGGGGGCGAGGGACGCGGGCGCCGCAGCGAATTTGAGTGGGTGTGTTGCCACTTAAAGTCGAATTCGCAGTCGCAGTCGCAGTCGCAGTCGAGTGTCGTCGGCAATGCGCTGACAAAGAGCTGCCTCCCACTCTCCAAATGCCGTGCAATCGTGAGCTAAAGTCATGAGTGTCTGACTGCATTTATTTATTATTATGCTCGCATTTATATTTGTGCCAACGTGAGCTGCAACACGCTGCAGCGTTCCTGATAACGCGATTGCCCCACTACAGTTTCCCTTGTGTGAGCAATTACTTGTTGGATATCTTAAACGTAAACAAAGAACTTGTAGCAATTGTGCGAGTGGGATAATCTACGACGGTTTCAGATACACAAATTACAAGTTGTAATTGTGCGATACAAATTGCGAGCAGAACGTAAAAAGTTCGTTCAACAAATTGTCATCAATAGAGCACATTGAAGCGTTTAGCGACCCGACCTGGATACAAAAGCGTCTATCGAATATGAAAGTAACTGCACCATTAAAGTGGCATGAAGCAGCAACGAAACTGCACAACAGTTGGGGGCATCTGAGCTAAGCATGTTTGGATCATTCAATTTAAAGGTTAATTCTATGCAAAGGATTATCATATTATTTGCATAATTCGGGCAACTTTAAGGTCCTTGCCTTTCGGGTCCGACCGCAGGCCCTAAGCAAAGGTGCTGCGACAATCAAGCCAACGTCGCCATCCCTTGTACACCCTGGGTAAACACTGGGTAGAAGGGTATGCTGAGCATCGGCAATGCGTTAACGTCAATTCCGTCCGTCCGTCCGTCCGTCCGTCTGTATATTTAGCTAGAACTCTGAGACTAACAGCGCTGAAGCTTTGGAATTTGGGAATAATATTCGTATTGCTGAGAAGTTTGTTGTAAAATCAGTGCGCAACAAAATAATAAATTTGTTAGCCAGCAAGTTGTGAGTGCGGTTGAAACAATTGAGTGCAGTACATTTATGTCAGTTAGTCGCTGCACTTTATAGCGAGTGCTTTAAAGTCGAGCACAATTGAGTGTTGCCTTGTTTTTTACGTGTTGTGCGGCAGCTCTTGGGGGTGAGCGGAATTGAAGCCAAATTAAACAAATTAAATGTGCTGCAAGTGGCGATTTAATGTGGAAATTCAAGCGCCTCAAAGGGGTCAGGCATTAGAAGGCCGTAAACGCCAGAGGGAGCGGGCGGAGGGTCTATAATGGTTGCTGACCTTTCAATATCCGTTTCCGTCTCATGTGTTTTTGCGACGACTCGACAAAGCAACTCGAGGCGAGGCGAGGCGAGGCCAAGAAATGGGCGCGTCTGGCGCCGTTCGCTGCCTCCAGACAATGCCTCCGCAACCCTAAACTGCCACAACGCTGGCTGCATAATGAAGCTGCGCCCCTTTGCGGCCCCCGAGCAAAGAATTTGACGCAGCACAAAAAAAGTAAGAATGGTGGCACGAAAAAAAAGAAAGGAGCGCGCACAAGAAGAGAACTCGTAACTTTTTATAAAATTTGAGCTGTTGTTGTTGCTGCCACTGCCGCTGCTGCTGGTGCAGCTGCCTGTCGCTGTTGCTTTTATTTACCCAACGGCTCTTCACCTGAGCACGCCGGAAACTGTGCTTTAAAATTAACTCGAGACGACGACGCGTCCTTGCTGTCCTCCTCTCCTCCTGTCCTGCCGTCCTGCTGTCCGGACTCCCCCATTCAACTGCTGCCCTTTCCGCACGGCGAATGCGCACTTAATGAGCGTTTAATTGGCTCAGTGTTTACAAGGTGCCAAAAGGAGAATGAGGTGCCACCCCATGCCCCCCCACAACCCCTCCCCCCAGTCGACTGCGGGCGGAAACCTGTTCAACTTGATTGAATTTCTTGTGAAAACTTTGTAATTGCATTCAATTGTATCGCTTGGGCAGGCGAGTGTTTGCCGCATGCTAGATTTGTGCTTGAAAATTGCCGCATTTGTTGCTCTTATTGCACAATTTCCTTTTTTACAGTTACGGCGCGTAAATAAACGCGCTTGAAACGCGCCAAATATTTGCGACGCGTTTTCATTTGGCAAATTGTTTTCGCTTGACTATTTCGCAGCTCGGCCAGCGGAGTCCTGGCCATAAAGCAGCCAACGACAAAGCAAACCCAAACACGTTTCAGATTTGTACGTATCCCCGCCCGCCCCCTGTCTCTGTCTCCCCATCTCTGTCTCGTTTTTGGGGGGGCTCTGAGTCCTGCTCCAGTGTTCATGATTTTATTTTCAAATGCTGCAGCATTTTATGTGGCCATTAAAATATTTTATTGCTCTTGGCGTAAATTTAAGCAATAATAAAATAAAAAGCAAACAACAAAAAAAAAAAAAAACAAGAAACGGTCACAACAACAACAACAACAATAAGCTGAGAGAATGTGGAGTATAAGCAACTGAAGCTGATGAAGAAGAAGCTGAAACGTGAGACAACCTCAAAAAACCAGCAAAAACATCAGTAAAAACAAGCGATAAACGCCAAAGATTCCCACATCGAAGCCTGAATGTTCTTGTCGATAGTAAAAACCTGATTTATTTGACAAATATTATGTTTAAAATAAGTGAATTGTGGCACAAGTTCGAGTGGGAACCACTCAACTAGTATTATGCAATTAAATAAACTACAAATTGCATTGAACTTCAAAATAATATTCGAAATGAGAGGAAATTAATTGCAATATATTCTGAAATTATTGCTGCTCTCGTTTACTTAGACTAAAGACGATATTGCGATATGTATTTATTTGAATTATACGCTAAACATTCTAGTTACTAGTGTTATATTTTTACATATTCAATCTTCTGTCTTCTCTCTGACATTCTGACATTCTCTATGTGTATTAAGCTAAACTAATTGATGTATATGTAGTGCTTGAGAACTTTGTGCAAAGTGCAGATAGACACACTTTAAGAGTTTCACATTTTCACAAAGTTGAGGTCACAAATGTAAGTTGTTGTCTGTGGTTGCTTGCAGCATACGCTTTCTTCGATAGGGTATTGGGAAAAGAACTCAGCGTTGGTTTGTTTTCCTTTCGCTCTTCCCCAGTTTACAATTTTCCATTGACTTGAGTTGCGTTTCGTTACGTTTCGTTTTCGCATCGCTTTGGTGTTCGTTTTGTTTTTCCTTTGGTGAAAATTTAATTTGCATTTACGCATAAAATGCTGCTACATAACTTGTGGGCATGCCACACTGACAACCAGACCGAGACCGAGACCGAGACCGAGACGGATACGAAGACTCAGATCGAGAGCGAAGCTGAGACGCAGACGAAGTCGCAGTGTCGATGCTGGTCGAAGGAGAGCCCCACATTGAGTATCCAGGATGACTCCATCGCTGTGTGCTTTCGAGTTTTTATTTTTCATTTATTTTATATATGCTTTTTCTTCTCCTCTCTTTTTTCGGGGATGCCACGCCTCGCAAGTTTCACTTACACCTTGCTGGCCATTCTATCCCGCAAGTCTGCGTGTGTGTTTGCCTGTGTGTGTGTGTGTGTGTGTAACATATTCAACGTGTGCTATTTATGGCAGCAGCTGTTCTCCCTCGCCTCTCCCTTCTCCCTCTCCCTCTCCCTCTCCTTCTCCACTCCACTCAACTCCACTCAACTCGACTCAACTCGACTCGACTCTACTCGACTCAGGTTCAAGCGTCTGGCTCTGTGTCCACAGCTTGTGTATCCACCCCCCCCCCCCCCTCCGCACGCTCCCACGCTCTCTATATTTTTTGCGAATGCCACGCATATTAATGGCATCCAATTGATTTACTTGTGCCATCAGTTCCACTTTTTTTTATATTCGCTTCTCTCTCAAAATTGAACTATTGAAATCCACTTTGGAGCGAGTCGTAAAATTTATTTGCCCTCAAACTTTAAATTTATTGAACTTTTATGACGCCAAATTGCGCAAGTCACTGCAATTTAATAATTGTCTCCATCTATTGCAGCTCTTTCAATTAGATCGTCTGTCACCTTTACCCAGAGGTAAGTGATTATTATTACAACTTATCTATACTACTACTACTAGATTATTACTACTTCTATATACTATACTATTATGCATAACTTGCTGTTTTTATGCCAAATAGTTTTGCTGATTATCTGACTATGTTTAAGTAGACTTAAAGTTGCGCATTTAATGATGAAATGCGAGTGATATACCGGCAATTGTTAAGGGGCGAGGTTAGCAGAAAGGGACTGTAGAATTACAGAGGAATATATACATAAAATAGTGGAAAAAGTTACAATTAAAAGTAGTTAGATGCTTAGTTTGAATATTCAAGAGATCAACGAACAACTAGCAAAGCATAAAAGTAGTGAAACAAAAGTATAAATGAACAATAACTGAATGACTTGTACTTAGTTACAATTGAATGATGATGATGATAAAAGATGAATAGATATTTCTATATTTTTGGCATATGTAAGATAGATAGTCTTCTTCAAATCTGCTCATATTTTCGCTTGATATCTACTTTAGTGACATACACAGCATACAAATAGTATATATTTCAAAGGACTCTTAAATTAAATTCTAAAAACATTTTTAAAAAGTCACAATTGAAAAACTAGCAAGGCATAAAAGTAGTGTATCCATCAAAAGTATAAATGAAGCTGGGAATATGTTTACTTAAAAACTAGAAATTGAATTTTATTAGTAAATGAACAGATAATTATATATTTAACATACGTACGATAGTCTGCCTCATGTCTCTTCATAATTTAGATTGGCAATCACTTTAGTCAGATCCATAGCGTAAATAAATCGTATATTTTCCAAAGGAGTGACTCCTGACTAGACTTGTTTCCCCATAGATGTGCGAGCTAGTCACACGAACTACTAATATCCTGGCTGAAGGATGCTTGCGAGTCGAGCAACTGCGCTTCAACCACTTTTGCTTGTTTTCCTTGAGCGAGCGCAATCTTTTTGCTCTATTTGCAGTAATTTATTAGCGCGCCATGCGGCAGACAGCACAGTTTCATTTTCATTTTCATTTTCATTTGGGTTTTGATTTTCGTTTTTATTGTTCTATTTTTTATCTGCGCTCGCATTGTTTTGCTTGGCAACTTGGCAGCTAAGTGGATTGTTTTCGATAGTTGCGGCTGCTGTGGGGCGACTGGGTGGTGGGGGGGGGGGGGGGGTGTCACTTGAGTGAAATGGAGGGTTGTTAATAGCATTACGAGATGATATTATACCTGGAAATTGGGCGATTAACTTTAAGCATAATTCGAGCATACTCAAACAGACGTTTCGCGCTCGCCGTTCCGCTTTTAATTTATGCAGCGTGGAAAGCGTGAAAAGCAGCCGCACAATCTTGCGGCTTATCGGGGATGGCGATGGCGAACGTTTCGGTAATTTGTTAAATATTTGAGAGCGTTTCGGAAGGAAATCCAAACAGATGACAAGCACTTTGCAGGCGACTAAATTTGTGATAAATAAATAAAATGCTATTAGGCGAGAGGTCGCGAGGTCGCGTGGTCGAGAGGTGTTGCCTTAACAATGACACGGGGAAGGGGCGGGTTCAAGTCGAGGCGAGGCGTTAAATTGCTGTCAACATGGCCGGGCTGGCGTGCCAGGATTTGTGTTTGCTTTTCGGTCTGTTTTCTGGCGCTGACCTGACGAACTTTTTGGCCCCGACTAAAAACGCTACAAAAGAATTGAATTCGACGCAGCATTTCGCGTTGCACTCGCAAATTTGCAAATGAAGTGCGACGAATTGTAAAATGGAATTGGATTTGTAGCACCCAACAGCCAAGCTGACCCAACCCCCCCCCCCCCCCTTGTCCCACGCAATTTCATTCCCTGGCAGTGCAAATGCGACGCAACGCGGTGGGTCGACTGCTAATGAAATGCGATAAAATGTCATCCAGCCGTAATAATGCTGACTATTGCTCCCTGTCCTCCATTTCGCCTGCTGACTGTGGTCGAATCGCCAGCAGAGACAGCGACAGCGACAGCGACGGCAACAAGGAAGGGCGGGGAGGGGAGGGGAGGCTGTGCAGTCCGTCCATTGATCGATTTAATTTGGAGCGCTGTTTTGTCGTTTCGATTTGATGTTCGCTCGGATTTGGCGGCGATTGTGCGGAAATTAGTTGAAAGTTTACCAAACTGAAATCAAACTGTGATTTCAATTGGGTTTTGATGGCAACTGCCACAGAGGGGCAACTGCCCCTCGCCCCCCACCCCCCTCAGTCTTTGCAACATCATTTCGCCATTCAACTGAAATCTGTTACATGCAATACTGGATTTTCGTTGGAGCCTTTGTCAGTTAATATATGGCACCGATGCTACGCATTCCAAATTTGCTCTCCGCATGCAACTGTTTTTGTATTTCGTTTTCTATTTTCTGTTTTCCATTCACATTTTCATTTTCGTTTACATTTTCATGCTCAGCTGCTTGTGGCTTAAAAAACGAACACCATTTAATACTTGATGCACACAAATCTTCTGAATTATGTAGCAAATATTTAACGAAACACATTTCAGTTGGCAGTCAACTTATTTTCACTCTATCAATTTTGAAATAACTGACAACTCTGAAATGAAAGTTTCAACTTTATGGAGTTTGTTATTGCAACATATTTGTTTATTATACATTTTGCTAAACAGTCTTTTTGTTAGCTTTCTGAATATAGATTTACATGTGGGGAAAATAACTAAATTTACAACTTTTAAACAAGCGATAAATGATCAACTCTTCTCACTTGCACTGAGAATAAAACAAGCTGAATCATGAAGCAAATAATTAACGAAATACAATTCAGTTGGTAGTTAACTTGTTTTCAAATCACAGGCTGACAACTCTGAAATGAAAACTGCAATTTTATGAAGAACGTGCTATAATTATTGCAACACATTTGTGTCTAATACATTTCGTTAAAGAGTCGTTTTGTTAGCTTTGTGAATATAGATTCTGATGAGGGGAAGACAACTAAATTTACAACTTTTAAGCAAGCGAAAAATGATCGATTTTTCCTACTTGCACTGAGATTAAAGCAAGATGAATTATCGAAATACGTTTCAGTTATTACATAACTAATTCTCAGTTTACCAATTTACAAATCACAAGCTGACAACTCTGAATTGAAAATTGAAACTTTATGAAGAACGTGCTATAATTATTGCAACACATTTGTGTCTAATACATTTCGTTAAAGAGTCGTTTTGTTAGCTTTGTGAATATAGATTCTGATGAGGGGAAGACAACTAAATTTACAACTTTTAAACAAACGATAAATGATCAATTTTTCTTACTTGCACTGAGATTAAAGCGAGCTTACCTTGCTAAAAATAAGTATAGCCAATGCAATTAGCATTTAACGCTCTCGCTGGTGGCTCTTTAATATTGTTTAGCCCGCTAATTGCAGTCTAATGGGCTAAGACTTTGAACTGACAAACTTCACTGGCTGTTTTGCATTTTGGGCGCGCAAAAAGAGCAGCGAAACTCTGCTGCCAAGTGAGTCAACGGGCGACTGGCAACTGGCAACAACAGGGACTAATTGTGCAACAATCTCGCTGCAATCGAGCCGACAAATGTAAATCAAAACTTGGCCCAGTCGCTGGCTAATTAGATTACGCGCAAAGACCGTCGGCGAGGACGAGGCAAGAAGATGTCCTGGCCGCCTGGCCACGAGCTGAAGTTGCACTCAGCATTGCAGTCGCGAGCAAAAAGTGTGGCAAGAAACTGTTATGACAACGTTGTCCCGCTGCCATTGGCTTCGTTCCGTGTTGACAATTTGGCTGCTGCCTTTTTTGTTGCCGCATGCAAATTGTTGACTGCGCGCCAAGTGGCAAGTGGCAAGTGGCAAGCTTCTTGTACGCTCCACTCCGCCTGTGCCTGCTGATGCTGCGCTTAATTATTTCCTTGGCCGGCAATCAACAATCAACATAATTTTGACACGCCTACAACTCGACGCGGCCACCGGGGCGGATGAGTAATGAAAAATGAGCCAACTTTGCTCTGCGTGCTCACAAAAAACTCAGAATGCGACAACTCTTGGCAAAGCTTGTCAGACATCTTCTGGGCGGCTCTTTCTCGTTCTCTAACTCTGCATGCAGCAGATGTGGGCGTGGCAGCCGATTCTACCCCCCAAACGGAAAACTGAGGGAATGCTTAAAACACTTATGCAGTTCTTGCACATCAAATGTGAGCAAATTTGAATTTGCTATAGAATATTTATTGGTACTTTCAATACCAACTTTTCTCAGTGTTTCTTATTCCTTTCGATACTATTCAGCAATAGAATTGCCTTAAGTTTTGTGATTGGAATTAAAATACTACTTGAGGACAGGGGAGAATGTTGTACTGAGACAATTAATTTTGCGATGAATAAGTTAGGTTAAGAGGCGATTAATTGTGGGAAAGCAACTAGAGTAAATGCAGCTACAACTATTCTTTAACAGATACTTTTCTCTGCTCTTTATTTCGAAATTGTTGTTCAAGCAGATGGGAGGACGAAGTAGTAGGAGTAGGGCGAGTTATCACTGTACTTGGCTAAGCGAGCTGTGAGCCCAACTTGACGATAATGTCAGCCAGCTGGCAGGAAGGAAGAGGAGCAGAGTCAGTGCTCATCAGAGATACACGCAGCATACTTGGCTGCACTGGCTGCTGCAGAGAGGGAGGCAACGACACCATAAACATGCTCGAGGAGCATAAACATAAGCATAAACATGAACAAAAGCAGAAGCATAAATATAAACATAAATAAATGGCGCACACAGGTGCGCAGCTAGACAGCAGCAGCGGCAGCACCAGAGGGGCGGGAGGGGCCGGAGGGAGGCTTTAGGTGGACAATTGGCAACTGGACAGCACTTTCGCTCCGGCATCAATTTCGATTTCTATTTCGATTTGGGGGGCAGCGCTTGCGATGGCCAAAAACTGCATAATTTATGTGTGGCACTCTGGCTCAGCTGCGGCGACGGAGCGCTTTAAATGAAGCATCCTGAAGCATCCTGGCCACACGCAGCTAGCTCAATTCGATTGCCTTTTAAACAGCACCTACAACTATCGATCTCACTTAAGCCCAGGACGAGGGCGAGGGCGAGATGGAGAAGGAGAAGGAGGCCTCGGCACATGCCGCAAGCCGTGGCCATATGCAAACTGGCAATAAAATTTAAATATTTTGCATATAAATCAAATCGATGGGAAATTTTCGGAACGGCAAGCCAAAGTCCCAGGCCGGCGAGGCGAGTCCCAGCGGCCACATATACACTGTACATCACGGCGCAACAACGCAACGCAACACTACACGACACGACACTAGACTAGACTAGACTACACACAACAGAGCGAAGGACTCGACACCCTCATCGCATGTGAATTGTCTGTCGCCCGCTTGCTCTGCAGAGAGGTATGTGCTTGGAGTGTCCTGCTGCATACGTGCGCTTGTCACTTGCCGCTTGCCGCTTGCCGCTTGCCACTTGCCACTTGCCACACATGCGGAGGCAAAGTCAAAGCGTCGGTGCTCAAAGGACCTGTTTCCGTTTTGTCAACCTGAGAACTCGAACCCGACAGTTAGGCACAGGGATAACAGGATAACGTACGAGACTCCACGACTCCAATAGCGTGGGCGTCGCCCCAAAGGGGGCAGCGGCAAGTGGCAAGGGGCAACCAGTTTGAGGTCGGTTTAGCTAAGTGTTTTCTTGCTCCTTTCGCCAGCTGTAGTTGTAGCCTGTAGTCTGTCCGTGAGTGCATGCGTCCGTGTCGCAGTACTGACATAAATTGTGACGACTTGAGCACTCCGAGTGCCATTCTGCCATTCTGCCATTCTGCCATTTTGCCTAAATGAGCGATCAGCTCGCCGATTAACTCGCAAACATCCAAGCTCGGCCTGCAACTTTCACTGGGCCGCAAATTGATTAATAGCTGCTTGTGAGATGCCAAAACAAAACTGAAATTGTCATTTGATGCAAAGTGCTCTGTTGTCTTGCGGGAGTTACACGAAACTTGGTTGTGGCAGGCGCCAGATAAATATGTTAATGTCTACTTGCAGGCTGAAAGAATTCAAGAGAGATGAATTCGGACGAAATACATTTGCAAATTAAATGACGAGTTACGAGTTCAAATAAAACGAACTGGAAAACTAGTTAAATTGAAGAGAAATTACATTAAGTGCATGCGAAAATCGAGTAACGAGAACGCAAATTAATTGCATTTAAACGCAATCAATTGCAATTAGGTGAATACAAAACGAAATCAATTGAAATGCAATTAAGAATAATTCAATTTCATTAGGAACAAAGCGAAAGAATTTTAAATGAACATTCAAAGGAATAATATTAATCGAAAAAATTGAAAAGCTAAGCGACTGTAACAAGTATATAAATATCAAGTATACGTATTGTGTTTGATTTGTGGCAAGTAATGTGAAAGCGATTAGGGATTAAATTGATAGAGTAACAAATGGGAATGCAATTGCAAAGAATAAATATTTGTGAAGCACGAAGCAACGAAATGCCAGAGGTATAAATCGTGGCAGTGACAAGAGATTAAAGCGAGTGAATAAATTATGTTGTGTGCATGTCTTTAGTTAAACGAAAGCAAAGAAATATGTCTATAAGTAACATATAATCAGCCTACGGCTGCCAGTCTGAGAGTGCAGCGCGCTCCGCACGGCAGGATGTTTGTGCTCGACAGTGCCCACAGCTCTCTCTCCGCTCTCCGCTCTCTGCTCTGCGTTCTGGTGCAGTTCGTGCATGTCTTGTGCACTTTTTGGTCACATTTATTACACAATTCCAATAAATAACATTTCATGGGGCTTCCTGGCAGTTGCTGGCCGCAAGCATTACTACGGCTGCCGTCGAGGACAACGATTGTCGACTGTCGACAGCGAGACTGCGAGACTGTGGCCTACCGGCTCGAGGCAGGACTCTTGCTGCACACCGAAAAGGACAACAACGACAACGACAACGACAACAATTTCTTTATGGCATTTGCAGGGACATCGTCAGCTCGTCATCGTTTGCGCTTGACAGAGGCAAATTTTATTTACGAGTCTTTTGCATAAGGATTCTTACATATGTAAATGCCTGCGAGATGCATACACCCACCCCCCCCCCCCAAACACCCACACCGTTGCAGCATAAATTTGCGCTTTATTGATATTTTACAACACACGCATTGCAAGCTGACAGCTCAACTGTGGCCAATTTCAATTAAATTCCCTCTTCAATTACAAAACTAAATTCATTTGAGAGCTGCTGCTGCTTTGTGTTAATTTCTCAAGTTTGTGGTCCTCGAGTCATTAAGCACTTTGCACACTCCAAGTTTACACTGCCACTTCGAGCATATGCATTTTATTGCAGCTCTCAGATCACACTTCACACTTCAGTTGATGGCCATTTCAGTGCCAACAGTTTACTTAAACGTATTCATGATTAGATTCTTTGCTGTCAGAATTTTACAACTTACTATGCGTAAAGTCAATTACTTTTTTCATAATGCCACAAGTTTGCAGATAGATGCCTTCAACTGCTTTCAGCTGCATTATTATTTTGTGCTTTTGATTATTCATTTGAAAGAGAAGAAGCAGATTTCCAACTCTAGGCAACACTTTAGTTTGCGCACATTTATTAATTTGTTAATATGCGAGTTGCATTTAAAGTCACTTTTAGTATATTTAAAAGCTACTGATGTTTGCCAGCAAGAATCACTAAGTAATTATTAGAATACTATTAAATTACCATACGCTGCTTAAAGCCTTGTTCAGTCTGCCTACTTTGCGTTGGTTTCAACAGTGAAACTCGTAGTCTAAGCACGGCTAAGCTCGTTGCCACTTGAAACACTTCGTCTTGGTATATTTCTGGTATATACGTTGAGTGTGCTGTGGCTCAGCTGTTTGTCAACTTATTTATTGATTATAATGAGGTGCAAGGCGCATTATTGATTTATCAGTGCCACGAAATGTGCACAAATCAAGGCGGACTGCGTGGGGGGGGGGGGGGGCGGGTTTAATGTCTGGCATGTTGACTGAGCTCGGCGCGGGGCCAAGAAAGTGCAGGTTCTCAGGTTGTTTGCCATGCAAACTTTCGGGCGCTCGCTGGCTGTTGTTGCGTTTAATCAAATATCAATAAAGTTGGCCGGGCTGGCTGCCAGGCGAGGCAGGGCGTAAGGAACTACTCTCATATTTATGTGGCCATGATTATGTTTAATGTGCTTTTTCCTACTCCGGCTTGCTGCCTGACTTCCTGCCTGAATTCATCGCAGCGCTGTCCTGCACCCGCGCTCGCCTTCTTGCCTTCTAAGCGATGTTCGATGTTTGTTTGCCTGGCTTTAAGTTGCTGCCTTTGTGTGGAGCACGCAGAATGCAACGTGCAACGTCCGAAAACTTGTGCTTCGACTGCCCCCGAGGCTCGCATAATGGAATATAATACTGCATTTATTTGATTTACATGCCAAACTGCAGTTATGCATGCAATCTGTTCAACTCTGACTCCCTCCCACTCTCCCTCTCCCTCTCTCTCTCTCTCTCTCTCTCTGTCTCCTTCTCTTGAAGCGTTGCCTCGAGCTGCAGTTGCCCCAGACATTTGAATTTGTTGCAATGCAGTTGGCAGCGACTTGCAGTTGAAATGTAAGCATTAATTAATTTCGCTTAAGTCTGCCGTTTCCCTGTTATCGATAGGCACTCGCCGCTATCGATTACATTGCAATTAAATTGTTGCTCTGCGATAGCTCTGTAATTCGAGTAATCACCAATTAGGCAAATTGCCCCCTGTGTGAATTCAAACGGCATACCCCGCAAAATGTGTTGAAATAGTATTTACAAATTGCACACATGACTGCAGTTGACATTTAAAAGCATAAAAGTATTTAATTCAAATTGCAGCAGTAACTGAAAGTGTGGCAATGTCGTTAGCCGAGCACGATATTTTGTGAGTGCCAGCGATTTATTTAGCTCGTCAAATTGAAACGGAAACAGTTTCGCTGTCGATTGGCAGCGTCATTGGCATGCTCGTTGTCGTTATCGCTGTCGTTATCGTCGTCGTTATAGTTATCGTTATCGAAATCGCATCGCCCCAAAGTTCAAATGCCTCACAATAGCGTTAACGTCAACGCAACGCAACGCAGCGCAGCGCAACGCACATCACGTTATGGCCCAATGAGACATAAAGCCGACATCAATCCCATATTACCCAATTCCCCCAACTTGCCCAATTCCCCGGCTCCCCGACTCCCCGACTCCCTGAATCCCATGCGCCATTCTTTGTTGCCATCCTCCCATTTCGCATTCAAATCGGTTGCCATTGCAATTGCAATTGCAGTTGGAGTTAAAGTCGCAGTTGCCGTTGCCGTTGCCGTTGCCGTTGATGGTGGCCAACAAACTGGTCGCGAACTGGCCAATGTCACAAATTAAAATTTATTCGCTGACAATTTTTATTTAAAGGGGTTGAAAAAGGCAGAGAGCGAAAACGAGTGTAAAAAATTGGGCAAAAACTGCGACGAGAGGCGGCAGAAACACAGAGCGGAAGAAGACAAACAGGAAAATGCAGATGCCATGGACAGTTGGCGACGGAGGAAGAAATAAAATAATATGAGGGAGCAGAGAGAGTGGAGAGGCTGTAGCAAAAGATCAACGAGAGAAATCATTAGAGAAACAGCCGGAGACAAATAAGGAGAGCAGGACGAGGAGTGGCGGCGTTAACAAACAGATGTACGAAACATTTAGCCAACTGAATGGAAGAGGATCAAGGCCAGGCCAAGACAGGGCCACAAAAAAGTGGTTGGCAGGAAGAGAGACCTAACGCGTTTGGGCTTTGTTTGCGCCCGCGTCCGCTTCGTTGTGGCTGTTGTTAGTGCGTGGTTGTTGTTGTTGTTGTTGTTGTTGTTGCTGTTGTCGCATTTATGTCCGCTTAATGGCAGCGACAATCGAGCCACCGAATGTTCTTAGCCTTGGCCACCAACAGTGGCCAACAGCGCTGGCCACGGCCGGCGACAGTCGACTCCAACAGCCGGCACAATGCGCAATAATAAAAACAATAACGACAACAACAACAACGACAACGAGAACGATGAGCTGAACAACGGCAATTCATATGGCCATGTGACCCAATCTACGCGCTCCATCCACAACTTCCGCCCCGCCTGACCACCCCTCCCCTTCCCGCCCCCCTCGCGCCGCTGGCCAGCTGCGAGCCAACTCTTTTCGGTCATTTTCCGTTGTTGAGCATATTGAAAAATTGTTGTTGTAGGAAAAAGCCATTTGGCTATTGTTTGTCATACTTGGTGGCGAGGCGAAGCGCGCTCAGCTCTCGCTCAGCTTTAACCCAATCTGCAATCCATAAGCCACCCCCCGCCTCCGCCCCTGCTCTCCGCCCCGCCACAGCTGACTGCAGTGGGATTTTCAATAAATGACTTACAGCGCGGCTGGCAAGCGGGCGAACTGGCAAGTGGATTGCCTGCCTCGTGTGCCCCACATACATGTATATATGTGTATGTCTGTGTGTGTGTGTGTGTGTGTGTGTGTGTGTGGAGGGGGCCAACGATGAGTCAGCGGCTCTAGAATCCTGCTGCTGATCCAGGTCGTGGTCCACTCGCAGTCGCTGTCGCCGTCGCCGTCGCCGTCGCAGTTGGAGCTGGCTTTGTTTGTGCTTTTAACGAGCACAGCTGCGTGGAAAACGCGAAAATCACTTTTAAAAATAATAACATTGTTGTTTGCATCGATCGGGGCCGACCAAGCGCGCGCCCATATGTTAGGCCACGCGCTGACAATGACAATGGCAATGCCGCGCACTCCCCCCCTGCCCGACACCAGCACAACCAGCTACGCAGAGTCGATTAGCAACGCAAGCTTCAATGGCAGCTGCAAAGCTTAGTCGGCTTAGTCGGATAACGCTTAAAAGCAAACGCACGATCGAAAGCTCAAGTAGCAAAAGCTCGCGGAAAGCTTTGCCTGTTGCCCTCTGCATGCTTTCGCTTACTGTTTAGATTTTTACTTATTCTTCAGCTCTTCGAGCTACCCCACTGCTGCTGCTTGTGATAGGGTGCAGCAGCAAGTGGCATGCACACACAATCGATTGCCATTATGTCGTTGGCTCTATCCATACTCGTGTTTGCTCTCTAGCTCACGCTGGCTGTCTCTTTCGCTGTTAACTTAACCGACCAGCTTGTTGGCCACATCAACGGTCGCTGCTCTTTTTGTTGGCTAATGAAAACATTTGGTCGGCAAATGGAGTACGAGTAGTTATTAAAATATTTTTCTATGTCCACC
Source organism: Drosophila rubida (assembly GCA_035046165.1). Lineage (NCBI taxonomy): Eukaryota > Metazoa > Arthropoda > Insecta > Diptera > Drosophilidae > Drosophila > Drosophila rubida. The sequence continues at coordinate 10,363,411 of JAWNOF010000023.1, read as the reverse complement.
CGACCAAAGTCTGTCTCTCGCTCTCTCGCTCTCTCGCTCTGCCTGCCCTCCCTCCACCCACAACACTCACATGCAAATACACACTGATGAGCTGAACGCCATTTTGGCTCGATTCGCAGGCCTACGTGGGGCAAGAAGCAGAGAGCGGCAGGGAGACGCAGTCTGGCTGATGAGATTGGGCACGCTTCCAGTTTGGGTCTCTGGGTCTCTGGTGCACTCGTGGCGCGGGGCTGGAGGCGGGGGTTGTGGTTCATTGCTGTTTTTGTTTGTTTGCTTTAAAGTGCAGCTTATTTACCTGAGCAGCTGTGTGCAGCACTCCCTCCCCTCCCCTCTCTCTGTGTGTATGTGTGCGTGCTTGTATTGGCCCGCATAAATGATGCACTGCATGTGTTCGACTCGTTTCGATAGACTGCATACGCTGCCCCCCCCCCCCCCTCTCTCTCTCTCTCCCTCTCTTGCTGCTCAATATTTGCTGTGGCCTCGCTGCGATTCTCTGCTCGCGTCTTCGGCGTGTTCGCTGCTGATGTTAATCAACACATTTAATGCACACATTCGCTTATCATTTACATTTGCGAACGCAAAAAAGTATGCCCTATTCACAGTCAAATTAATTGAATGCATCTACGTATCTGCAACAAAAAGGCTGAGTTTCAACAAACCTTGCATAGTCTAGATAATACGCTTTATACTTATACCATCATGGCTTAAGTTCAAGCAACTATTTGTAGCAACTACTGAAAGTCATCTTTGATTGCAAAGCTGTTGACACAAATTAATAAATTTCAAAGCATTTTCCCAGCTAATTTTGACTTGGCTAGAAATGCTAGCTGTGTTTGCCACTTTTCTCTAGTTATGCTTCTCAATTTCTCATTCTCTTTCGCCTTTCAAGTGCTGTTATTGCTGTGCAGCTGCCTGCAGGGTATCTCTTAGTGGTCTGTTCCATTAAAATGTCACAAAATGAAAATATAATCGAGCTGATCCGACGTATAGCAAATTGCACAGTTCACAGTTGTCTGGTCATTTGCAGACGTATTTTAAATTTCACCTTGGCAATCGCATTGCCAATCAAAACATTATTTATCCTGTCATGTCCACATGAGCATCCTTTCTCTCTCCCTCTCTCTCTCACAGGCTTATCGGCTGGCCTCTTGTATTTCGTTTTGCATATCGTGAATGGTGTATCGTTTAAGTAATCTACCGAGCAGTCGAAGCGAACATTGTCGAATTGTCATTTCAGTTTTGTCACTTTGTAAATTCCAATTAAAACATTTAAGGCCAGCCAGGATGACCGAGCACAGCCCTGCTAACTCTGATGTCCAATTTAGTTGATATCTCTTTGACAATGCCCAAAACCTTGTCAAATTGGTGCCGACTACTAGATGCCCGGTAAACAGCGATTGTATACTAAATGAGTCGAGCAAGGACATTGCGTATAGAAACTAGTAGTTGCGAATACGAACATAAATTACTGTCAGCAAATTAATGAGCAGTCTCGGTGCAGGGTAGATTTTGAAATGTGCCCGGCCAGACGGATGAATGTAATGAAATGTCAGTCAGACAAAGGACTAATTACTTCAATTGTCTCCTCGCTCTCGAATCGGTTTAGACACAAAGCGTGGTTAGGCGGCACAACTTTTCAATTGAATTGTGTCAAATACTTCAGGCAGTTGTCAAACGATTCAAATTTCCATTCGATTGAAATGCAGTTGGAAAAGTATGCCAGCGCACGGCACGGATATTTAGCAAATTGCTGGCGAGCAGCCTAACAATTATTGAAAGTGTTGTTAAATGCGACAAGTCAGCAAAAAGCATACAAAATTAATTGGAATAGCAATTGAGCAGCCCGCAAAAAACTCAAGCATTGTTGAGAGTACTGAGTTGTGAAATAGAAGGCGCCGTTATTGCCTGACTATCTCTATTAATTCGACAAGTTGTTTGCACACTTATCATTTGGGCAGTCAATCGTTTGTGGAGTCCATTATTACTTTGCCGAGGCTGTGCATTAAGTGAGGCGGCAGCAGCTGCAGCTGCGTCGATGCCATTTTGCAGTAACTTAAATTAAAGTTGCGTTTTAAGCGTTTTGTGCGCGATAAAAATCGCGCCGCGAACGTGACAATCGACACAACGTCGAGAGCAAACAAAGGCAGCACGAAAAGCAGGCAGCAGCTGGGAGCTGGGAGATGAGAGCTGGGAGCGTCGAGAGTCGAGAGCCTGGCATTAAGTGAAGCCTGCCTGCCTTGCTTCCTTGCTGCCTGCCTGCTGTTTTGTTATTGTGCGTGCGTATGGGCCAATGGAGCTCTGGGGAGTCGGGGAGGGCGGAATGGCAGGATGGCGCCCTCTTCGGGGCTGTGTTGTGCTGGGCGTGACAACCCACTTGTTTACCTTATTGTGAGTATCAAAGTCGCAAGCCAAAGGCTGTCAGCCGGCCTGCTTATCGGCCTTAAAGTTAACTTCCACTCTGCACCATCTCAGCCCCGAAATCCGCTTAAAGTCGCCCTCTCCCCTCCCCCTCCCCCGCCCCCGCCCCCGCCCCCCGCGCTTCGCCCGCATTACGCCTCGCGGTGTCCCAGTCACGGAAATCTCGTCGAGATTTATTCATACGCCGCGTCGACTCAACTCAACTCGATTCGATTCGAATCGCGGCGAGTTACGAGCTGCAGCCTATGAAATATTTAGAGAACATTCGGTTTTAAGGCCGAAACAATGCTATGCCCTCCATCGACGCTCGACTCAAGCTGTTAAATTCCTTCTCCTGCTGCTGCTTCCCTTCGCTGTCACTCCCGATGCTGTCTCTGCCGCCAATTTGCACTCAATTGCAATTTCCGTGCCGTGTCGCTGGCTCTGGCTTTGGCTTTGGCTCTGGCTTTAGCTTTAGCTTTGGCTCCAACTCCAGCTTTGGCTGTGGCGTTGCGAATGCCATTTCCATTGGTACGTGGACGCCGTCGTCTGCATCCGCCTGCCAATGGGTTAACACCAGCAACAGCACGAGCAGCAGGAACAGGAACAGCCACAGTCACAGCTCCAGCAGCAGGCGCTCTAGCTCTGCTGCCTAGCCGGGGCGCCACAGTGGCAACATTGGGCTTCCTCCCCACAAAGTGTATTGAACTTTGCTGCATTTTCTTGTTCGCCAACCACATCGAAATATTTTCCACTATCTTGAAGAACACAATCACTGAAAAGTGAATACTATATGCTGAACAAACGAGCTCAATTATTTAAATCAATAATTGCTGCATACGAATTTAGCATAATAGTAGAATGTTTTATGAGTTTAACAAGTAGTTTGCAAATATTAAAGAATACAATCACTGAAAATGTGGCCATTTATTTACTTTTAGTTGCTTTTAGTTGTGGCGATCAAAAGTGTTTAATTGGTAATATCAATAATTTTTGCATATGAATTTAACATAATAATAGAATGCTTTATGAGTTTAACAAGTAGTTTGCAAATATTTGTGGCTTTCTTAAAGATTACTGAATATATGGCCATTTATGCACTTCTATTTGCTGATCAAAAGTGTTCAATTAGTGAAGTCAATAATTGTTGCATATGAATCTAGCATGTTTCACAAAAAGTTGGAATAATTCTTTGTGAGTTAAGCAACTAATTTGCAAATATTTTACATCTTAATTCAAACCAAACTTGAATAGATTAGTCGCCAACATCGTTAAAGAATTTAATTCGTGACCAATCTTAAAGGCGCATTAATTTTTGATTGATGAAAATTGAGCGAAAATTGGAAGTAATAAATTCTGCACTCTTTTTGAGCAAGCAGCAAAGAGTTGTAAAAAAGAATGAAAGTAAATGAATTGCAATTATTTGCTGATGATGTCGCGTATTTGCGCCACTGTGGCGTGGCTCGTGGCACGTACGTCGCGAGTGGCAAATGGGAAATGCGCAGAAATTTGTTCAGCCATTTGTTGTTAGTTGTTAGTTGTTGCTCGGTTGTTGTTGTTGTTACTCCATGTCGGCATTGGTGGTGGTGTTGTTGTTGTTGTTGTTGTTGTTGCTGCGGTTGTTGCTTTTTTAAATATCAATATAAAACGTGACAGAACGGACTTTTTAGCATCTGCATTCGATGCGGCGACACACACTCAACCTGCCCCCGCTCTGTGCTGCCTACGTCGCCTCTTAAAGCCTTCAACGAATCTCAGTTAGTGGCTCATTTCGTAATCGGTTTAACTGCTTAACGCTCGGTCAGCTGAGCAGAACAGACAACTGTAAGCAGTCGCATTAGAAGCAGATGCAAAGAGCGCCAGGACAACGGGAGAGCAGCAGGACGACAGGAGAGCGCATTTGAATCGCTTCAGTGTGTGAAACTGTCAGCACATGAAGTGTAGTTCAAGTGGCTCTACAAAGCGAGAAGAGACAGCCACGAGGTACCAGACACAGAGAGAGAGAGAGAGAGAGAGTTAAAGAGTGGTGCCAGCGAGGTTTGACATGGAATAGGGATTAGAGCTACGAATAGCAGCAGGAAAAGTCACCACAATCATAGCAGCAGTGCGACTAGCTGTGGAAAAGGAGTCAGCAGCGAATTAGAAAGCAAAAGAAACGAACAAGAAACAGCAAAAGGCAAACAGATTGATTAAAAAAGAGATGCGATAGAAATAAATTCTAGTAGCCACACAAATTTATTAAAAAAAAGTAATATGCGAAGTATGCAAAGGAGAAAGAGTAGAGAAGCGATCATTTTCAATTAGTGTTGATAAAGTCTATCGACTCTCTGTGAAAACATGTGCTATATAGAGTATAGAAGTTGTGCTTTAAATTACGTATTCGTATGGTAGCGTTGAACAAAGTGTCAGGGTGAGACGTATGGGTAATAATAGAGCATGAAGTAGTGCTATAAATTGAGTAATTTGAACTAAGTAATTGGGGCTTTTTTGTAGAAATCATTTTCGCCACATCAAAATGTTATCATTCCAATAAGTATCTAAGTAGAAAAGGATGGGTTCCTGTACTCTTAAAAGGAATGTCTGGAATGTTATAATTAAGTGAAAACAAATACTCAATACTCACTTTTAAACTATGTAAGGGAATTAAAAAAACTGTTAACACTGAACGTATGCGTGATAAAAGTAGCAAAAGTGCTGCTGCTGCTGCTGCTGTTGCTGGGTTCGCATCGCGAGCGAGTTGAGTTGTGGAGCGTAGCAAACGTGTTGAGAAAGGAGTAGGCGTGCTCGGAAAACGAGAAATCGAGGAGAACATCGATTTCGAAATCAGGAAACTCAGCTAGATTTAATGTGAGCGACAGACACACGCGAACACACACACACACACGCAGACTGAGACAGACACACATACGGGGCGACACACACACAGACACTCGGACACACACACACACAGACACATTCACTTTGGCCTCCGCTAGGGAACGCAATGGGAACGGTGCCGGTGGGCGAGAAGACGGACCAAGAGAGCGCGGACGAGACAGCGACACGGGAGGAGCTGAAGCGACGCTTTGGCCAGGCAAAGACGCTGATCAGCGTGCAGCACATGCTGAGCAAGGTGTCGGCGCAGTGCTTCCGCAAGTGCGTCACGCAGCCGCAGGCGTCGCTCGACGGCAGCGAGCGAGCGTGCATCGCGCTCTGCATGGACCGCTATGTGGACTCGTTCAACCTGGTGGCCAGGGCCTACGGCCGGCGGATGCAGCGTGAGCTGAAGAAGGGCATCGACGACGCCGACGACCAGCAGCAGCCGCTCGATCTTTAGACCGTCGGCGGTGGCCCAACTGTGAGCAACAGAAACAGAACTAGAAACGGAAACGGGAACGGAAACGGGAACGGAAACGGGAACGGAGCGAGTAGAGTCAGAGAGAAACAGAAACGGAAACGGAAACGGAAACAGAAACAGTGATAGACAGGGGGTAGAGCAGTTGTAGTAGGCTGCCACTTGATTGTCCAGTCAACAGATTCATTTCGGACAACAACAACAATCAAAAGGAAGCAAGAGAGTTTCCAAATTCAGTTCTGGCGCCGAGCATTCACAAATTTCGAGTTCAGTTGAGGGACAACATGGAGGCTGACGATGGCAACGACGGCAGCAGCAACGGCGAAACAGTGCTGCTGATGCGGCAGCTGAAACACCAGATCGCCATGGCCAATGCCCAGGAACTGCTGGCGGACATCACCTGCAAGTGCTTCGAGAAGTGCGTGGCCAAGCCGCGCGATCATCTCAGCGGAACGGAGCAGAGCTGCATCAATCTGTGCATGGACCGCTTCCTCGACTCCTATCGCCTCTGCGCCCACACCTACGGCCATCGACTGCGGCGCGAGGCGACGCACAGTCGCCAGGCCTAACGCCGAGCCTGACAGCCTGACAGCCTAAGAGCCTGACTGCCTGAGAGAGAGAGCGAGAGAGTGGTTCTTGTGCCGAAATGAAAACAACAACACAGTTCTACCTACCCACATGCGTAAAAACAACAGTGTAAATAGAAATACATGGGGAGCAAACACCTCACATACAATAGCCAACACATCTGAAAACGTGCTGCTTGCTGCCTTTCACTGCTAGCCGAGTTCAATGCGCCTTGGCCCTCTGCTCCGTCGACTGAGTTATGCGATTATGCACAAGTTCTGTTTACGCGGCGTCGCGTAATCAACATTTTGTCGCACGCAACTCGCGCTCTCCGAGAGCTGCGAGAGTTGCCTCAGCACCATCTAAGATAAATGCCACTTCGAAGGTCAGAGTTGCTCGAATCGTTCAGTCCCACTATTCTATATACGCAAATTATGCAACAATTAATGATAGTAGTTATTGATAGCAAAGTAAAATCAAGTAGTCATTTGACATTGCCGTGTTCGCGACTGGATTTAAAGTTTCCTGTGACAATTTGTTGAGTAACTCCACAAGCTTAGTTTCGTAAATTAAACTGCAATAATTTTAGTGATTGTTAGAAAGGTAAATTAGACATTGATCATTGCCGTGTTCGGGCTTGCGTGACTGTATTTAAAGCTTTCTGTTACAATTAGTTGAGTAATTCCACGAGCTTAGCTTCATTAATTGTAGTTGCTAGCTATTGGTAGAAAAGTCAAATCTGGAAGAGTCTTTAACACTGATCACTTAAAACGTTTCTAAAATGTATTCGACACCCAAGTGATTTGAAGTTTGTGTTTGGGCTGAGCAATTTGAGTTGCTGTCTATGAAAAATACAATTTTGTGAATATGTGTGCTGCATGTTTGAGCCAAGTAGCAGTGCTCGATGCGAACTTTGCTAATAAAAGCTTCGAAGCGCATTTGCCACAATTTTGCGCAAACTTCAAGTGAAGTGTGGCCAGTGCTTTAAGCTGCTCATTGACAATGAAGGGGCTTCCAAAGCTGCACACAAGTGCAAATGTGCGTGCGACATGCAAAAAAAACAGAGTACTGGCCGTGCCTAGTTGCTTTCTACCTTGAGTCAGAGAACTGGCTGGCTGGCTGGCTCTGCCCCTGCTGCCGCTTTCCGCTTTGCATTCATCAGAATACAACGGGCGGGTGGTGTGTACTGCACCTGTGTGTGTGTGAGTGTGTTGTGACTGTGTGCGTGTTTGTGTTGCTTTGCGCCGGCCGGGAATCGAACCCGGATCTGCTGCTTGGGAAACAACCATGCTCACCACTACACCACCGGTGCTGTCCGGCTCAAGGCGGCCAAATGTCAGCCAAGTGCTGCCCATTCAGCGACGGAATGCATGCGCTGCACTCGCCACGGGGCTGCCAGCGGGGCGGGGGGAATTGCGTTGCAACGATGCGAATGCAGACGGACAGCTGCTGCTGCTGCTGCTGCTGCTTGTCGCACATCAACGGCAACGACGATGATTGCATTCACAGCGGCTCCGAGCTCGGGACTCGTCATTGTGTCTATAAATCAACAGCTGCATATTTTTGGTAGCAGGCAGGTGGGCAGAGCAGCGCTCAAGGGGCAGTGAACTGCTGCCTTTGGGTTGCCTTGCGGTTGAATTAAGTCAAACAAAAGCAAGCAGCTTTGCTTAGATTACGCATACGCCGTCTGCGCTGCACGTTGACGTTGCACACACACACACACACACACACACACACACGGGCAGGGGCGCCACAAAAGCGCAAATGTAAATGGGCCTTTTTCAAAATGAATATTAAATTGCAAAGCAGCCAACGAAACGGCCAACGAAACGAGGCAGAGACCGACAGAGAGTGAGAGAGGGAGAGAGGGAGAGCGGGGCTGGGGTTAAGCCCGCATTTACATATGCAGCGAGTAGTACGACTATGTGCCACATTGCAGCGTGCGCGCCACAAGCGAAAGAAGAGCAGCGGAGGCAAAGGTGAAGCGAAAGGAGGGCAGCAAGTTGTTGCTTTCGCTGCACGCAAAGCTGTTAAATGACGACAGGATTATAAGCACGCCACAACTGGGGGAGAGGATTAAGTATCGATTAAGAGACCAACTATTGAAACCGTAAAACGGGCACAGCACACTTTGGCTGGGGGGCAAGCGGAGGGCAAAATTATTGAAAGGCGCCACAACGAAAGTTGCTAATAGAAAAACGAGAGCGAGAGAAAGCGTTGAATGGACAGGGAAAGCAAAAGAAAGAAGCAAAGATAGGGGCTGAGATGAAAGCAGTTGTCAATGAAAAGCAGTGAGAGTGCAAACTATTTGCAAAGCTGTTGACTGTGCAGATAAGCGAATTAGGTGTGGCCAAGCAAGTAATGCTCTAACCGTAAACATTATTGATGTTTGCAATTAGAAGTAAAGAAATGAAGTAAGAAATTGATAATAATTGAAATCCGATCGAAAACATATTCGCAGCAAGATCGAGTTGCAGCTCACCTTAAATTGCAGTGGAAATATTTGTCGTGTGCTGGACACAAGCAGTGCGAAGGAGGATGCAAGTAAGGAGCAGTGGAAGGGAGGCAGGAGAGCAGTCTCCTTAGCCTTTTGCCTGCCTCAGACACAAGGACGAGAGCGAGTAGAAGACCGAGAACTAGTATGACATGGCATATGCATTGTTTTCAAAATGATTTGCGGTTCTAATTTTTCGCACAGACTGTGCGACAGAGACGGCGACACACACACAGAGAGAGTGAGAGAGGGGGCAACAAGGACACATATGTTAGAAGCTGGCAAAAAGTTATGCATTGTTGCCATACTTTGTCGTCGTCGTCGTCGTCGGCGTCGCTTTATTTTTGTGGGTTTTGCAGCGCAAGTTGAGCCTGTGCTCTGCTCTCTCCCCCTCCTCTGTCCCATCCCCCCTCCGACTGTCGTCCGTTTTGCCGGCGAAACTATGCAGCAAGTAAAATGCCACCGCAAACCGCATGCAGCTCCGACTATTGCAACTGCCAGCGCTGCCTCTGTTGCTGCCAGTGTTTCTTGTTCTGATCATTTCATAGCCTTGAGTTGACAGCACAGAGTCTGCTCACTTCGTGGCTACACAGGCAACAAAGTAGAAGAGACTTCTACTTTTTCTACTGCTTTTGCGGCCATACTTCCTCGTTCTCTTTTTGCTGCAATCGAATCGCATTTCGCTGCAGCTACTTCGCTTTTAGTCTCTCTTTTGCCTTTCTCAACTTGTTCGCACACTCTTGCGCTCTCTTTCTAATTTGCTATCGTTGTCCCAAAAGGGTTCAGCGCAGTCGAGTAGACTCGCCGGCCACATTGTCAGTTTCATGTTGCATAAGCCGAGGCGCCAAAACAAAGCAAAATGCGCTCGCTTTGGTTCAGCATTTCAACTGCTCGCAAATTTATGCATGCCCCAAAGCAATTGCAAACCTTAACCCCCTCCTCCCCCCCCCCCTTCTTCGCGCCGTGCTGCTCGACACTTTTGGTGTGTCTGTCGTTGCTCATTGTCTGGCGTTTGTCTTTTCATATTTGAGTTTGCCAGCTCTACAACTTCTGCTTCCGTTTCTTCTGTTGCTCTTTCTTCAAAGTTGCTGCCGCAAATAGCTGAATCTTTAATTGCAACTCGCATGTCGCATGTCGCATGTCGCATGTTGTTCGAGAGTCTTGTGCTCGTAGAATGTGGGAACTCGTTTAATGCTCAATGCCTGCAATCAATTAAATTGTGTTGCCCATTAGAATTTGTCAGCTGGCGCGACGTGCGTCTATGGCTGGACACGCCAAAGTTGCACGTGGCACGTTGCACGTTGCACGTTGCAGGGCTTTGCTTCTTTTACGCCATTTTCCTCATTTTGCATGCCGCCTTTGAGTGCATCAATTACGAGGCGCAACTTTGTTGCAACTGCAACCGAAACTTGCAGCATCGCACCGACGCCGTAACCGAACTCAACTCGAGGCAGGCAGTCAGTCAGTCATCGAGCTGGCGGCAGCAAGGGGGGCGAATTCAAGAGGGCGACAGCGAGGGGGACGGAGCACAAAGTTGACAAATTTTTACAACAGCAAAAGTTGAGGTAAGTTGTGTGCCAAAGTTAAAAGTTTCCCGCTCAAGATGCGCACTATGAACCAACACACACACACACATGCACATATAAGCACACACACACACACACACACACACACTCGCAGATGTGAACACATAATCATTTACTGCTGCGCACAGCCGACAAAACTACGCAAAGTGCTTAAATCGTGCTGCAAATTGCAAATCGTCAACTAGTTGCGAATGCAGTGTGCTCGACTAAGGCATACCCTGTGTCACGTTGCGAGCAGAATAACGGAGGAAAGTATTGATGAGTAAAAAGCAAGGGAAATCATTGGAAAATGACGCCAACTAATTATATTATTGAACAGTTTGGTTGACAATGTTTTAGTCTACTTAGATTCATTTAGTCTGGAATCAAAAGTTATGTCTATTGATTATACCAAGTTGGAATATAACTACTATTTAATGTATACTTAACATGGAGGTAAATAGCAAGAGAAATCGTTAGAAGACTACTCCAGCTAATTAAATTATTGCAGAACTTGGCTGGCAATCTTGAAGTTCACTTTTCCTATGCAATCATTTACTTGAGTTGAAGGATATATCTTTTGTAATTAAATGTTTATGCTAAATTTGAGTATTACTGCTGTTTAAAGTATAATTAATATTGTGCGAAGTAAATGCGCGCACTTAAAGCTATTGTTTTTTGATTATTAATGCTGCACTTAACTATTTACTTAGTTTATTTTGTTTTAAATTAATATTTGACTAATTCAAGCACTTGCTGGCAAAGCTTTTGCTTTTTTATTTGTTAGTATGATAGGAATTAATGCCACTTGAAATTCTGCAAGAAGTCTGAATGACTTTCCATGGTTTACAAGTATTTGTCTTAAAGTAATATTTGACAAATTGACGCACTTGCTTTTGCTTTTTTATCTGTTGATTGTATTAGAATAAATGCCTCCAGAAATTCAGCAAGAAGTCTGAATGACTTTCCATGGTTTATTTAACAATAGCTAAATAAATTCATTTGCTGTATTTGGCAAAGTTATTAATACAAATATTTAGTTTGTTTGAGTTTGCTTGCGACGCTTTTGTCGGCTGTGCGGCTGGCAGGCATTGCATTGCGTACGACAAATATTTTTCAACAACTTCTCAATGACTGCGAGAGGGAAGCGAGAGAGTTTGTTGCAAGCCAGCTGAGCTGCTGATGAAGATAGGGGAGACGACGAAGACGAAGACGTTGCATTGCTTGCGGCGTGGCAGTTGCTGTTGCCTGTGCTGGTGTTACGTGTCGGTGGCATGCAACTAAATTTACGTGCAGCAACACGAAGAATCACGGCAAAAACGCACTGGAATCGGAATGCGAGGCTGAGGCAGTTGCAAGAGCGACTGTGGGCTGCAAGTTTGTTTGGCAGGGAAGGGCAGGGAGAGAGCGAGAGCGAAGGAGTGGGAGAGGGAGGCCAAATGAGGCTGACTAAATCACAGTAACTGCATTTGTTTTGCCGCCAGTTTGTTGTTCGAGTGGCTGCTGTTGCAGGCGTCTGTTTCGGGCCCTGCTGCGGTTGCCCTTGATTTATTTGGCCCACGCGCCAAACGCATGTTAACAAGCATCAGCGACGGCGACGGCGGCGGCGACAACTGGCCGACAGAGCTGCTGGCCATTGGCTATTAGCCATCACGCGCTGCAGGCCAGGTCTGACCCCGTTGTGGCCCACTCACTGTGGGCTCAATGGCCACTTTTTTCGGGGGCGTTAATGCAATTTAACAAGAGCTAAAGTATAACGCTTTATTATTCACATTAATTCATTTTAATTAGTATAGATAATGTTTGGAGTTTGATATTGCATTATTCATTCATGTAATTGGCGAATACGTGAAACAATAATATAAATACATTTAAAGCTCTTGTGAGCACGGCATTATTTTAAATATTATCTTTAGCCTACCTGCAGCATAATTAATGTTTCTGCCACGAGTATAATCACATTTAAGCTATCGCTTGACATATTCATATTCTGCTGTAAAGTGAATTGAGGCAGGCTTTGTGTTGGCTTCCACTGACTATCGCAGCTGTTAATGCGAAGTCGCTTAAGATGTCGAGATGAGCGCATCACGCATCAGTTGGCGTCAAAAGTGAGTGCAGCCCACAGTGCGTTGACCGCTGTGCGTTTGCTCTGGCAATTGGCCCACAAAAGTAGGCAATAGTTTTTGTTGCTGCTCGTTGCGAGCAGCTTGAGTTGCTTAATGCTGCTTAATGGTCGCAAATTAAAGACTTTTGCCAGCGCAGTGGCGTTCATTAATCGCCCGCAAATGTCAGCGCACAGATTTGCCACAAAACAGCGTTCGAGGCGGAGGGGATGGGGAGACAGAGAAGAGAGTGAGCGACTGTGGCATAAATAACAAAATGTTGGCGTGGCACGTAAAGCGACGCACAGCACAGCACAGCGCAGTGTGGCACACTAGACGATACACTACACAGCACAACAGAGGAAGCGGCAAAAGTTTTCAGCCACGAAAATTGCACATAAAACTTAATTAGTTATTTCTTTTGTTTGTTGTTGCAGTCGACTGCGTTGTTGCTCTTACTGTTGTTGTTCGTTCATCGTTCGCTCGTTGCTGGTCCAAGCAGTTCGTGCCGCTTGGTCATTTTTATCATTTGCACTTAATTAATTAAGTTGTAACGCTTTTATTGCCCCACAGCAACGGCAACAGCAACGAAAACTTACACACGCTCGCCACACAAATAGTTGCCGTTGTCCATGCAAAGAGCTGAGCTGAGCGACAGCATGGAAAGCAGCAGCAACAACGGCAACAACGGCAACAACGGCAACAAAGTAGAGCTTAAAGTGCGGCAAGTGCTTCGATTCTCCCCCTCTCACTTTTTACCACCCACAATGTCCTTTGAGCAGCTGAAAGTATCTGTATCTATTGCCAGCGCATCGGACAATTTGTAACTAAAAGTGGCAGTGTTGTTGCTTTTGTTGCTGTCGCCTTTGTGTTTGCTGCTGCAGCTTTTAATGTTGTTAATGCTTTTGTATCCCTGAGATACGCAATCGCAGCGCTGCAAAAGTATCTAATTAATTGGAAACGAGTCTGTGACGTTTCCATATATACATTTGTGCAGTGCAAAAGTTAATGTAAAAACACATTTCCCGCTAGTGAGTGAGCCGTCAAGATAACTCTGCTGTCTGCGTAATAAATGTGAAATGAAATCTTTAACTCGACTCACTCACAGACAGTTATGATGTGTTATTGATGGGAAAAGTTGCTCTTCATTTGCCCGGCTGCAAACTAAGTGTGCGCTGCATCTGCTGCATATAAAAATATCTGCGAGTTGCACGTGTTACACGATGCACGATGGCGCTCTGAAGTATAAATTGCATGTATGACACACAAGAAGCCACGGCAATAAACGGAAGCATCTGTAAGATACATCGACGTCAGTGAAGCACAGTAAATGTATCTGTAGCTGTAGCTGAATCTGCAGCTGTATCTGCAACTGCAACTGCAACTGCAACTGCATCTATGCGTACGATATGCAAATGTTGTGTTTGCACCATGCAAATGCGGCCAATGTGCGAGCTTGTTGCACACAGTCAAATGAATTCCAAATATGCTATATGCTGCATCTCAAAGATACGAAAACAACGCAACAGTGCGGAAATACAGACAGAGCGAGAGCGCAATAATTGTATTTATAAGCTATGAGTCGAAGTCGAAGTCAAATGAATGCATTGCGAAAACAATTGACAGACGGGTTTAGCACTAAAAGAAACTGCTGCCAACATGTTGGCCAGCTGCAGTTACACTTGCAGTTGCAACAGTTGCAACAGTTGCAGAGCCAGCAATATATTTGCGAAGCTTAAGTTGCCACACAAATGTGTCTGAGAATGTCAAAAAGTAGCTGGCAAATTTATTATACAAATGAGATAGCTAAAAGTGTTTGAAAAGTACTTAGCAGTCTGATTTAGCTTTACAATTCTAAGAAGTTATTGATATATTACAGCAATACCTTAAATAAGCGCTTCTGATAGATAGCAATAAACAAGGACTAAGCCAACATTGCAGGCTTTTGGGCTTGTTGCACCAAGGAACACTGCTAATCAATATTAAAAGAAGTAGCCAAATATTATATGCAGTAAGTGAGATGAGTTTGAAAAGCACTAAGCAGAAAGACGTAACTATCCAATTCTTTAGTTAGTGAGACATTAAACCAATACCTTAAATAAGCGCTTGAGATATATATCAATAAAGATAGGTTAAACGAATGTTTTGGTTCTGTTGCACAGAGGAACGCTGCTATTCTTCTTTAAAAGCAATCATAAAATATGTAGACCTCTAAAAGAGTTTGAAGATCACATAGATGTAGCTATTTAATTTACTAGCAACTATTGATATATTACCGTAATAAGTAAGTACTTTAGATAAATATGCAAAGCATATAATAAATAAGACTAGAATAACATGCACAGAGGAACGCTGCTAATTAATCAAATAACAATCATATAAAATGTAGAACGCTTGAAAAGTTTGAAAATCACTTAGCAGTTAGATGTAACATAACTATTCAATTTTCGAGCAGTTATTGATATATTACAGTGATTAGTATGTAAGTACTTTAGATAAATATAGAGAACATATATTAAAACATAAATTATTGCACAGAGAAACGCTGCAAATTAACATTTACAGAAATCGTTCAAAATGTAGAAAGATAGACAAGATTTATGTAAATGCGAGTAGTTATTGATATATTAGAGCATTAAACGTATAAGCACTTTAGATAAATAACATAGTAGCAAACATAGACTAGATCAACATTGCTTGCTTTGGTATTGTTGCTGCTAATCAACATTTAAAGAAATAGTTAAATATGCAGCTGTGTTAAGACTGCGAGGAAAAAGAAGGTGACAGCTTAAAGTATCTTAAAGATGCACTTCGTTTAGCCTGCGCTGCTTTTCAAGTTATTTAGATATGCAGAGTTGGTTGCGCTCCCTTCGTTCCCCTCACACAAAACTAATTTGCAGCAAATTGCACATTTGCTGCACCTTCTTCAACTGTCAGTTGTCAGCAGTCAGTTCTAAGCTGAGACTGAGCTGCGACTCGTAAAAGCGAAGCACGTGTCGGCATCGGACTCGGTTGCGTTTGATTATGGACTGTAATTGGATTGGAGGCGCCCAGAAGTGTGCATAAAAGTTGATCAACTCGAGTCGAGTCGCCATCTTCAGTTGATGCTGCTGCGGCTGTTTATGAAAATCGCCGTGCGCATAAAAATTAATAGGCTGCCGCAGGGAGCAAGAGCGAGAGCGAGAGCGAGAGCGTGAGGGGGAGGAGGGTGTTGGGAATGTGGGGCAAGGGAAGTGTTGTCAACCTGCCTGTGACAAGTGCGCGTAATATCAATAAAATTAAGCCGATGGGCGAAAGTTGCCGCTGCAAAACACACACACATAATGCGAGGGGGGTCTGAGCATTAGAGGGGCACCTTGGAGGGGGGGTAGAGGTGTGGGTAATCATAAAATGTGACACAGACTGTCGGTGTGTGTGTGAGGCAAACAATAAGCTGAAAGCCTCTTACATGTATTTTTATGCGCACCTCGTTCCAATCATCATCCTCGCCGAGCTGCCACTTCAGCGTTGCCCCCCGCCCCCCTCTCTGTCTCTCACTTGCACTGTGCCTCTCGCTCGCTCATGCCGCCTAATGCGACTTGAAAAGTCAACGACATCCGAGGCTGCTTCAGCTTCAGCTTCAGCTTCAGCTTCGAGCTGCTGCGACTTCGGCTTTAGTTTTAGTTTTAGTTTCTGTTGCAGTTGCAGCTTTGCCTTCTAAATGCGTCGCGTCATTGTTTTGCCATTGCACACACACACACACCCAGTCTATCTGGCTCTCTTTCTCGCACACACACACATTCACACTCACATGCGAAACACACGCACTTATATAGTTACTCTACTTTGCCTCGCTGACTGCGCAGCTTGTTGTCGTTGTTGTTGTTGTCATTGTTGTTGTTGTTGTTGTTGCTGCCCTTGTTGCTGTTGTTGTTGTCGTGGGTGCTGCTCTCTTGTTGCTGCTGCCGCTTGACTCCTGCTTGTTGTTGCCGCTCGTCGAGTGCTGCTTAAATATGAAAAACTAACTCGTTGCCGGCTGCTTTTCACATTTTCCTGCACTTGACACTAAATTCACTTTGGCCAAGTAGGTGCTCGGCTGCCCCTCGGCCCCCTCCGCCCCCTCCGCCGCCTGCTGCACTTGAAGCGCACTTTCGCTGCGCAACAGCGGCAACAACAACGAGCAGCAGCGCTTAACACCAACCAGCCAAACAAGCAACCAACCAAAGCACGAGGCAACGGGGCAAGGGGGCAACGAGGCAGGCAGCCAGCTAGCCGTCTAAAGTGCCACCTGCTTGTGGAAGGCAGCAGCTCTCTGGCACTTCCTGCGCTGCTGCCACAAGCACACACATGCCACATGTCCGCCGCGCTGCAGGTTGCGTCGCCCACAATGCACAAGCTCGTATATTTATTTTATTACTTAAATAAATTACAAAATGCTTGTCGGTTAACCAAAGCCAAATGGCCAGCCATCCCCTCGCATTTGTTGCCCTTTAGCGTCAGTCCTTTGGCACAGGATCTTGGCGCATAATATATTGTTGCATCAGCAGCAGAAAGCGGCCCGAGAGCAGCGGCGTCCACTACAATCTTGCTCCCTAACTCCGGCACTTTTCGAATGCACTGCGTTTGTCAACTGCAATTTCACTTACTCAGCCACAATGTTTTGTTGTTCTCCCGCTCGAAAGGCATCGAGATGAACTCCCAGCACAATTTCAGCACTTTTCTGCACTGCCAAACTAATGTCGACTCAATCAACCCCAAGTTGACCAATTCATATGCTAGCACGATAATTAAGGCTGCTATCGAATGATGATAAATAGAAATGTTTACTGACAAATAGTTGCTCTTACTTTGTCTTTTAACTTAAATACTCAATTTAATGCAATATTATTCACAAGTGAGAACGGCTACAGTCGAGGAAGGGGCAGTGCGGGGGAGGAAAACATATAAGATTAATCTGCGTAAACACATATTACACGCAAATCCAAAGATTAGTTGCTCTAGCTCTTACTATCTGTGAAATCTGGGTGTTCATACGGACGGACGGACAGACAGACGGACATACCTAAATCGATTTTACTTTGAATGCTGAATGTTTGTTATATTTGTTGTCACAACATGCGACGTCTCCTTCAAACTGTACCTTTGTATCTATAGGGTATAAAAACCTAACTAATCTCGCAATTGATTTGCATCAATCCATTTGTGCTTCTACTCTCTTGAAATTAAAGCCTTCGATGTGGCAATTTTAGTTAAGAGTTTTACTTTAAATACAATTGTACTTACCGAGTGGAGCTGGAAGAGAGAGAGAGCGCGTGTGGAAAGTAGGAAAAGACTTGGCAGACTGGCTTTCAATTCTTACGTATTTCTATTTACAAATTTATTGAATTTCTGCAGAGTTTTCGTTTAGCAATTTGTTGTCATTCACAATGTCGAATTATTTAGTTTGCTTCATGTAATAATATCAACTGTATAATTACGAGTACTGTCATAATAATTGTATATGTAGTTGTAGTTCTTAATCTTCTGCTGTGTACGCCTGTCTGTCTTTTTGTGTGCTTGTGTGTGTAACGTGTTTGCTTAATTGAAATGCCTCCATTTTATTTTGATTGGGAATAAAAGTATAAAAGACTGGAACTGAATCCAAACTGCGCCGCGCCACTTGAAGCCGTCACTTGCCGTAGTTGTAGTTGGGCGCCTGGGTGGGATAGCTGCCACCGCCGGAGCTGCTGCCGCGCGACGACGACGAGGGATTCTCGCTGAAGAGTCCGCCGAAGTTCTTGGAGTTGAAGATCTCGCCAAGGGCGCCGCTAGCGCCGCCAGAGCTGCCACCGCCGCCGCCGCCGCCGCCGGCGCCGCTGAGCAGGCTGCCCAGGAAGCTGCTGGCGCCGCCGCCGCTGCTGCCGCCGCCATTGCTGTTGCCGCCGGCGCCGGAGAGCACGGAGCCGAGCAGACCGCCGAGAATGTTGGAGCCGCTCGACGAGCCGCTGGAGCCGCCGCCATAGCCGCCGCTGGGCTGGTAGGGCACGTTGCCGCCAGCTCCGTTGTTGTTGTTGTTGTTGTTGTTGGAGGAGCCGCCGCCTTGCAGCTGCTTGGCTATCTGGCCTGCAATGATACCGGAGACTGCTTGACTCACCGCCGGATTCGAGAAGAAGTTGGAGAAGAAGCCGCCCTTCTCCTTGGGCTTCTGTCCAGCGCCGCCATTGTCATAGCCAGGCGCGTTGGGCGTGTAGCCGGGCGAGGGCTGGTAGCCGCCAGCAGGAGGCTGATAGCCGCCGGAGGGGGGCTGATAGCCGCCAGCGGGGGGCTGGTAGCCACCGGGCGGGGGCTGGTAGCCGCCTTGTCCGTTGTAGCCGTTGTACGGATTGGGATTGTAGCCGCCGCCGCCGCCGCCGTTGTTGTTGTTGTTGTTGGTGGGCAGAGAGGGATAGAGACCGTGGCCGCCAGCCGAGAAGCCGCCACCATATCCACCACCGCCGCCCCCGTAAGCGCCCTGACCCTGACCGCCAGCATCTGCGTCTGGCAGCGGAGCACTCGGCGAGTTGGGCGCAAACGAGTTGTGCGTGTTGCCGCTGCTCACTGTGCGGCGTTGCAGTTGCAGCAGGCAGGCAGGCGATTGTTAGCCACAATAAGCACGAGGTGATAAACAATAACAAAAAAAAAAGTATGGGAGAAACACAAAAAGCGTTTAGAAATCAAGGCGCAGATAGGAACAAACACATAAAACTGGATGTATGGCAAGCACAAGATGCGGGGGGAAGGGAGAGAGGGAAGGGGGGGGAGGTAGGCTACTAGGGGAGTCGTTATCATATGCAGTTGAGTTGAGAAAGGGGGGTTGAGGGCTGTTTACTTAGCCTAGGTTTCATTACAGTTGCTCGTTATCGTTTTGATTAGCATTAATGCGCTTCGTTGCCCACTATCGATACATTTATCGGGCGTATTTATCTACATAATATGCGTAGTCGCATTTCGTATTCAAAAAAAAAAAAAAAGAAATGTTTAGCCATTGCGCTCTATCGATAGATGTATCGATAGCCCGGCTCGCAGTTCTACGTTTTAGCTGCGCTATTCTCTTTGCTGCTTACCGCTGTCGTTTATCGTTTATCGTTAGCGATAGTTGGTTATTATTATTGTTACATAAGTACGTATGTTTATTGCTTCGTCGATATCGATATTCGGTTAGCGTCAGTATTAGTAATCGTTACAGTTTACCATCGTTATCGTTATCGTTATCGTTATAGTTAATGCAACATTTAAATTCTACACAACTTTGAGTTTGATTTTGTTTCTTGTTTTTTTTTTTTTGCATTTTGTATGTTTCGCTTAGTTCTTATAAGTCTTCTCTGCCGTTTTCGGATTAGTAAATGTCTTGAAATATTTTGGTTTGCTTTGAAATGTTTATAACTATATAAGTATATCAGTAATGTTAAGTATATATGTGGTATATGTATGTATATCATTTATGTAAATTATAAATGCCAATGCTATTTACAACGCCGAGTTATCGTCAGAGTTCAGAATGGGTGTCCGTCCGTCCGTCCGTCTGTCTGTCTGTCTGTTTGTAATACGTATACGTAATCTGAGAGTGCAGAGTACTCGATGTGAATAGCTCTTATTATACTATACTTGAATACCACTATGATTATTCGCCTTTTAATTGCTAGCATGCACTTCACACAGGGATTGCTTTCATTGTTCGTTTTCTTTTTGCTTTTGCTTTTGCTTTTGCTTTTTGGGGCGCCTTCGATTAAAGTAGATGCGATACAAATGCTTTAGTTAGTTAGTTCTTTAATACTGTTCAAATGGCAGTTTTAGTTGGGTTCCATTCAAATTGATGCCTTTCGTGGGTGTCTCTGTGTGGTTCTGATTGTGAGTGCGATGAATGTGAGTAGTGTGAGTGTGTGTTGCGAGTGTGTTGCAAAATAAATGTGGTACACTACACTTTTAGTCCGTGTTGTTTTCGACAAAATAATAATAACAACAGTGCGCTCAATGTATTCGATTCGGACGGAGTAAATATCTTCGGTTTTTTGCTCTGCTGAAAGTTCATTTATTTATGCGTAAATAAATTCGTGTCACAAATAATAAAAGTACATCGAAATAATACTAAAATAAACAAGCACTAACTGTTGCAGCCTACTCTGCTCGACTTGCAGATACCCTGTTCAACACGCTCCACTATCGATACTTATTTGTAGTTCTCGATATTTTGAGCAGGTAATTAGAGTGTAGTAGAGTCTACTTCTGGCTGATGCGCAGGGTATGCGAACAGAGCGAAAAGTAAATTGTTTCATGAAAGATTTCATTAAACGAACATAAAGGCACACAGCAAACACAACAAAGCATTTCGAATATGTTTTCTAATGTTTCCAGTGTCTGATGTCAAAACGAACAAAAAATGCACTAATTAACTGTGTGTGTCCGAGTGTGTGTGTGTGTGTGTGTGTGTGTGTGTGGTATGCAATTTTGTTGCTGTTTGCGAATGAATGCGATTTGAGGCGAGTTTGTCTATTGACACTTTTGGCTTTTGCAATACAGTTGTTAGCTCGCCTTCTGGTGTCGTCTTCTGGTGTTGAATCCGTTTTCCGTTTTGCTGGCAGTTGTTGCTCATGTTCACAAATGTTTTGCTTTCATTTCGTCTTGTTTCGCTCTTATTTTTTTTTTATGTTTGTTTCCTTTATACATGTATATTTTTGTTTGCTTTGCTCTGTATTAAAATCATCTTTCAAGTTTTGTTTTATTGTTGTCTGAAATCGAGTTGTTGATTTTTAAAAACCATTGCATGCTTCTAGGCGCAAACAGTTCGCTCTCTTAACTCCGTTCGCTAGTTTATGCGTGTGTGTGTGTGTATCTTCGTAGATAGTATATATATATGTACGTTATGTATATATTTAAAAAAAAAAACACATTTATAGTTATTATTATGTTTCGTTGTGCACTTTGTGCACTGCTCACTTTTCTAAATATTCCATCTTTTTTTGTTTGTTTTTTGTTTTTGCAATTTTCGTTATTTGTTTTTTGATTTCTCTTTTCAATTTGCTGCAGTCTAAAAAGCAACTTGTTATGCACTTTGATTGACATGCGTATTCGTATATGTGTGTGTGTGTGTGTGTGTGTGTGTGTGTGTATTTGTATCTACAACAACGCTGAATGGGCCATCAGCAGCAACAACAGCATCAGCAGCAGCAGCAGCCAGGCAATGATAGCCCAAAATGCTTGCGTTGAGTTTACCACAAAATTCGTAGCATCAACATCAACAAAAATGAAATTAACATCAACATCAAAGCTGTTATCTAACCAGGACACACACGTACTGTGTCTGTGTGTGTGTGCGTGTGTGTCTGGACCGAAGTCTGCGGCTGGTCGAGGCCCCGGACTAAGCCCGAAATTAAATTCCAATTTAATTGAGCTGCAAAAAACAGCAAGAGGGAAGTGCAGCCAGAAAGAAGCTTTTGGGCCAGCCAAGCTCCCAACACACCGACTGATAGTTGGACCACACAAATGAACTAACACACACACACACACACACTCGTGCAGGGCGATAAAGCCCTGGACAAAGCGAGCACAATATTAAATTGAAATTACGTATATGCACTCTGCATGCATTTGCGCGTGTGTGTGTGTGTGTGTGTGTTGCTGTGTTTGGCAGGCGAAGAATGTGCTGCGAATACTTGGAGCCATAACAAATGCGCATATATTGTTTGTACTTGCATTATGCTGCTCATTTGAATGCATTCGATTAGTTTACTCTTCTCGCATGATCAGCCTGCCAATGGCACATAGCAGCCAGCTTTTGCGCGCTTGCCTGCACATTACAATCTCTGGCTGTCACTAACATTTGTTGCTGCTGTTAGCGCTGCTCGTAACTCAAATGAGCGCTTGCCTGTTAATTACATTTGCCATCATTAACATTGATTGCTGCTGTTGACGCTGCTGTTAGCGCTGTTCGTAACTCAAATTAGCGCTTGCCTGTTAATTACATTTACTATCGCTGTTGAAGCGACTGTCTCTTACATTGTTTGCTGCTGTTAGCGCTGTTCGTAACTCAAATAAGCGCTTGCCTGTTAATTACATTTACTGCCGCTGTTAAAGCGACATTGCTTGTTGCTGTTAGCGCTACGTGTAACTTAAATGTAGGCCCAATAACCAAAGGGAGAGGAATTCGTGTGGTAACACAAAGTAAACTAAAAGATAAAGCAAAGCAAAAAGGTATTTTGTGTTTGCACATTTTTGATGATTGATCGTCGTCGTGTTGCAGGAGTTCATGTCGAGTGTCGATCGTCTGCCGCTCTGGTTGCATTTTATTACGTGCTGCTGGCGACGATTCTGTTGCCGGTGGCCAGCAGTAGCTGCAGCACAGCGAGCAGCGCGATGAGGCCGGCGCACGCGTCGTGGAGGCGCCCCGCTGCCGAGGGACGCGCCTGGGTCTGGCGGTTGTAGGGATTCTGCTGGTTCTGATTCTGGTACTGAGGCGGCGGCTTGTTGTACATGTTCGCATTCGTGTGATGGGTCTGATAGCCCTGGTAGTTGCTGCCGTACGGCGCCAGGCCGCCACCGCCGCCGCCCAAGATGCCCATGCTCGAGCTGGGCAGGCCGACGTTGGCGCCGCCGCCGACGCCACCGACGCCGCCGCCGGGCGGGCCGCCCGTGCCGGCGGGGCCCGAGTAGAAGGGCAGCTGGCCGAATACGAACGGTGGATTGTAGGGATTCACCGGCTGCAGGCCGTGCATGGGGTAGCCGGGATTGAGGACGCTACCTGGATGGTTGGGTTGGGGAAACTGTTGAAACGACGGCGCTTGCGTGGGTGAGTTGTATGGAAAGATGGGCATGTTCGGTATGATGGGCATGTGGTGCTTCGCCCCGAACACGTAGTGCGGATCGATGCCCGTCGCCGAGGCGCCCGCCGCCCCGCTGTTGCCCAGCCCCGAGTCGCCGACGCCCTGGACGCCGCCCTTCTGTGCGCCCTGCCCGCCATTCAGGCCGCCGTTCTGGCCGCCGCCACCCCCGCCCGAGGCCGACCCGACGCCGCCCGAGGAGGACTGCGCGCCGTTCTGGTGGGCGTTGTTATTGTTATTGCTGTTGTGATTGAAGTATGTGTAGGTGTTAAGTGTGGGATTCGATGAGGCGGGCGCGAATATGTTATTCTCGGGTCCCGTGTTCAAGCTGGATCCTGTGCGTGAGCAACGAGCCGACACCATTCACCATTCCACGAGTGCGAAAGAAACAAAGAGAGAGAGAAGAATGGAACACATTGCGGTTAGTTTGCGCCTAAAGCGACGCGCACTGCGGCGACTGCAGAGCGAGTGGGACAGCGCTACTGCTGCAGCTGCCAAGCACAGATCATGTTATCTCAACAACAGCGACTGCGAAGCAGCCACGATTGCTGCAATTCATTTCATTTTTATTTACTTGATTATTTAGTTACTTTCTGATGATAGAGTGAGTAAATGAGTGTTTCTCTTATTATTGTCAGATTATTATTTATTTAGTTTATTTCTTACATGCGTAACTATTGTCACGCTTTTATTTATTTATGGTTGAAGCATAACACAAGTCTTCGTTGAGACAGCTCTGTTAAGCAAGTGCTTAACAGAGTCTGTGCTTAGCAGCAGTCTGCAGCTGTTAAGCTGAGCTGTTGAGCTCTCGCTGCGTGTTATTAACATGCTCTGCTAAGCCAGTACCTAACAGAGGCTGTGCTTGGCAGCAGTCTGCAGCAATTGTCAGCTATGCAGCTGTTATGCTGCGCTGCTGATCGCTCGCTGCATGTTATTAACATAAGCCAGCGCTGTTGCCGAGCTCAGCCTTACGTAAACGATGCGAGCAAGCTTCAAGCAGTGTCAGCGTGAGCTTAACAGCAATCGCAGCGAGTGCGCGAGTTTGCCTGTGCGTGTGTTCATGTGTGTGTGTGTGTGTGTGTTAGAGAGAGTGTGAGAAGTTGAGAGCGAGCGAGCAGAAGCAAGGTGTCGTACGTACATACATATATATGCAATGCACAGTTAATACTGATGTACTCGAGTGCAGCTCAATGAGAGACAATGAATGAGCGGGCGAGTGAGTGCGAATGCAGGTGCGAGTGAGAGAGTGCGTTTCAATTGCCATTGTTGATGTTGTTGTGGTGAACGAACTTAACCAAAAACCAATGAGTGAGAGCGAGAGACACATATATATGTATATATACTCAATATATATAGAGTTAGATCGTGTATGTAGTATATGTGAAGCAGAGCACGTGTTTGTCGTGTGTTTTTCTTTTTTGGTGTGTAAAGCTCTTCGTTGGATCGAAGCTGTAGTTGTTGTTGTAGGTGAGTTTCCATTAGATACGTAAAGTAGAAGTATTCAAATTAAAAGCAAATGATAAAGGGGGAAAGGTGTGTTGGGGTGTGGGGGGTAAACCGTCGAACTGCCCTCGCAATTTGTTTGGCAAATCGTCGCAAATTGTCAAAGTCGCGAGTGATAGAAGCACGAGGGGGAGAGGAGACGGCGAAAATGATACGAGAGAGACGAAAGAAAGACGAGAGCGAAATGAAAAGTAAATAAATACCTGAGGGATTAACCGCAGACGATGGGGACGAGGGATTCGCCTGGTGGCTGTTGCCGCTGCTGGAGCTGGCGCCGCTCTTGCGCTTGCAGGTCGGATAGCTGCCGCAATCCTTGCCGTCGCGCTGATTGTAGCTGCACGAGTCGCTGGTGATCACACACTCCTCGTTGGGCAGGCAACCGATGTCGCCGCAGCCGCGTCCGTACTCTGCGCGACGGCAAGCGAGGGGGAGGCGCAGACAAGAGGCAAAGAGTCGTTGTGTGGTTCAGTGTGGTTCAGTGTGGTGTAGTTGTTGTTGTTGTTGTTGTTGTTGTTGTGGTTGTTGGTGGTGGTTGGGAAAGAAAAAGTTCAAAAATAATGGGAGAAATTAAAAGTGGAAGACGATGGCACAAAACGTTGGCGATCGAGTATGATGAAGTTGATGCAGATGTGACGTGATGTTGATGTTGATGATGATGATGATGATTACACAGTACATTTATTACACACAGAAAGAAACAGAGAGAGAGAAAGACATAAAGAGAGAGAGAGAGAGAGAAAAGAGATAGAAAGAGAGAGCGCGCGAATACTCGGACTCAACATGGACAACAAGAGAAACAGACAGAGATACGGAGAGAGAGAGAGAGCGACAACGGGCGATTGAGACAGAGTGCGCTAAATTACGTATACGTACTCGAGTAGGCGTCCACCAGGCTGAGCTGCAGCAGCGCCGCCAGCAGCAGCATGCGAGTGAGGCGTGCCACGCCCATTGCTCAAGAAAACACAGTTGTTGCGAATGCTCGGGATCCTCAGTCAGAGACGCTGCTTCTTCACTTGCTTTATGTGTGTGTGTGTGTGTGCTGCAAAGAGACAAAGAGAGAGAGAGAGAGAGAGAGATTGTTTGTTATATGAGGATGTCTCGGCATTATTTATTTACACAGACGGCAACCTGGAGCAGCAGCCTTGCCAAGCCCAGTTTATTTATCACATTGACAGCTGGGCTCAAGTTCATTGCGGCTAAATGCGACACACACAGTGGGGCAGACAGTGGGGCAGACGGAGCGGCGTCGCATTTGTTTGGCGCAGAGCGCTGCTTGCCGCCTCCGTCTACTCGCAGCAGCAGCTGCAGCCAGCCACATTTGTTGTTTCAAGTGTCAAAGTGTCGGGCGGCCGCCTGCGGGCGTTTGTGGGTGTGTGGCATGCAGCACGTCGTTATTGCTCGCCCCGGGCAACAACAACGAACGGCACTCGATATATTCATATTGATAAGCAAATGATAAGCAGCCCGTTGCGGCATCCATTAGTCGAATGAAATACAGACAGAATACAGACTAAATGATTGAGTGGCTGACTCCAACTAAACTAAAACTATGCAACATGAAAACTTTAGCATTTGCCCGATATATTTGCTGTTGAACTCTGAAATCACGGCCAGGCAAACTTTGCTTGCTGAGTGCAAGAGTTTGAATTGTGTGTGCCACTGAAAAGCCTTCGTGTGGAAAGTGGAGAGCATAGAGCACGCTCACGGCACGGCACGGCACGGCACGGCACGGCAGCCGCCGGCGATTGCCGAGCGCTTTGCCAGGCAGGCCAGTGTTGGCTAATGCCAAAGCATGCGCTTTTGCAAAATAAAATTTGAAATGTGCTTGAATGACTGCAAAAATGTACAACTCATTGAATAGGCAGAGGGGGAGTGGAAGGGGGGGGGTGGCTTCGGGGCATGCAATTGCTGTTGCCGCTCAACATGTGGCACATGAATTGAATGCCGCTCTCGACAAATGTGCCACATTTCAAAAGCAAACAATTTAAAGAACTTTTTCATAATTTCGGGCCACGCTCGGCACTCGAAGCTCGCCGCCTCTCTCCCCTCGCAGCTGGGGCAACTTTGCTGTGGTGTACGACAGGGGGGAGGGGGGGTTGGGGCAGGAATGCCGATGAGGAATGCAAAACGTTGGATGCCTTCGAGCTCCATTTCCATATTCAAATTGCCGCAAAAATGACGAGGCAAGTTTTCATTCGCTTTGCGCCAGCCAGAAAACAAAATGTTGCTTAGCCCTCGAAGGAAATTAATTGAAGAGCATTTCTTTTCTGCCTCTTGCTTGTTTTTTTTGTTCTGCCCCTCGATGTTGCCTCTATTTTTGCATTCTTTATTAATTTCTTTTTGCTTTTTCTTTTTTTGTTTTTTTTGCTGTTTGTATTTTGTGGGGCTGGGAAATGAAAAGCAACCGAATTGCTCGGCAAATGAAAACGCATAAATTGGTCGAGTGCCGATGATTTGTGCGCTGCTTCATTTGTCCCCCGTTTCTGTCTCGCTCTTGCTCCCCTCTCCCCCCCCCCTCTCTTTCTCGTTATCCCTGGATAACCTTGCCATCTCCATAACAATTCTCATTCTATCCGTTCTCTATAAAATGGACATGAATTGCAGAGCCGCAGCCTCTGACGGACGCCAACGGGCAACTTCCAGCTGCAGATTGAAGCGACAGCTGGCGATGGACGCGTGTCACGACGCTACACGATACGACACGACACGACACGACACAAATCTAATAAATTTGCTCTTTGTGCTTGCTTGTAAGATGCCTTAGAAAATGCCAAACTTAATTACATTCAACTGAACTAATAAATTCACATAAATACCAATTTTGGCAGCCAAAATAAATCTCAAATATTTGCAGCAAGAACTGCAGACTATAAATACGAATTTCCACAAATTCATTATGGCTTCAAGTAAATCTTGGGCTTTGTTTGCATCGCCGGCGATCGTGACACGAAGTCAGCTCAAAGAGTAACAGTTTGCTGGGGAAGGGAGAGTGTGGCGAGGTAGCGAGCGAGAAGTGGGCGGCACACGAAACAAAACAAAACAAAACAAACGAAAAAATAATAATATTCTGACACTGAAATGTGTTTCGTCTGTTTCTTTCTGTGCGCAGTATTTTTTGTCGTCGTCGTCGTCGTTGCTGCTGTTGTTGTTAGTTGTTGGCCTGCGGCGAAGGCAGCGCACACATCATTTCAGCAGCGCCTGCACCACTCCCTCCGCCCCTATCCTGCCCCGCTGTTGCGCCCACTCGCACTCGACGGCTGTGAACTGTGTGTCCGCCTCGTGCATTCGTCTGTGTGTTTGGGGCATGTCCCGGCCGACGGAAGCCAAAAGTGGAAATGCATGATAAATGACACGAGATTTTGTTTCTTCTTTTGCTTTGCTTTACTGCGCTTCCTTTTCTTCCCTCCCTCTCCCACTCTCGCGCGCTCTCTCTCTCTCTCTCATTTGGTGCGCTGGGACGCCGCAGCAAGAACTACAATCATTTTTATTTTAAGATACAACTGGACGAAAATTGTGAAACGATGACGTCGTAAATGTGTTGTTGCAACATTTTTTCTCTGCCGCTCTCTCGTTCGTGTGTGGCCAAAGAATCACACAAGAATAAAAACAGCAAAGCAAACTGTCCGCGTAACGGAAACAGCAACTAAAACAACTGCAAGCGGCAAGCGGCGTGAGGCAAGCGGCATGAGGCATGCGGCACCCCAGCGACAGGCGCCCAGCGAGTCGGAACAGGACACAGCACTCAGTGCAGCACTGGCCGCAGAAGGCAGCAGCCTCAGCAGCAGCTTCGGCAGCAGTTGAAGTTGAAGTTGCAGTTGAAGCTGAAGTTAAAGGAGTCTCGGCAGTAAAGCAATAAATAGACTCGGCCAGCAGCAACTCTGCAATGCGCTACTCGCTAGCTCGACTCCAAAACACATTCACATTTAATGACTCCCACTGAATTGTCACATTTCAAGGCACAACAGTGCGTATGCGTAATATTTGTACTGCGAAGCAGCAGCTCACGCTTTGCACGTTTACCAAGCATAAAAATAGAGTGAAATACTACCAGAACTAACTTTAACGAGTAATATAGTGTTACTAAACAAATTCATTTGCAGAATTTGCTTGCAAATTATTGCTTTTGTTGCTAAGAACAATTTGCTGCAGCGTAAGCAACAATTTGAGCAATTTTTAATTGCAATTTTGAAGCAGAATTCAGAGCAGTTCAATTTTAGAGCATACACTATTTTGAAGATATTCAAATTCTATTTGTAAGTTAATAATAATTAATAGTATTCAATTACTTTTGTTGTCTAATGCAACTGCAACTAAAATAGGTTAAAAAGTTTATAGCTTATTGTCATCATCATAAACAATTTCAAAGTGTAATTTTGAAGCACAATTAAGAGCAGTTCAATTTTAGAGCATACATTATTTTGACAGTACTTAAATTCTATTTGCAAGTTAATAGCATTTAATAGTATTCAATTACTTTTGTTGTCTAATGCAACTACAAATAAAATAGCCCAGAAAGTAGCTAGGATATTCATCTATAAGCTACAGAGACATTCAAGCAAGTTAAATTGCGACTATTGGATACCCTGCAACTGCCCCAAACTACCCAAAACTTATACTTTTTAAAGTTGACTTCTGGGTCATATTGGGCGCAGCAGTCAAAGCTGTGTTTCGAGTAGTCAAATGGACTCGGCCAGCGCATGGCTGCTGTGCAAGTGCTGCAGGGTGCAACAGCAGCAGCAGTGGCAGCGCAGTCGGCGGCGCAGTCGGCGTCGCTGTGGTTCGCGAGGCATAAACCGAAAATTCACACTTGGTTACTTCCCTCATGACTTTGGATATTATTGTGGTTTATGTTAGAGCTGTCACTTGCCGCCTGCCGCCTGCCGCTTGCCACTCGCTGTCCCCTGTTGCAGTGTGCCACGCCCCGACGCCCACCAGCGGGAGGCGGGAGACGGGAGGCGGGAGGCGCATGTGTTGGCTGCCGCTGTGTGATGTATGACTCCATGAAATGCGATATATTCATGTTAAATTATTTGTACAAAAAACGAAAACGAAGCCCCCAGCAACGACCGATGAGAGCGAGAGAGGGCGACACGGCTAGAGGGAGACAGCGAGAGGGCGGCGGGGACTACGAGGCGAATGCGGAATGCGCTGGGCAAGCGACACGTTTCGACGGCGCCTTTAACTTGCCGCGTTGCCTTTAACTTGCTACGTTCGTGGCGCCACAATGTAGCGCTGCCAGCTGCCAGTTGCCAGTTGCCAGTTGCAAGTCGCAAGTGGCCGCCGTCTGCCGTCAGTTGCTGGCCCGTGCTGCACTTTGCAATTGCGCAAACAATTAAAAGTTTGAAATATTGTGACAGCATTTTCACAGTTAATTGCGCAGCGAACTTGCCAGGCAAACAGCTTGACTGCCCCTCGCACACACACACACACACACACACACACTCGCTGCAAGACAGTGTTGCCACCCAGCTGGGGCAGTCGATAGCCAAATGCCTGGCACAGAGCTGCAACTTTTATTCATTCATTACTTGCGACTCAATTTGAAAGTTGTGCGCCAGTCACAACCCACAACCTCAAGCGGCAAGCGGCAAGCTGCACTATTTAGTTGCAAAGGTGCAGCAGACTAAAAAAGTTGAAGCTGCAACTTGCGCACGACTTTTTGCACATTTTATTCGGCTGTTTGTCGCCGAGCTTCCACGAACAGCGAGCGGTGGCAGCTTCTGTTGTCGGGGGCAGTGTTGCAGCAATTCGTCCGATTGCTAAGTGGCAATTGGCAGCGCAGCAGCTGCAGTGCCAGCGCAGCGGCCACTGACAAACTGACAGCCATTTGTCATTAAAGCGGGCAGACTGCAGTTGTGCACAAGATGGCGCCCCACTTCCGCTTCCGCCTCACTTCGCTTCGCTTCGCTTCGCTTTGCTTTAGCATTCTATTTTTGGGGGCTATTGGCACACGCCATATGTTTGAAGCGTTTAACAAAAAGTTTAATTAGCAAATGTCGCTGGGGGTAGTTTTTCAATTCCACACACACACACACACACACACACAGTACCCCCCATCCCCCTCCACCCTCGCTTGGTCGTTGTTATGGCGTGTAGCCAACAATTCGGGCTTATTAAATTCCAGGCGAGCAAACGAGGGAATGTCAATTCGTGGCAATGCGCCCCAGGCGCACAATTTCCATACCCCACTCACTGTCCCCCCTCCCCCCTGCTTACATCCTCCGCCCTTGTCAAAGCGCCTCTCCCCCCCCCCCCCCAACCCCGCTGCAACACACACACACAAAAAGCAAAAGAAAAATGAAAAGCGAAATCTTTGTCAGGCAGTTAATTAAAAACTTGAATGTGCAGGACAATGGCTGCTGTTGCCTCCCCCCCCCCTACCCTCCGCCCCTCCTCCTGCCCCTCTGCTCACTGTGCAGACAGCCCCTAGAGTCGGCGACACGAGACGAGACGAGAGCTTCGCTCCGTCATAATTGAAAGTTCACTAGTCGCTGCGTCTAATGCCAGTAAATAATTAAGCAGCGCTCGATTTGGAGTCGCATTTAATTGCAATTAATTCGCTGCGCTCAACTGTGCGTATACGTGATTTCGCAATGCATCAATTGCCATTAAATGCGGCGCAGCGACAAAGAATGAATGCAAACGATGATTGAGTGAAAACTGCATTTAATTGCAAAACTATGCCAGCTGCTTGAGCTGCTTTTGAGAGAGAGCAAAGCGCAAAGTTTGCGAGTCGCAGTGCTTCAATCGGTCAGAGCAGACGTCGAACTCTCCTCGAACTCTGCTGAATGATGATGCTGCGCGGATTTGAGAGTAAAGTGAAGGCGCTGAAGTAAATAATTAGTTGGTCTCAATGCAAATCGATTGCTTTTTCAATGCGTGCTTTACTTTGAGTTGCTGCTTGTCAACTGTGAAATTCTGTGACTCAAAGGCGAATCTGCTTTGCAGTTTGTCCGTTGTTATCCATCGCAATCTATTGCCTTGGCTCGCTCTGTTATTTCTCTTTCATTTCATTTCATTTCATTTAATAAATTCGCCGGGCAACTGCGCGTATCTCGCTGCCCATCAATCTGTGTATCTTAATGTGCATCTCGCATTTAATTTCGCTTTACATCATTCACGCTTCTCTGTCTGTTTTTATGCTAACAAATCGCCGCAAAACATTGTCTGCGATAAGCTTAATTACGCCGCTCTAATGACTTCTTCTAGTTGCCGCTTAATGTGGCAAGTGTGGTGAGCGCAACTTTAATACGCTCTGCTCGCAGTCGATTGAAAGTGTTTTAATTGATTGCCGCAGACAATTTTTGGGTCGCATTTGAATGCGGCTGGCCCTAAATCATGTTGAATGGATTTGCTGCAGCTTGCCACAGCGCTGCGACAGATCCGACGCCCAAATCCGCAGCGGAAAGCTTCTAAGTCTCCACAGGAAGCGAGCGAAGGAAGCAGCGAGGAGCTGTGTGTGTGTGTGTGTGTGTGTGTGTGGTAAACAATTGAATGATGAATTGGCGCCCACTTGGCAGATGAAGCGGCAACAATGGCCTCGAGCTTTGTGCGTGGGAGTGCCAGCATGTGCGTGCCACAATATGGGCCATGCCACCTGCCCCGCTCTCTCTCTCGGTCTCTCTCTGTCTCTGTCTGTCTCTGTCTGTGTCGCTGCCTTCGCTCGCAACTACTTGCCACTGTCCGAGCTGTTTCTTTGCTGCTCTGCACAATGATGGATCTGCTTCATTTAGTTGGGCTCTCGACTCGTTTCAGCTGCCAGATAAATTGAAAACGCATGAAATATGTATGACAGACCTGCCCAGCAGCCAGCCGGCGAATGACAATCATCATCATCGTCGAGCTGATGCTGATGATGGAATCATAATGCTGATGATAAGTGCCCGACGCTTACAGGACTCTCAGGCTAATCCCAGCCACTGCAGCTGCTCGCCAACGATCTGTTAAAGCAACGAGCAACTCGCAGCAAGGTGCCAGCAACTCTGCATAATCCGAGTGCAAATTGGATGCGACTCGACACAGGCAGAGGCAAGTGGCAGATATGTGGCCACTATCTGCATGTCTAAGAAGCCCTGCAATATTTTCATTTCTTTCTCAAGCATTGGCTGATCGATTAGCTTGTCACAAAGTTATCTCTTATCCTTAATATTTAAATGCCACTCTCTCAGTGTATAAATCCATTTGAAATTTGCGACAAGTTGAATTGCGTATTCGGCTGCACTGAATGAGCTGTTGCAACGAGGCGACAGTGCCACAGAACACACTGTGAAATGCGAGTGAATTTAATATATGAAATATTTTGTTGCGTGCAACACGCTTTGATAAATATTTGTAAATATATTTATGGGACAGCAACCGCAAAAATGTTTGTTGTAGCGCGCTGCTCTAAAGGGCGCCACAACCTTTGCTCGACGCGCTAGATACCCTGCACTAACTGTTGCATCTGGCAAGCAATTAATCGGTTAATTGCGCAAACAAGGCATAATATTCAATCACTCAATTGTGTTTGAATTCAATTAGTCTGTCTAGCAAGCATTAAATCGATCTAAATTGAATTTGAGAGCATCGGGCAATCTATCTGCAGCACAGATATTTAAATACTTTAATTATGAACCAATAGTCTGAGTGTTGCAGCTACCCGTTGAGCCCGGTTGCAGTTGCGCAGGGTGCTTGCAACCAGCAAAAGTGCCGCAGCATATTGACACGTGTTGTTGTCATTGTCGTGGCTGCCGTCGTTGTTGTTGCTGTAGCTGTTGCTGTTGCTGTTGTTGTTGTTGTCGAGCTGGAGGAAGTGCATTTGAATTTGCGCACTGTCGTTGCGGTAAATGTGGCCAACGGAGGCAGGCGACCAGTAAACGCTCGTCCCTCGCTGCACTGCCGAAAAATCCTGTTACACAATTCAAATGCTGTTCACTCCGCTCCTCTGCTGGTGTTGTGCATTTAATGCACATTTGAATATTATTTATGAATTTATTGCTGTGAGCACTTTAATTGCGTTTGCAGCCAGCAGAATGCCAACAAATTTTGCATGATTTATGCGACGGCTTAAACAATAGCACAAAGGACCCCGCCGGGAGACGCCAAGAGACAGAGGAGAAGGAGTTGAACAGTGGGCAGTGGACAGTGGGCGGTGGGCGGTGGGCGGTGGTCGACTCGTGTCGAACTCTCGCTTAACTTCATAAAGACTTTATTAGTAAATAAAATGCCATAAAATGTAAACAAGCTGGACGAGGCTGCGACTCGAGCACAACAAGAAGAACTGGATGACGACCCCGAGACCTCGAGACCCTGCACAGGATCTCCTTGTTAGCTGCCATTGTGTCCATTGTGCACAGTAGTTGCTCGCTGAGCTCAGTTGAAACTCTATCTGAGCTATGCAACTGTCTCCCCTTCCCTTCCCCCACCCAGTCGCTATATGACATTATGCAAATCGCTCGGCAGCTGCGGCTACTGCGAGAGTATACAAAGCAGCCGGAATACCGATGCCGCTGCCGCTGCCGCTGCCACTGCCGATGTCGATGGAGTTGACGATACGGATGCATACTGGCAAAGACTTTAAGTGGATTACAACGGCAACAAGCAGAGAACAACAGCAACAACAACAGCAACAACAGCGGCAACAACTTGTTAGATGGCAGCGCAAACCCGACAGCAAAGTTCAATAGTTGTTTGACTTTCGATGATGATGACGAGCCGACGCAGCGGCAGCTGCCACAGCAAAGCGGGCGAGACTAGAAGGAGTTGGACGCTGCAGTAGCCTAAGCAGCTGCAGAGGGAGCAGACGGAAATGCTGGAGACAGCAGCAGCTGAACGAGAAGGAGCTGCTGCCAAAGGCAAAAGAGCTGGAGGCAGAGCAAACGAAGCAAAGGCGGCTGCAGCTGCAATCGAAGTCGAAGTCGAAGCAAAGCGAGACGACGACGACGACGACGACAAGAAAGACAACGACGTACTTGGGCGGGAGTTCGTTGGCTGCTCAAGAGTCGAGGCTGCTGCCGCTGCTGTTGCCGATGGCGATAAAGATGCCGAAGCCGATGACTTTCGCCTGTCGCTGCCAATTTTATGGATTTTCAATTTTGCGCACGCGGCTGCTTAAGGAATTTCAAGCTGATTGCCATATTACGTATTACGTATACGCCATGTAATGCAGACTACGCGGCAGACAACACAGGCGAGACAGGGCTCGCTATTAACGCTGATTGCAGCTGCAACTAATCGATAGGCTGTGCTTTAGACAACGCTTTTTGAATGCATGAAAATGTAAGTCTACATCAAATACAAAACAATATACAAAAGACTGAGAGTACGTTGCATAATAACAACTCGAAATTATAATGCTTAAACTATAGATTACTTTTGCCATACACATAAATCGGAATTTTAAATTAATTCCAGCGTCGTACACTCTCGGCATATCTGTCTTGGTTTCATTACTTAAAAAAGAAGCGTAAGTAAAGAGAAAAGAAAGGCAATGCAAACTATAAAGCAAAATTGAGAGAAACAGAGGAAAAGATAATATGCTTGCGCAGGTGAGTATTAAGCAGGAAACACAATATCCTTAAAAAGGTAAGTACGGTAAGTATGCATCAGATGAAACAGTTTTCAGTTGGATGGCGCAGACTATAGAAAGGCTGCTGAGCACGCTCTGATCCTCTGAGCGCATACATCCTTTCCCATTTGCGCTTTAATTGGACGTATGCATGTGCAACGTCTCGGAAAATCTTGCGAAATGCCACGTGGCGCAACTGAAATGCCATGAGAACATATAACAATAGGCAGCTGAACTTGCTTAGCAACATGCACAGCGTTAACGCATAACACTGCAATGGCATTGCATACTTTTAGGATGATTTAGAGTATTGTCATATTGCATACTTTTAGGATGCCGCTTTAAAGATTCATTCTAATGCAGTTTGGAATGCATTGGACTGCAATATACTCTAAAACTGTATGTTGTCACTTGCTGCTGATTTTTGTTCGGCTGGTATTTTGTCGGATGATTTTCCACTTTTTAGCCGTTGGCGGCGGATCCAATTTGATAGCAACAACACAATAATTACAAAAACAACAACAACAAATTACAACCAACTACAATTAGAATGACAAGATATTACAACAATAACAAACCATAATAGCAAAAACAACAACAATAAAATACAACAACAACAACAACAACAAATTACAACAACAGCCACGAACTGCAAATTAGAACAACAATAATCATGGCAACAACAAGAATTGCAGAGTTACGGTTCTTGAAATTGATTTAGCAAAAATCATAGCATACTTTCAAGGGCAGCGTACTAAAATAAACAGGATCAAAACTAGCCATATCTCGTCAAATTCCTTGCGTATTTTGAAAAGCAGTTGCTTCTTAAGATCGTGAATACAAACTCTACCAATCGGCATTAAAAGATATAGGTGTCAACTAGGAAACCGACACTTGTAATTTTTGACCAAAAAACGCAAGGGAAACACGCCGTAGCAGCTAAGTCCCGGATAACTCGAGAACTACTGGATCGATCCTAATGTCCTTTAGCATGACGATAGCACTCATTAGGACATTCAATTAGAAACAGGACTCGCAAGGATAATGCAGGACACCTTCGAGATATAAGCTATTTTCGGTATATAAAAAAGTAGTTGTAACTTGGGCACTTGCAGGACATTTGGCCTCAAAATTTATTAATTTGGTAGTATTGAATAGGCCTATATGTGTGCCAAAGGACATCGCGATAGTCCTGCAAATAGCTGAGATACACCAGAATTTTTTCATTTCTGACAATTTTTCCATGCCTACCCCTTGAAAAACTTTGTTGTTAACTTTTTGGTGAGAACTTCAAAATTCTTGAATGCCAAACGATAGCGGTGTTCAATGTGATTACAAAAAGCTATATCCTTCGAAGATCTGCAAGGAATTGGCCGAGTTATAGCTAAAAAAAAAAAAGGAACCGCCTTAGGATGAAATAACAGGATTTAATATTGCATACTTTCAGGATGTCATATTTATAACAAGACATTGTTTTAGTGCATACTTTTAGGATGTCATTTTAAAAGCTTGCATTTGCATGCAAATATCATTTTCCTTATACTTGCTGCAAATTCATGTCCGCCTGGTTTGTCATCTGATGATTTGGCACTTTTCAGCCATTATCAGCGGTGCCAATTGCATCACGAAAACTTTCATAATAGTATATTAATAATAATTATTGTTAGCTGAAATACCTGACCCAATGAGTGTGAAGATAAGCTACAGTGTTGTTTATTGATTTTATTTTGTTCAGTTCACTATCATTAAATACTATTGATTCCATACTGATACTTATTTTATTAAGTATACTAACAGTGTGTTCAATGAATTCCATTCTGAGTTGATACTTATTTATAACTATCTCGGTGTCGTCCTGGACAAGAAACTCACCTTTTCCCCGCATTTAAAGGCTGTCACCAAGAACTGTGGCCAAAGGATGCAGAAATTGCGCTGGCTGCTTAATAAAAGAAGCAATATGTCTATTGGAGCCAAGAGAGCAGTATATGTACATTGCATAATTCCAATATGGCTATATGGAGTGCAGATTTGGGGAATTGCTGCCAAGTCTAATTATAAACGCATTCAGGTACTGCAGAATGGAGTTTTTCGGCAAATAACGGACTGCCCGTGGTACGTTAGAGGATCTACGTTGCATCGAGATCTAAATCTGCACACTGTCGAGGAACAGATAGGCAGACACACGAGCCGCTACAGCGACAGGCTGTTGAGACACCGAAGCAGTCTTGCAAGGAGACTGCTACCTGCAAGACCACTGAGGCGTTTGAAGCGTCTAGGCTTTTCAACTACGTTTTGAACGTAAATGAATACAGATAAGTCCTTATGGCACACACGCTGAGGTTTGGTTGTAATGATATATTCCCTAAATGTGTTGTTATGGTGCTTTATGTTGGTACTGGTTCAACTACTTATGTAAATAAATGTATATAAAAAAAGATACTTATTTATTAAATATACCAACAGTGTGCTCTATGGATTCCAAACTGACTTGATACTTATTTTATTAAGTATACCAACAGTATGCTCTATGAATTCCAAACTGACTTGATACTTATTTTATTAAGTATACCAACAGTGTGCT
Source organism: Drosophila rubida (assembly GCA_035046165.1). NCBI lineage: Eukaryota > Metazoa > Arthropoda > Insecta > Diptera > Drosophilidae > Drosophila > Drosophila rubida. The sequence goes on along the minus strand of JAWNOF010000023.1, from coordinate 10,325,511 downwards.
CTATGGATTCCAAACTGACTTGATACTTATTTTATTAAGTATACCAACAGTATGCTCTATGAATTCCATACTGACTTGATACTTATTTTATTAAGTACACCAGCAGCGGATAATATGAATTCAATCATGAATTCCCTACCTATTTTATAAAGTACGAGTATTAAGTAGTGTTTTATTTACAAATGATTAAAATCGTTGACATTTTTTAGTAACAATTTGTGTTATTGCGGAATAACTGCGTTATACAAGAGTCAGCTTATTCAGATTACAACCCCTTGCACCCGTTTGCACTGCTCCCCTCTTATTTGCTGTGTCATGTGTCGTTTGCCTGGCAGCTCATCAATTTGTTGCTCGGCCTGCTCGACCGTCTCTGCAATCTCGGGGGTCACATCATTCTCGCAACTCTCGACCCAACTGCAATTTAAACTTTACTCATTGTCCGGCATTAAAAATGCCCAGTCTTCCTTCCGCGCGCTCTTCTCTTTCGCTTTCCCAGCCACCCAGCCACCCACGCCCCCCTCTCCGCCTCTCCTTCTCACTGGGCTGTAACTAATTTCTGTTCGTCGCATTTTGTAAATTCTGCTTTTTAGTTAGTTGCATGGCAAATAATAACTTCCGCTTTGCCTAAGAAATGATTATTACAACAAGCCAAAGCCCCAGACGCCCCTCTGTACACTTCCTCCTCCCCTCTCTCGCTCTCTCGCTATCTATCTCGCTGTCTGTCGCTGGGCTTGCCTTGCCTCAGTTTATTGCTTAAAGCGCTAAAAAGAAATTTTTGCCTTTGCACTGCGTCAAACTTTATTATGCTTTACTTACAGCGAGCCCAGAAAAGAGGAACGGCGGCGAAAGAGGAGAGTACAGCAAATGGAAGTTTCTGGCTACCACTGGCGAAGGGGGCGGCTGCTGTTTGGGGGGCGTGGCGAGCGAGTCTGTGCCCGCGAGGACAACACACACGCAGTGCCACAGACAGCGAGGGTTGCTCAACGAGCTCGCAGTTGCTCACTTCGATTCTTCAACTAAAGCATGCCAAATTCTTTGAAATGAGTGGTAGACACACATTCGACATTGCATAACTTTTGTGTTTTCCAATAAGTGTTGAGTGTTACTTTGATGTCAAGCAAAAAGAAGCAATATTTAGTGGAACACATACCATATTTAAAACGACTCTAAATCTTGGCGTATTTCCACATCCCTGCAAGTCTTGTGGCAGCCGTCGCAGTTCGGCGCTAACAGCTAATAACTACAGCAAATAATAACAAAAACTAGCCGCCATTTTTGCCCGTTTGTTGGGGATGGGAACGAGTCCACTTCCTCCTCCACTTTGCGCTCCCGCCGGCGTTCGCTCGGACTGTCGCCGTCGCTGGTTCTTTGTGCTGGTGTGTGAAACAAACGATTGGATAAGCAAAGCATCCACTGCATTTGCGCCCATTTAACATACACTGCTCCCCCCTCTTTGCTGGCCCGGTCGGTTGCTAACGGCACGCACAGCCACGCCCAGAAGGCGGCCGAACGCCCATTGATAGTTTATCCACTCATTCCGAGCCGTTGAAGCGCAACCGGCAAAGTGCGGCTTCAACTTTTGTTCAAGTTGATCGAAAAAACGCGAATAAATCAACTGAAGAACAACTCGACAACAAGCTCAACAACAACAGCAACAACAACGATGACGACGACGACGACGACGACGACGAGAGAGCTACAACAATGGGACGAGAACAACGGCGAGCGAATATTTATAATAGTGCGCGTACAGAAATATTAACAAATATGAGCATCAAGTGCTCTGCAGGCAAAACAATAACCCAAATGAAACGAAATGAAATGAGATGAACTCGAGAAAGGTCAAGGAAAGCAGTGAAAGCAATTAGCGCGAATGGCTGAGCACATTAAAGCGACTTGCGAGCGGCACTGCGGCTTAACGATAAATGCAGGGACGATGCAGAGGTTGAATTCATTCAGAGAGTTCAACGATTTTAAAGCTCCAGCATTTCGACATCCCTCTCTTGAGTATCTGTCTATGTATCTCAAGTCCATCTTGCTATTTAGTCATCAATTTCTATTCGTTTAGCAAAGTCACTTGCAATCGGTTAAGCTAGCCATCCATCAATACATGTATCTATCCATCAATCTATCTATGTTGCCATCTATCTGCCTACCTGTGTACTTATCTACCTAACAATCTATCCAACAACAATGTATATATCCATGTATCTATCAATATATCTACCCATCTAACTATCCATCTATCTCTCCATCTATCTATCTTTCGATCTATTCGTCTATCCATCTATGTATCACTTTATCTATCTATCCATCTATCTATCTATCTATCTATCTATCTATCTATCTATCTATCTATCTATCTATCTATCTATCTATCTATCTATCTATCTACCTATCTATCTGTCTATCTATCTATCTTTCTATGCATCCATCTACCCATCAATCTATATATTTATTGATATATATCCCTTCATCAATCTATATACCTATCTATCAGTATATCCATCATTCTATATATGTATAAATCTCTCTATCTGTCCAACAATCTATCTATGTATTTCTCCATCTATCTATTTATCTGTCTACCCATACATTTATCTATCTATCTATCTATTACCCACCTTTCTATCCAGCTGTATCTCTACCTACCTATGTCTATATATTTTATCTCATCCTGAATTTCTTTGCGCTTTCCTTTAGCTTGTCATCTGCTTTTGTGCTTTGTAGTGCCGTGTAGTGGCTGGCAAGCACTCGACAACGAAAAGGCGTCTCAAAATTTTAATTTTAATTGAAATTGAAATATTTATGCCGCCACTTGCCACTTGCCACTAGCCACACGTTGTCGCTGTCGCTGTCGCTGTCGTTGGCGTTGGCGTTGTTCCCGTTCCCATTCCCGTTGACGTTCACGCTGACGTTGTCGTTGTCGTTGTCGTTGCCTTCCAAATTTAATCAAGCGCCAAGTGTAAAGCAAAATCTAAACAAAATGTCGAGCCTCGCTTTGAGTGTGTTTGTGTGTGTGTGTGTGTGTGTGTAAGCTATGCATGTGTGTGTTTGTGTGTGTGTATTAGTTGGGGCAGCTGAAAATTAATTAAGTTGAGAAAATGTCAACGTGGCTGCTTTTGCTTTTGCTTTCGCTCCTCTGCCCCCCTTCCACTCCCCTCGCACCAGCAGCTGGCTCAACGCGTCGCTTGATTTTGTTACCTGCATTCGTTTCATTTCATTTCGTTTACTTTCATCCCGCAACGTTTCGTTTCATTTCATATCGTTCACCCTCACTTTGCTCTATTTTGAACCGTGTCGCTTTGTATACCCTATAAAGTTGCGCACTTTGAGCTTACTTATGACAAAGGGCAGCTACAATCTTGCTGCAATTTATCAATGCCCAGTGTCTCGAAGGCAATGAAGTGTCTCAGTTCGCCATTCATTTGTTAAAGCCTTAGCGCTTAATTATGTTTAGATTTCAGCTTTCAAGTGGAGATTTCAACGAGTTGCAAGAAGTTGCAACTGTTTCGCAACCGTTTCATAACCGAATCGCGACAGTCGTATCTCGCTGTTACGCCGTTTCATGGTGCAACTCATAAGCGTGCCACACACAAGTGCTTTTTTCGATTCAGCCCGACTGCAAGTTGTTTGACTTGCACAGTGCAAAGCGCGCTCGCGTCTGCTTCACTTTTATTAAGTCTTACTTACACCTACGACAAACACACACACGTGCTACACACACACGCACACAGATGCATACGTAAAGCGCCTCATATGACACACCTGGCTGGTGATTTAATAACGCGACGCTGCAAATTTTGCGGTTTGAATAGCAGCTAACTTTATTTTATGATAAGTTTATAATGCTGCACACACACACACACACGCTGGGAGGGGAGTGGGGGGGAGTTGGAAAGAGTGCAAAAATGAAACAAAAGCGAATTCATATAAAATGAAGCCCAAGCGCCGCGCGATTCTTCTGCTTTTCAACTTTTTCCGCTCGCTCTTTGTGCCTTTTTCGACTAGCGCTGTCCCCCGCCACTTCCGCTTCACAACTCCGAACCTCCCCCCCCCCCTCGCGCCTTTGTTTGTTTTTTTCGTGTGTGTGTTTGTTCACTTTGAGCAGGCTCTAAAAATTTGCTAAAATTACACTAAACTGCTGCAGCAGTTGCGCCGTTCGCCAGGGAAAAGAGCGTTTTACGGGGGCGCGGGAGCGGGAGCGGGAGGGGCGTGGCACCAGCGGCAAAATGTCGCTGAATGCGCGCACTGTGCGACAGGGGGGCAAAGGGGGGTAAAATTATATTAGAAAATTGCTGCAGCCGCGCTGTCTCACGGGGCGTATGAGCGTTGACTGAGTGCAGACTGCATAACAGGGTTAACGTGGCGCAGTTCGATCGCGGGCCGCGCCACGCTCCTGCTGCACGCCCTCGCCCCTCGCCCCTCGCCCCTCGCTTAATTCGCAGCTGGCTCGCTCGCTTGTTGCCAGCCAAACTCAAACTGAAGTCAGTTGCGCGCTGTTTGCTTCTTTTTGGGCGAGGGGACGGAACTGCCAACAAAAGAGACACAAGAAAATTTGGACAAATTGCCCAGGGGAAGGCAGCGAGCGGGTGGGGCAGGAGCGGGTGCTGCTCCGTCAATGCGCTGGCCATGGCTAGACAAACAATAAGTGAAAATTTTCAATTTTGTATGCAAAACTGTGACACAGCTCGATAGTCACGCACCACACAAAGTGTTGATGACGATGATGAGCAAGACGATGAGGGCGAACGCCGCCAACGACGACAAAGACGATGATGATGATGATGTGGTTCAGTGACAGATCCTTGTTGGAGCATGCCGCGTGTCTCAGCCCCTGGCTCTCGCTCCGGCGCCGGCTTCGGCTTTGGCTTCGGCTTGATTTTGTGTGCTGATAGGCGCAAAAAGTCAAATTGTGGCAGCCAATTAACAGCAACACGAGACCTGCCCCCGCACTCGCACTTCGACCCACTTTCCGGGCGATGGGGCAGCTGTTAAGAAAAGCACAAGTCAAACAAAGCGAGGCAAAGTGCACACATCACACAGCAGCAGCAGCAGCAGCGGCAGCAGCGGGAGAAGAGCGAGACAATGGCTTTGACTTTGGCTTGGGGTTGGGGTTAAAAAGGGTTAAAGGGCTTTTGCGTAGATGCGGACGTGCCACATGCTGCATGCGGCAAGCCATGCGACGGCATGCTGCAAGCTCGTTTATAAAGTTGACAAAAAACGTTTGGCCCAGCGATAATCATCTGGCAGTTTTGCGCTATCAGCGACACACACGCACACACACTCACAGAGAGACTGACACACACACGCGCAGTGGAGGACAATGGGGCTAAGCCCCAAAAAGGAGCCACTGAAGCGTGTCAAAGATGAGACTGAGAATGGCAATGGCAATGGAAATGGAAACGACCATGGAAAAGAAGACGCCGGGGCAGCGACGAAGTGCCAACGAAAAATGGACACGGAGTCAAGGCAAAGATTCACAAGCTCGACACTTTTTGCCGGCCCCTCTGCGAATGCGACTCACGCGGCCCGCCAGCAAATCTGCCCCACAAAGGATGACTGGCAAATTTTAAAGCGATAGCAGCGAAACGCGATAAGCCTAGAAGCGCAACACAAGAGACAGCGAGCAGCAGAAGGAGAGGGAGAGCAGGAGCAGATAGTAAAAGGGAAAGGCAGGGCTAGGCAATATGGGAGCCAAAAGAAAGCAACGCCTAGGGGCTTGACCTGCTAATGAGTGCATGAGCAAAGCAAAGCAGAGCGAGGCGCAGCGCAGCCTGCACACTGCTTCCGATTATGCCAAAAGTGCACATGATTCTTTTACTTGTCGTTAGCCAAGAAATCAGACATAAAACTGTCGAAGTAGTTATTGTGAATTTGCATTCCTTTCGCTCTTAATGTGCTTTAAGCATTTGCCATTGATAAGTGGCGATCAGCTGCTCACTCCTGAACTCATAATTATTACTATTCTCAACAGTTTGAGCAGCTTTAGCGCAGTGTGCGAGGGTCGCAATAGGCACAAGGCCAAGCAGTAAACAATGGCGAAAAAATGGAAAATTGCAACGCAAAGCAACATGCAAAATGCAGCAACAACATTAGAAATAACGAGCTCAACAACAACAACAACAGTGACGGCAGCCAACAAACAAGAAGCGCCTGAAAGTAGGCTACGCAAAAAGCGAAAGTGAAGCGCATAACAATTGGATATTGCTAATAGTTAACTGCGCTCGTGAGAGGAAGAGGGAGCGCACTAGTGGGTTGACTTGGCAGATGCTTACAGAACGCAGCAGTGCAAGAGGGACAACGTAATGAGCTAAGAGACAAGCGTGCAATTGATTGAGACGCAATAAGTAGCTTGCAAAAAGAACACAATTTAAGAAAAGTGCTAAATGTGAATATTTGCAACGAAAAATACTTGGACTTTGAAGTCTTGAAACGTGTCTTAAAGCGACAGCACATGGCAAGTAATATAAATTCAGCTATAAATTGTGTATGTGAAAATAGAAATAGAAATGGAATTGTTGTCTGCAGAAAGTTGAGTGCTACTTAGCTTTGAGTTGTGTCTCGTTTCAAGAGCAACGCACGCGCTTACACGTGTGTGTGTGCGAGTAGATGTGTGGCATGCGGCATGTGGCGTGTGGCATGTGGCATGGCGGCATGTTGCATATACAATGCAAATGCATTTATAATTGCTGCGCGCGCCTCCTGCTCCATTTAAGCTAAAAGAGACCCCCAGCAGATGTGGCATGCAACGCGAAGCACTTGCGGTTTTTATAGGCCAGACGCGCAACGGGAAATCTCTTTGTGTGGCAGCGATTTACCTCATGCCCGCGCTTCCGCTTCCGCCGCCGTCGCCGCCGCCGCAGCCGCCGCCCCCGCTGCCGCTGACAGGCGACTGCTGCCGCTGATTAAGAACTTATTTAAAGAAGTCGTGCAGCAAATTGCGGCAAGTCGCGAAATCAAAAGCGAAAGCAAGCGCGCAAAGCGTAGCGAGAAATTTAATTTGTGCAAAAGTGAAACGCAGATGCGAATGATGAGGACGCAGGACAGCAGGATGCAGACAAATTGAAATGAACACACAGACATAGACACCGATACACACACACACACACACACACACACACACACATAGACGGCCGGCGAGCAGACAAAAGGCGGGGAAGGCAACAGAATTTCGCCTTAGAATTCGCCACATTGCAGTGCAAAGCAGAGGGGCGAGAGGGGAAGCCGACAAGTCACTCTCAATTGCAATTGCTGTCTTCTGCTTCCTCTGCACACCACCCCCTCCCCCCTCCTACCCTCCTGCGGCTGCTCGTCGCTGTTGTCGCTGCAATTAAATGCGCGCACAAAAGTATGCAATAGAAATTGTTAAATGAAAAATGCAATGCAAAATGGCAAATGGCAAATGCTGTAAACAAAATGCCGACATAACGAACGACTCGAAAGCGCACAAAGCGTAGTGCTGGAGAATAGGAGTGGGCAGAGCGGGAGGGCAGCAGCGGTAGCAGCAGGAGAGAGACAAGGAGTGGGCGACAGTCATTTGCGTGATCTGTGCGCATTGACAAAAGTTGCAGGCACGTGACGCGTGTCAAACAGTTGCTGCGTGTAAAAACGTCGCTGCTACGTGCACTCAACACCTATGTGGCGAGAAGAGATCTCTTGCTTCGTCTCTATCTGGTTGCCTAACTGTGCCAATTGCCGGGCTGCCATTGCAATTGCAACTGCAATTGAAAGTGATAATTTTATTTAATGCAAAAAGCTTCAGAGCCCAAACCTATTCATATGTATTACACTAACCCTCTGCTTGTGTGTGTGTGTGCGTGTGTTAGCTGCTCTGTGTGCCTATTTATGTGTGCGAGAACCAGAGCAGCGGTCGCATTTGCTAACTGGTCATAAGTTTGGACAGTAAACATGGCTACATAGCCAACGCACACATACGACAGGCAAACACACGCATACACTCAGAGCAACAATGCACTGAGGAAAAATAGTAGTTAGTTGCGACAATCCTCGTGAATGGCAATGCAATTAAATGAATTAAGCATCATTGCAATGTGTGCTAGATTCAACTATTGATATATATTGAACACTCTACTTGAAGTAGCTTTTTAGCCAGTTGAATTCCTGCCACTAGAGCAACTAAATCTTCAGTTAAATTATAGTATTTTGTATCTGTATGTAGCCACTTCGATTGCTCTTCGATTTGGAGTGACAGCTTGCAGCAGCTTTCGCTCAGTGCACATATGACTTTATATAAAGGCGGCAAAATCAGGTTAAACACACAATCAACGAGCTGCGATGAAGCAAGGAATGCAGCACATAGCCAGCGAAGACAAATGCGGTGGCAAGAGGGTGACAGACGACAGAGAGGGCGAACGAGTGGCGGGCAGGCCGGCAGGGCGGTGGAGTGGTGGGGAACGTCAAACCAAAGGCAAACCAATTGGGTCATAATTGCTTTACGAACGCCAAACGCAAATGAGTCGTAAGCAGAGCTGGTTGCTGGTAGCTGGTAGCTGGTAGCTGGTAACTGGTAACTGGTAACTGGTAACCGGTAACCGGTAACTAGTAACTGCTAACGGTTAAACGCAGCCAGCGATGCGAGCCAGAGCGAGAGAGAGGGGGAGAGGGGTAGTGACTGGCGAAGCTGTGGGAGGATGCCGGGCTAAGGGTCACTTTGTCATGGACAGAGCGCCTGCATTCCATAAGTGGATGTTTGCCTGAGCCAACGATACATGCGCTCGCTTGTCTATCGATATGTTCGAGTGTGCGCATCTGTGTCTGTGTGTGTGTGTGTTGCGGCAGCAGCTGCTGCTTTGAATGCTGACTTTAATGGCTGCCAGAGTGCAGACAAGACCGCAAATTAATTGTTTTTGCAGCGCTTTAATCGAGTTAATCGATTGAGTGCGCCACTAAAACAGTTATCGATAACTGCATTCACAACAATTGCCGTCGACAACAGAACAGTGTTGTGCAACACTATTAAATTAAAGGCTTCGTTACGCTCTTTACTTTGCTGCAAAAGTGTCGCCCAATAACTTTTGAGTCAGTTATTGAAATCATTTCGTGTTGTGCATTCGAAAGTGCATAATTTGAATTGGAATTCAATTACTGTCAGTTAATTGCATCACTTGTTGCCATTTGCAGCACTTTTTCTGCGTGCCTTCGACTCGATTGACTAAACAAAGTGAAATATTAGCAATTCTGGCAGCCATAAACTGTTTTCATTTCGGCAGCGCTGCAATTAAATTGGCAAACTTTCTCAGTTAGTCGAAGCCGAGTGCAGTCTTTGAGGTTTTCGCCTGAAAATCTGGCGAATTGAAGTCGATGCAGAAAGTCATAAAGCGCTGTGGCGAGAAATATTGCGGCTTCAGTGGTTTTTAGTGGTGCCTTGGCGTTAATTTGTTGTTTGATGTGAGGCTCTAAGCACACACACACACACACACACACCCCTGGGGTGCAGTGGATGCAGTGAGTCGTTAAGCTGACTGAAGAGTGCGCCACAAAGGGCGCGTGGCGGGAAAGGGGGGAGCGCATTTAATGAGCCCCGCGTGGGCAACATGTTAATCCCAGTTACAAAATGCAGTCAAACGGCGTAACATCAGCGCCGGGACTTTGCGGGTATTTGCATTTTTGTATTTTAATTGCCCCCGCGGCATTAACTCCCCACACCACACACCTAACCCCCCCTCCCCGGCCCCCACCCCGCACTGGTCCCTCTAGGAATGCAGTTGTCGCGCTGTATTTCTCTGTGTTTCAGTGAGTCTGGAGCACACATAAATCAAGATGCTGACGAGGCGTCAAAGGCAGCCAGCCACAGACGCAGACAGCGAGTCGCCGAATTGCCACAGGCGGGGGCGTGGCCGCAGGGGCAGGGGCGGGGGCGAGGGAGAATGAAAATGAAGCAGCACTTCATAACCGAGCGCACATTTCTAAATCGCATACATTTTAAATGGCCAAGACACATGCGGACTCCAAATGTGCGGCTGCCACTGCCAACTGTGTGGGCGACTGACGCGGGGCGGCGGCGGTGACGGGGGAGGGTGCCGGCAATGCGATAACAACAATGACGCCGGTGGCCATTGGACATTGGTTGTCGTCTTGCCGGATCGCTCTTTGGGGCAAAATAAATTACCATAATTTAGGGGTAATTCACTGCCAGCGCCAGCAAAAACTCTAAACCACGGCCAAAACAACGTTGACAAAGAGTGGACAACAGAGTGGGCCAGTCGGGGGGGTAGGGGGCCGACTGGGCAATGGGATTTTCGTTGTCGTCTTCCAAGACTTAAGTGGACATGAAACATGCACGACCAGCCAGCATGATGTGTGTGTTTTGTAACTAGGTCTGCACCCTCGCCAAGCCAAAGGGTATGCGCGACTACAGCCCAAGGAGAGAGCACACTTAGACAGAGGACTCTGCATTCAGTTGTGGCAACTCATTATTAGTGAAGTGAAATGAAGTGCTGTCTGATCAATCAAACACAAGATTGTTTGGGAGTCCACTAGCAAATTATCGGGCAACACAACAATTATTTTATACCCTAGCGATTCCACTTGCTGAAGCAAACACTGGGCATGTTTGTGGCGAGTGGGGCATGCCCCAGTGCTGTAGTCTGATGACAGGGTAGCTGCACAGTCATCTGCTCATTTGATATGCCTTTTTGTTAAGGATTTCGTGCTGGGCAGCGCAAGAGGAAGAACGTGTCCGCGTGCGCATGTGTGTGTGAGAGAGTGTGTGAGTGTGTGTGTGTGCGTGCTTAGTTAAGCTCTTGATAAAGTGCTTTGCTCAAACTTGAAATTTAGTTGCCAGCTAAGAACTGGTGACGGATAACGGATAGCAGATAACGGACAACGGGTCACGAGTAACAAGTAACGAGTTACTCGCAGCTGCAAGAAAAATTGGGGGCAGCCAGAGTCGCATAATGATTAACTGGCAGCTTGTGGCGACTTAATGAGGATCAAGTAACTAGCAGCAGTAACGAGTACTCGACTGTTATTTACTTTGTAGCTAAAAACCAGTCATCTGTCGTCAGCGAGTAGCTGGCAAAGAGTATTTAGTAACGAGTAGCTGTGGAAGAGAGTTCGGCAACGAGTAAGCAAGTAACGAGTAGTCTGCAGATGACAAAGAGCAACCAGTAAAGAGTGCCAATCAACGAGTTGGCAAAACGTTGCCCTTCGACTGTCGACTGTCGACTGTCGACTGTTGACTCGCTGGCAGCTGTAACGGGTAACGAGTCGCAGTGCCGAGCCCGTGCCAAGAATGGAGCGCTTGCTACAAGGCTAATAAAGTTCAATAGCCAATGCGACGCCTGCGAAATGTGCGCACAGCTCATTTGATGCACATTATCGTGTTTTTCCGCAGTTTTTTCGTACAATCTTCCTGGTCCTTCGACGCCCCTCACGCCCGCCCGCCTTGTTGAGAAGGGGGAGCTAGTTAGTTTTGAATGTTTGCCAAAAAGGCGGCGCTGAAAATGAACGAAAATGAAAACATTTACAAGGCCCAGACAGCGACCTATGACCTAGGCAGCAACTTCAACCTATTCACCTCTTTACAGCCCCCCGCCCCGCCATTTTTTGTGCCCTGGCCCGCCCCCCGAGCAGCCGTGATGTTGTTTTGAGTTGGCGCCTGCAAAATTGTTAGCCATGAATCGAATAAAACGAATGAATTGAATTGAATTGAATCGAGACGAGGCGAGTCGGAGTCGCAGTCGCAGTCGGAGTGTGAGTTTGAGTTTGAGATTGAGTCCGGTCGTTGCCAGTTTGCCTGCTGCTGATGACGATGATGATGATGATGTCGAAAATGTTGCTAATCATGACGTTGCCAACGAAATTTTATTGTGAATGAAATTGAATTCAATTGTGGAAAATCGAATGCGACGACGAAGACGGCGACAGCGAGCGCGCTGCCAGCCAAGCGCAATAATTGCGCAACTTATCAACGTCAGCCGTCTGGCCCGAGAGTGGGCGTGGCCGCTTCCTACTTCGGCCAGAGTAGGCCATAAATGTAATGAGATTTCAGCTAAAATGGCATTTTAACATAAATACATAGCAGTAAAAGACAATCAATATGCGACAGACTATCAAAATTATAGTAACAACTTCACAAGCAAAAGAATTGCAAAAAGAGAAATAACGAACAAATGTAGAAAGAGTTGTGAATATAAATTAGATAAAGCAAACTCTTTAAGTACTATTAAGTATATACAAAAATACCAAACGTCATTTAAAAAAAATAAAAATGAAACAAAAAGTTATTTCAGCTGTGGCCCATGGGGGGATCGAACCCGCGACCTTCGCGTTATTAGCACGACGCTCTAACCAGCTGAGCTAATGGGCCGCCTTGAAAGCTGCCGGCTATATAGCAAACATGAACGAACGCAAGCACTAGGCAGCAGAATTGCAAATTTAATCAGCTTGACCAGTTCGATGCTGTCGCGTGTTCTTGGGCCTGTGCTAAAAATAGAAGTTGCGCACAGTTTGATGAGCACTGAACGATCGTAGCAATCAGCTTTACGAGTAAGTTTAAAGCTTTTTGTTACGATGCTTTAAAGCGCTTGCTAATTAAATGCGCACCGGAAGCAGCAGCATTGCCAGCAATAACAATCCTCAGAGTGCTTGTTGTTGTAGCCAAAGTTGTAGTTGCTGTTGTGCAACAACAATAGGAAATGCTCAAGATGCGATGCGATGCGACGACTTTACAACTCATTTTGCACATTTCCTTGACATTCTCATTTCAGATTTCTTTTGCCCAACTCCCAAACGTATTCTCCGCCCTCTTTTCTCGTTTCATTGTGTGCGCTACGTGTTCCGCTATTGTTATACCGACGTGTGCGCGCCTGTGTGTGTTGGTTTCTGCCTGCTACCTGTCGCCCGCTGAGCTGAGTGTGCGAGCAGAGCGGAAATATGTCTGTTCATTAGAGCGTCGCTTAATTAGCGCAACGCTTTGTTTTGCACACACTCGCAATCGCACTCACACAGCTGCATCATCTGCTATTCCCCACACTCCAATTACTAATCCCCCTCTCTTTGCTATTTACGTATGCTTGTGCCATTAGCCTCAACGCTGCGCCACGTCAGCGCCGTTGACGTTCTCGTTCTCGTTGTCGTTGTCGTTGTCGTTCGCAGTCAGCGTTGACGTCAACGTCAGCGTTAGCGTCAACGTCGCGTCTCATTTGTACGGCTTCTGGCGCAACGTTCTACATGTGACCGTGTGGCCTAATGGATAAGGCGTCGGACTTCGGATCCGAAGATTGCAGGTTCGAGTCCTGTCACGGTCGAAGCTTGTAAACTTTTTGTTTTTTAATTTTTTATTTTCGCTTTTGCTTTACCGTTGGCATTTTTTTTCTTTTGTTAATTGTCAGCGTTGGCGCAACATCATTATTCAATTTGTCAGTTGTCGTTTAACGCTTGCCCCGCTCACATTTTCCGACAAGACAGCAATTAATTTCCATGCGAATGGCTCGATTTGTTTGTGTCGCCCAACTCTTTATTTCATTTTCCTTCTCGCACCTGCTTAGCTTGACTAAGAGCGAGCGAGAGAGAGAGAGAGAGAGAGCGTGACTGCAAGTGAGTGTGGGTGTTAATTAATTCCTCAAGCTATGTGCCGCATATGCAGTTGCCGTTGCAGCTACACGACTTTTGAGGGGGAGTTCAACTCATAACCCCAATTATATGCAGCAGAGCAGCAGCCAGTGCGCGTTCTTTACCCTTTGTCCGTCCCGCTTGCACGGTGTAGTCTCTCTCTCGCTCTTGCTGTTTCGCTCTTGACTGCGTGTCCGAACTTTTCGATAAGCGTTTAATTGCAGGTCGAGAACTGCGACTTTGCCTTTTCCCCAAACGGGAAATGCGTTGAACAATTTCAGCCGGATGTTAAATGTCACTGCTGATATTACGCGCTCTCCTCCCTCTCCTGCCCCCTCTCTTTCGCTCTCTTTTGCTCTATCTTTCTCGCTCACGCTGTTCGCTGCTGACTGTGGGCAATTTATGAGCGACTGCGGCAAAAATCATAAAGAAATAAAGCGAAAATTATGCTTAAATTGCTCGCACTCCGTTTACAGTCGCCGTTGCAGTTGCAAGATGCCAGTTATTTAACGACCGAAGCTCTTAAGAACCTGCCTTAAAATTCATATACTAAAGCTACTGTATATTGATTTTTCCCCACCAGATGATTGCATTATCGCAAATATGCAGCATATAAAATGCATAATTGTTAAGGAATATAGGGAAATTAAAGGGAAGTGTTAAGCAGCCAATTTGCTTTGAGCAACACACAGCCAAATTGACAAGAATACACATAAAAGAAGGGGGAAAAATGAAGAATTATATGAGCTGTGATTTGGGGCCCATATTTCACAGCTGGCAGAAGTTGCAAATGTGTAAATCCAGTAATTACTCCACGGGGACCTTCCACTTTCGTGACTGCAACTGAACCGATTTTGATGCCAACTATCGCCCACTTGCTGTCCCGCTCTCTCTCTCTCTCTCTCTCTGTCTCTGTCTCTGTCTGCCTCGCTCTGCTGGCTGGCACTCTTGAACGCAGCTCTAGTCGCACAACTTTATGACGAGTGAGTTGAAATTAACCCGAGGACTGCCTATTAAACACGCCACGACCAGGGACGGCGGCGACTGCGAGGGGCGCAAAGCAGCCAGCTGGCTCAAGCACGCATTCCCCCTCCACCTCCCGCTCTCCCTCTGTCTCTCTGTCTCTGTCTGGCTCGTGTGGCGGCATTATGATTACGCATTTTTGGCTGCAAATGAAATGTTTTGTCAACTTGCTGCCAAAACAGCGCACAACTTAATGGCAGACGTACTAGAGGCGCACACGCACACGCACACACACACGCACACTATTCCACACACACACACACATAGTCACAGGCACGTGGCAAACAAACAAACATTGGCGCAGTTCTGCTGCAATATCAAAAAGTTTGCTTCGCCTTTTTCCACCGACATCTCAAGCAGCAGCCGCAGTCGCTGCCGCCGTCGACGCAGACGCTGTAATTTGCATTTGTAATCAAAAAGTTGCACATAAACTTTGTTTTATGCTCATTTTCCTGCACCCACGCACACCAAACCACACCACACTCTACACACAACCACACAACCCGTCTACCCAGCTAGTTCTCTCTCTCTCTCTATCTCTGTCTGGCACGCTGTCGCTCTCCTGCTCGCTCTGTTGCGTCTCCCGTCGCATGCGCTAAGAAATTAGATGACAGACACTTTAATATGCCCATCCCAGCGACATGTGGCATGTGCCACAAAAATTATCATCAACGCAGCGCAGTTTCCCTCAATATTTTCAGCATTTTCCGCCGTCAATGGCGGAGCGGTAACCATGGCAATCCGCTGGCACAGCGAGCGAGCTGAAAACGAGCCGCGGCCAACAAACAAAAAAGAAAAACAAGCAGAGCACGGGGAGAGAACTATCCAACTATGCAACTATCCATTATTCAGCCCGGCAGAACATTTAATACGCTTGCAGTTGCGTTTGGTTGGGGCAAAAACGCAGTTGGAAAAGTATTGAAGATGCTTTTGTGTTGCACACAGTTTGGCCAGAAGAAAAATTGCAAATTGGCAATTGCAACTAATTCGCAACTAGTTTGCAACTATTTGGTTAACTTGCAACATTTTCGCTTTCAACGTGCTGCACTTTCTTGTTAGCTGTCCGAGTCGAATTAATACCCTGCAAACGTGCAAACGGAGAGAGCAGCTAGTGCTACACATAATGTGATACGTAGTATACGTAATATGAAATATTTTACTGGGAATTCGTTTGCAAATGCAAACATTTATATTTATCCAGCCAAATGAATTTCACCTGCCTTTGAGTTGTGTTGCCCTTTCAGTTCATTGCAAGTCCTTCACAATATTTCTTGCTAATTCTCGGCACACAATGGTCGAGTGAGAATGCAATAAATGACTTGCGCTCTTCTGTGCTCGCCGAACATTCCTTGCAACGTATTTTTTGGCTGCAACAGGAATATTTGCTCATTGCAAAGAAAACAAGCGCTGCTTGAAGTCAAGAATATCAAATGTTATTTCAACTTGAAGTCGCAAATGGCTGCATAAAGCAAGCCGAATGCTTTTCCAATTTTCAAATTTATAGAATGTTTTTGTATACTGATCAGGGGGTGGTTCATCGATTTGCCGCTCGCGGGCGGGCGGAAGCCTGGAAGCCAAGATGTCACATCGTTAAATGCTGCAAATCGTCATTTAATCAAGCGTTGTCGTCGCTCTTGGCGAATTTAAATCAAATGAAATCAAATCAAATATTTAGTTGCTGTTAAATTTATGACAAGCGAATGCCAAACCAAATCCCATAAAAAAACGCAGCGCGCAGAAAAGGATTTTCCGCTTTTTCCACTCTCTCTCTCTCGGCCATCGTCATCATCATCATCATCGCCACTGCCATAAAAAGTGCGGCAAATATTTGCGTGCAGCTGCGACTTGCGTGTGGCGGCGCGAGGCGCGAGGCGCGAGGCGAAGCGGGTTGCGGCTGCTGGCTTGGCTTGGCTTTTATGTGCCACTTTGGCCATTTGAGAATTGTTAAGCCCCAGGGCGGCAGTCGAGCCATCAAACTGCATTTATCAAAAGTATTGATAGACTAGCCAGCAACTGGCCAACTAGTCGAGTAGTTGGCTGAGAAGTCAGTGCTTAATTTGTTCGACTGTCAGCAGTTGCAGCGAACGGAGTGCGGCATTGACTTGGCTTATTTGTTGGCCTGTTTGTTTTGGCCTGGCACCACACCGAAAAAGTTGCTGGGCTTTAACAATTTGCTGCTGGTAAATTAACTGGCCGGAGCTAAGTGAAACAAGTGGCAGCTGACAGCGTCGGCCAGCTCCCAAGGATGGCTTGCAACTTTTTAGCCATGGCCTTAGCAATGACATTTAATTTTTCAACACACAAAATCCGGCTGCTTGACGTTCCGCCCCGCGCCCTGCGTCTCTGCAGGCTGCCAGCAAATATGCAAATTGAGTTTTAATGCAGATTTATTGCCTTAGACAATGCTAACACACACAACACTAACACACAACACTTTTGGCTCTTTGGGGTGGCCGCAAATGAGAATTGACATTGAAAATTGGCCGCGTTGCAATTACGCCATGTTCGGGCATTACTCTTCAATGCAGTTATTAAAGCGCGAATTATTTAATAACAATTAGCGCTAATTGCAATTACATAACAATTTATTCGATTGCGCTTCGCATTTCCGAGCCAAATCACATTTTGGCCCCACTCTCAAACGCTTTTCACATTTCACATTTCCCTTTTTATTTTGGCTTTGTTTTTATCGACACAATTAACTTGATTTTATTTCGCCGGCAAGCGCAAAAAATACATTTGCATTCATATTCCGAATCATTTAATTAAAAGTTGCCGGCAAACCAGCAAATAGCTCGCTGCGAGTTGATTGACTCGCTAGATGCCCAACGAGCAAAACGTTCGTCGCATTAATTTATTGCAAAAGAAACGAGAATTAATTGCGCTGAAGAGCTCTTTAAACTCCCGAACAACAACTGCATTATTTTAGAAAATATTGGCTCGCTTTAAAGTGAAGCGACGAGGCAGAAATTTGGCAAGAGGCAGACGTGTGTGCGAAGAAGAAGGACTGCGAATATCGACCACAAACTCAATTGGCCAACACTTGCCACACAGCTGTGACCGAGCTGAGTGTATATAATCTGCGGAGAGACCTCAACGCGTCCAATACGCGTGCCTGGTTAGCCGCAGGGCGTGAGGGGGGCCCAAGTCTCGTCTCAGCTGTCTCGACGGCCAGGACAGCGGGACAGCGGGACAGCGGGAGACTGGGACGGCAGGACGTGCAACTCAAGTCGAGCCAAATGGAATCAATGTGGAATTTTAGTTAATTAAAACACAATAAAATATGCAAATGCTACGAGTGCTTTGAGTCAACCACAGAGACAGCGACGGAGGGAGGGCGGGCGACCACAAAGCAGAGGCCCAAGTCGACGGAGTTTCGGTCGGGCTCGTTGCCGTTTGCCAAATGGGTTCTGATGTGCCAAAGTCAAAGTCAAGTGCGCCAAAAGTGATGCAGCCAGGGAACGGCAGACAGCTGCCACAAGTGCAGCCAGCCTCACAGCACATGCGAGTGCCACACGACGTATGCGTGATATTCGGCAGCTGCATGCACTCGGCTGCCACTGTGTGCGTGTCCACTCAGCCAGCGCCAGCTCGAACTCAATCCGCGCCCAGCTCCAAACGAAACTCGACTTTAACCTCAACCTCAATCCGACGCCATTCAACCAGAATATAGCACGCCTGTCATGGCCAAAGCGACAGCCAACCTGCCACACTGAGCGAAACAAACGAGAGCGTGTGCTGCGCAAAGCAGCAACGAATAGTATTCAAGGAATATGTTCTTCTTCATATTGGGCATTTGCAGCACCTTTAATATTATCATTGGCATCTGAATTGCACTCAACATTAGAACTAGAACGCAGCTTAATGTCCAATACTAAATTCTGCATTAGCTTGAGCATTATTTAACAGATTGTCTTTATTTTTAATATGACTTACCTTAGCTCAAAGTCTAGCTTTACGTTTTAGTTTATCGTTATGAATTTATCGCTATTGTTTTGATTTTCAATATCAACTACTTAGATCACTATTGAGCTGCTTTTCACTTGCATTGTTCAATCCTTCATTGCTGTTAGCATTAATACTAAACTTTGAGCATTTGCAGCGCCTTTAAGATTACCACCGGCATCAGAATTTTAGAATCTTGCATTAAAACTAGACTCAGCTTAAGGTGCAGCACTAAGTTCTGCATAAGCATGAGCATTCAGTTAACTGATTATCTTTATTATTAATATGACTTACCTTAGCTCAAAGTCTAGCTCTATGTTTTAACCTTCTTCACACAACTTTCCTAATCGCGAGCTTGCCTTAAAAGCTTTTTCTTTGCCACAACTCGCTAACATTTTGGACTTAACATTAAAACCATACTTTTGCATTTGCTTGAGCATTAAGTTAACTAATTATCTCTAATACTAACATGACTCATTAACTAACTTAGCTGAAAGTCTCGCTTTACGTTTTAGCCAAGTTCACATTCAATTTCGTCATCGCGAGCTTGCCTTGAAAGCTGTCTTTGCCACTCCTCGGCATTAGTTTGTTATTATTCTTTCGATTTTCAGTATCAGTCAGCTTGATCGTTATTGAGCTGCTTTCCACTTGCAGTATCATTAGCATTTTCATTGTGAAACTCAGCGTTGTTCAATCATTCATTGCTGTTGGGGCAACTTTGCTTTTTAGCTGAGTGCACAAACCGCTGGCAACTCAATTAACGGCATTTTCGCTGCCCGCCGGCCGCTTTAATGCATTTATTAATGAAAAACAACAGCAACCCAGAGAGAGAGAGAGAGAGAGAGAGAGAGAGAGAGAGAGGAAGGGAGGGGAAGGAGACGGCGCATGAGCATGCGAGATGCGAAGCACTTTAAAGTGCAATCATTTTATGCGCTACTTAACAGCCCCTTTTTCAATTTTATTGCCATCTGCAAACTGCAGGCTGCCACTCAACCACCCTGGCGAACCACCCGGAACCACGCTGAACCACTGTGGAGCCAGCGTCCCATGTGGTGCGCTTAACGGTTTTCAAGTGCCAGTTGTGCGGTCCGGCGGTCGCTTTTGGCCGCTGCACTTTGGGCCCCAAACAAAGTGCGACACGCCGCGACAGAGACAGCAAGAGTGGGCGAGCGAGGGCGAGAGAGGTGGCCGTTGTCGTCAGATAGAGGCAGAGTTGCCAATTATGCGGAGACCGCTTAATAAATATGAAATGACATAAATGGCCAAAAGTTTGTTATAAACACCCTACGCAAGCACTGCAGCTACAAGCGGGTAGCCCAACTTCCTCCCCATTGCGAGCATACAACGTTTAGTCAGTTATTGCTAGGGTATCTGCTAGTCCGGCTGTGGCGAGGCGGGTCGCAATTGATTTAGTTTGCCGTGCTTGTTTTTTGTTGGCTGCTGTTTTTTGTCTGCGAAAAAAGTGTGGGCCCAACACAAGCACAAGCACAAACACAAACACAAACACAAAACGAAAGTTGAATGCGTAGCCGCAATGTCGACCCTCGTCTAGGCGATGTCGCACAACAACAACAGCAACAACGACAACAACAGCGAGCACAAGGGGAACAGCAGGCACAACAACATTGACAGCGCAACAAAGCAAAAGGCATAAATATTGTGTTCACGATTTTTGTTGCTCGCTGCCCCAAAACTGACCGAAAGCCCACAGACAACGTGAAGCTGACGGGACGGTGGGACAGGGGGCGGGGGGAAGGGTCAGAGCACATGAATAACATTTATGAGCGCCTTAAAATACTTACATAAATTAAATTATTTATTAACATTTTTAGCGGGGACGCGAAATCGGATTAATCAACCAAAAACTCTCAACAAAATTGAAACGATTTTCACAAAATGCGGCCCAAAATTCTGTTCTAGAGAAACACACGACAATTACAAATACTTACTTATAAAGTTGATAAAGTTTACGCTTAATAGTTCCTCAACATTCAACTTCAATCGTGCTTTAAACATAATTAGCATAGACCAAACTATAGTTGTTAGTTGCAATTTGTGTTTGCATTTTTGCAGCCGTTGTAAGCCTCCAAACTGAGTGTTTAATATTTGTTAATAACCGAAATGAATTTCAAAGCGGGCTAGAGCTGATCACTGGGCACTTTAATGAATTTTAAATAAGTGCAATGTGTGAAAGCAGCTTTAATTAGCATTTCATTGTTGTGGCGGCTTAGCGCGAACTTTCAGAGTGCACTGTGCTGGAGCTAATTAAATTGGCTTGGCTAACATAATCAGCTTAATGCTTGGCAGCAGCTTAAGCTAATCAGCCCGCTTAATAAACGCGAGACGCACCTTCATTCACCTGCCCGCCGATCTAGCCCCTGGCTGAGGTTTCGCTGGGATTGAATCACTGCAAACTGGGCGCTAATGACTGCTTTCAATTTGCATGGCCACGACAGCCCTCGACTGGGGCACAAGCTACTTCTGATTGGGATTATACGAGTATACCTACGTTCTGCTGTTCGCGGAAATCGACACAAAACGCAGCGTTTTCAATGAATTAACCAAAATGAAGGCGGACTCGAGAAAGCGAGCCACTGAAAGGATCTGATCTGGCCACAGACAAGCGAAGTGCCACAGGGAGCAAAGTCCTGCTGCGATGTCCGACAACGCGGGGCAATTATTGTAAGCGGCTTTCATCGTGCGATGATTACACTTACAGCTGAAATGGCGCACAACAAGAGCAGCTTGGCCAGCCAGCGTCCGCAAAGCAGCAGCTGAAAAAATCCGAGTTGGGAAAGAACCAAGACAGCAGTTGAATGCCGCACCGTTGATGCCCTTCAACTACAGTCGGTAGTCTTGCAAGGTGGCGAAATGATTTGAAGAGGGAAGAGTCTAACTTTCTTAATGATTCATTTAGCATTTTCGCAAGGCAATCAGTGAAAGTTGATGGCAGCGACAACACAATTTCTGCATCGATATCAGCATCGATATGATAATTAGAGTAACATAACGATACAGCTAGTGTTAGTCAAGCATTCGAGCAAGATGCATCTTTGTTGTGGGCGAGCAAAGGCTAAGAAGACAAGCGTAAATTAAGATATATACCCAAATATTCACCAAGTAAACCTATCTTCACAACTGAAGCTTGTCTTCTATAAAACTCTCTTTAGAGCTTACTATTTTTATGTAGTATGCAAATTAATGTTAAAATATGTATTGTGTTGAACTGCTCGCTTTTCATTGTATTCGATTGCTTGAGTATTTACAGACTTTTAAGTAGTCGACGACTGGCTGCATTAAAAGCGACTTCTCGCATGGGAGAATATCGCGTATCGCATGCCAGATGCGAGGGACTAGAAGTGGCAGCGTATTTAAATGGCTACAAAAAGTGTGCGGCCGTTAAGGAGGCGGCGATTGAAGGCCCAAAGTGTAGGAGACGGCAACAACAAAACTGGTGGAGGCAACAGGAAGAGGACGAGCGAGGGATGGGAGGGTGGTGGGGTGGTTAGTGAAGACAGCAGAGGATTTCTAAAAACGCATTTCGCTTACATCTGGCTCGCTTGGTTGGCTGGTTGGCTGGTTGGCTGGTTGGCTGGTTGTCTGCTCGCTTGTTGTTGGCCATGTTTGTTGGCCTAATTAGTGCTGTGCATTTTTATGGCATAATTTTCGGCGTTGTAAGCGTTTTGGCGCCATCAAATTGTACAACATGAAAATATTACATTAAAATTTATGAACTAAAAACACACACACAGAGAGAAAATAACAAAAACATAAAAACTGCGAGCTCAGCGGCGAGAAAGGAAGCCACTGAGTCCAACATAGTTTCATGTTGGCGGTTAGCAGTTGGTTCTATCTGCACTTTGTCTGGATTATAGCCAGGGCAATTAGTGGCCAGAATGGAACTCGCCGGACGCAACGCAACGCAACGCGACGCGACGCGACTCGAATCGACTTCGGCTGCAACTCGGTTGTGATTCCTTTTTATTGTTGTGGCGCTTGAAGTGAACTCACCTGAAAAGAGATAAGCGAAGATAACAGATAAGTACTTGCAGGCAATAAATATGTCGTTTTCGATTGAATCAAACAAGAAGGGATTCAGAAGATTGCTACTAAATAGATTAAATAAATAGTGCAAGCGGCAAACGAAAAACTATTTAGATTGCTGTTCATAGTCATTTTAATCAATAAACAGTTGTAAGCTGTACTTTCGTTTGTTGCCAACGAATGAGAGCAGTCGCAAGTGATCGGCATCGCACGTCTATCGTCTATCGCATATCGTATATCGATAACCGCAGCGAAGCAGGCGCTGAGTTCGCTTGAAGCACATTGAAATTGTTTAGTTTATGCGGCAGTCGTCGCATCCTCGGGGGCATTTCAGTGCACGGTTGCGCGCATTGTGTGTGTGTGTCGCATGTTGCACGTTGCATGTTGAGTGTGGCATGTGGCGTGTGGCATGGGAGCAGCATCGTGCAATAAAAATGCATTTCATGCTCGAAACATGACTTGGCTCAATTTATTTTACGTTGCCGCATTTAACGACTTCACACAGGACTTGCCCGCAATCGGAGACGCCGCCGTCGGCAGAGTTGCCACCCCGCTGTCACACACACACAGAGACACATAGACAGGCAGACAGCAGGGCGCTTGTAATGGTGTTAGGCCACAATGAGCTCAATTTACGCCAATGATTGGCGGTGCCGCCGATCGCAAGGGGCGAGCTTGCAATGCGCGCGAGGGTTGCCCCAAAACGTTGCAAGCTCGACTGCCTGTACGACTTGTACAGTCCTGCTCGCCGCACCTTGCCTCTTGCTGCTGGCCGCTGTCGGAAAAGTTTCATGTTTGCATTTGCCTATCGCCTATAGTCTATCGTCTGCCGTCTGGCATCTGTCTGTCCGTCCGTCCGTCCGTCCGTCCGTCTGGCCGCCTGTTTGCTCGTGTGTGGCATGTGCTACAGAGGCGCTGCCTTCTAAGTAGCAGCCGCCAGACGTTAAACATCGCGTGCAGACAGACACGAGCCTGTGCAAAGCGAAAAAACGGAGTCGCAGGCATGAAAATTGCACTGCACACGGCATCAAGCGTCGACTTCTTGGCCAGAACAGCAGCAACGCCCTCCTCCTCCTCACTTCTCCTCCTCGTCGCTGCTGCTGCTCATCAAGCAGCATTCTTACTCTGTTCGGCAGTCGCTCCCCTGCTGGCTGGAGCCAAACAAGAAACTACAACAAGCCAAGCCCCACATATATATATATATATATATGTTCTATAAAAATCAACTGACATGTCTATGGGCTGTGGAGAGCGGCACACAACGCGCCACTGCGAGGGGGCGGTGGACTGGGGGCGTGTTGTTAGTGTTGCAGTGGTTGTTAAGGTTTGCGGAAGTCGCCCCTTGGGCTTGCTGCTGCTGCTGCTGCTGCTGCTGCTTTTGGGCCGCGGCAAGTTTACTTGTTACACGTAACAAGCACAGCATTCTATTCTTAGGCAAAGTGCTCTCCCCGCTTCAGCCACCCCCCCTCCCCCCCGCGCCAGCTGAATATACTGTTTGAGGCAATCAGAAATGGCGATTGCAAGTTTATGGCAAGCGCCAGCAGACATTTTAATTGTGATTTGTGTTCGGCAGGCAGACAGGGCAGCACTTCAAAGGCAGCCAGCAATAAGCCATCGCATAGTTCTCGTGACAGCGCCAAAGTTGCCGCCAATTGTTGTGCACACTAACTAAGACAACGCAGTTGTCGTTGTCACTGACAGCGAGTGTTTGCTGTGCATTATGAAATGATTTGCAATTAAGCCGCGACTACATTTAATTGGCTTTGCTGCCTGTGATTTAAGGCATTCCCCAGAGGAAGCTGGAAGAGTCTCTGCCACTTCAGTTGGGAGCAATGGAAAGTGCTGCTGAATGAGTGTGGAAACATTCACACAAACCAGTTAAAGGCGTGTGAAGAAAGCAAGGCAAGCGAAGTAAGAGCAAGAAACAAACAAGCAAATCAACAAGAACGTCAACTGACTTTTATTGAGCTGAGTGAAGCATTGCTACATTTCATCATCTCAATGAAGACGACGAATTGCGTTGACATTCTCTGGCAGGCATTATGCTGTATTTGGCACAAATGCCCAATTAGGCAAGTTCTTGTTGGCAACTTATCAGCCTTGGCTCATTAATCATCGGCTTCAGCTGAGTGCATTTCACCTGTCCTGGCTAATGAAGTTAATCATATTAATTGGCTGCTTGTGCAGCAAACAAATCGCTGCATATTGCAAATTGACAGACAATGCTAATAGCTTGAAGCTTGAAGCCAACAATCCAATTGCAAACTGTTTGCTGTTTACCGCTCTCATTGTTCGACCTTAACAACACGAATGTGTGGCCAACAACAGCAAGTTAGCTAACAAGCTCCACACAAGCGTCCAAGAAAGTGCACACAACCACGCTACCCTGTAAATAGTGGAAAGGCGCAAAAGGCGCACACAACATAAATATGCAAGTTCTTAAAGTGCGAAATCCTCCACTTGATTAATATGGTAATAAAGATGTTTAGAGATATAGTATACATTGTAGGATCAACACTGTGGCCTTGCGAGCAATTTTTGGGCACTGCAGGGTATAAGTTGGAAATGAAGATGATGACGACAAAGTGGAAGTGGAGCAACAACAAGAACAAACAAAAACAAAAGCCATTTGCTATTATGATAATTATTTTGAAAGGCTTTGCACGAGTTTTTGAACACAAAAGGGATTTAAATTACGCCGCTAAGCGGTTTATGCGGCAACAACAACAACAACAACAACGACAACAACAACAGCAACGGCAGCAGAAGACGAGCTCAAAGTTAAGAGCCAACGAATTGCCGTCATCTTACGAGCTAGACAGAGCGGGAGCGAGCAAGAAAGGAAGCCGAAGAGCGAGCCAGGGAGCAGAGCACTCATCAGCAGCCAAGCGTCGCATTTTGAGATAAACATAAAGCGCACCTAATGCCTGCGTGTGTGCGAGCGAGTGGGAGCGAGTGGGAGCGAGTGTGCGTGTGTGCGTGTGTGTGAGTGTGTGAGTGTGTGCCCGCAGCCTAGCGCGTCTATGTGTGAGTGTGTGCTGTTGACTTTGGATAATGTCGTTTGTTGCCTGCCGTCGTTGCCCGCGTTTCGTTTGTTTGTTTGTTTGTTTGACTGATTGTCTGTCATTTTGTCTGATTGTGCGCCTATTAGCAAACAAATGAATGAATAACTGCACACACTGAGACGCCCCTCCCCCCGCAGTGCGTCCAACTTTCTGCTATCTCCATTCGTTTTCATTTTCGCTGTTGATTGAATGTGCGAACGCATGTTACGAGCCAAAAGCCGCAGCTAGAGTTTAGCCCAGCTTTCTTCTGCTTCGCTGCCAGCCCAGCCACGAGGGGAGTGACGGGGAGCGGGTGGGACAACAGGCGTGTGGCAGGAGTGTGCGGCAGCACACACACCCACACAACCAATTGACAAACGAGATTATTGTGCTTTAATCCTTTAAGTCTTTGTTAGACAATTTGCAGCCAAATGGCGTGCAGCGCTGGCAAAAAAGCGCCAACAAGAGCAGGCATGCGCGACTTTGCCACACCCTGCACTAATCACTATTCGAACTACACTTGCTTGTGTCTGCTATTTGATGAACCACTTTTGATTTACATTTAAATAATTCAAATCCAAACTTATTTCCTACAAATTTGCTTCGAATTCAACTTGACTTCTTGCTCTTAATCCTTTTGGATTGCCATATACGAGTATTGTATCTGAATTCATTTCGAAGCGTGCTTGAGTTCGCTATGATTCAATATGAATTGAATTTGATTTCCAGCCTTTTACAGGGTGTGAGGAGTGCTATTGGCATCTCATTTTTACGCCGCACTGTCATTGTCACTGTGAGTGGCTTTAATTGTTGTAATGCGATTCCGTTCGCTCGCTGCGCCGTCTATCAAGCTCTCAGTCTAGCAGTCTGCCAGTCTGTCAGTCTGTCGATCCGGCCTGGCCATCAATGCGTCGGCCAGTCATGCTGCCAGTCCATCAACAACAGTGATTGCAATTTCATGGTCGCTTCCATTGTTCGCCGGTCTTTCGGATCCGCTTTGAGCAGCTTGTCGGCATGTTTCAATTGACTTGGCCCATCTCCTCCACAGTCCCTCTCCCCCCGCCTAACTGGCTGGTGCGCTTTAGCGGATTTGGCGCTAATGCAATTGTTAGTGCGCTCTGGCCAGTTAAATTGCCGGCTAAGCGCCGCCTCAGCTGGCTCTGTGCAACAAGAGAAGTCGGGGCAATTAATTCGCTCGCTCAGCCAAATTGAGGCACTCAGGCGTCAGTTGTAGCGGCTTTGTGCATTCCAAATGAATGCATGCCTAATAATTGTGATTCGATTGTCTGCCATAATGCCAAATTGCGACTTCCACACAACACTCAATTAATCATTTTGATCAAAGCGAATTATTCAACTATGCGAATTGCCGAGCTTACGAGCACAAGCTTCCAGCTCAGACAATCGAGGATTACACAACTCAAACACCTTATCTTACTCTCTTTCGACTGAGCTCAGCCCTTAAATCTTCAACTTAAACGCATCAATTGACGTCAGTCATGTTAGTTGAATGGAAAACGCGTTATATGGTGGGAAGTTTGTTCTCGCTTTATAGAGTTTTAACATTTAAATTAAATGTGCACAAAGCTAGTAAATCCCATCTAAAATTCCAACATTTTCAGCTTTCTAAGTCAGTTGTAAAGCAAACTTTCTTAAAAGCAATATATTTCTCGAAATTACGAATTATTGATTTGAAAAAACTCACAACATGCAGATCATTATTTAGCTAGTGTTGATCGTTAATGTGAGCTCATTGAATTGCAAATCCTACTTCAAAATCCAATAGTTTCAGCTAGCTAAGTCACTTGTAAATTAAACTATCTTAACAGCAATATAACTTTTGAATTCAGTTGTACATCATTAAGACAGTTTTGATCGTTAATATGAACTCATTAGAGTAGTTAACGATCAGAAGCATTGAATTGTTGATTCAATTTAATATTGCAAGAGTTTCAGCAATATGACGTTTGAAATTAAGAATTATTGATGCACAAAAAAGAACAACATTCAGTTGCATTAAGATCATCAATAAGATAATGTTGTTCGTTACTGAGAGGTCTTTAAGGCACACAATGATTACAGTATTGAATTGTAAATCGAATTTAATATTCCAAAAGTTTCAGCTTTACTTTTGAAATGAACAATTATTGATGTATAAATAAGAACAATATTCAGTTTGCATCATAGAGATGTTGTTCATCGTTAATGTTAAATATTGAACTGCAAATCGTACTTAAAATTCCACTTGTTTCAGCATAAATAAATAAATATTCATAAATCTATATCAATTACGAATTATTAATCTAACAAGGGAACAACATTCAGTTGCACCTCATTGAGATGGTGTTGATCGTTAATGCGAGCTCATTAGAGCAGTCAATGATCATTAGCGTTGAGGCGCGAGTTGAGCAACAATTTTCCACTTGTCGCAATCAAAGGCGAAAAAGTGAAACCCATTCAGGGCGAAAGAGCGACTGGGCAGCGTGGGCACTCGTTGCGTTTCGGGTACTCGGAGAAGGTTTCACACTTATTCACATGATTTGCGTCAATTACAAGTGACTCAATGAGCACTTGAGACACTTAAATCAACATGAAAACAAACAAATTGACTGAATTTAGCCAATGTTTATTACACGTTGTTGTTGCACAGTCATGGTCATGAACAGTGGTGCATATGAGTAGCAGAGATGAGTGGGGCAAGCTACTCGTAATGGGGAGGCAGACTTGGGAGGCGTGCCGCATAAATTGAGTGCGTCTAGAGGGGCGCTACACGGCTAGCGGCGAGTCGTAAACAGTGCGCACAAATTGTTAATTGACACATTGGTATAATGAAGACATGAGATGCCATTCTCAGCGTGCTTCATCTCCAGCTGATTCGCCAATTAGCCCCAACAACAACAGCAACAACAAGCGACCGCACTCGACTTTAATGGGCCACTGGGGTGCGGAGCAGGCAGTCGCTGTGGCAAGGAACGGGTAAGGTGTGGCATGCTATGCTGCTAGCTCGCCTCATCCTCGTAATTGAGGGCTGGATCATTAGTGCTTAACTGCTGCAGAGCTCAACAGCTCAGCAGCTCAACAGCTTTGCAGCTTAGCAGCTTAATTGCTCGGCTAGCTCAGAGAGAGAGAGAGAGAGAGGGAGAGAGAGCAAACTATTGTTGTGCTATTACTTAACATTATGTTATGGCCACAGTTGGCATACAGATTTCATTTCGTTTTGACGCCCTTTCAATCAGCTGTCTGCCACCAACTCTGCCCCTTGTTGGCTCCCCATTATAAACAAGCGCGCCGAACTATTCCTCACCCCGGCAAATCAATCACAATTAGGATTTGAGCAAATACTTACGACTGAACTCACACTCACACACACACGCGCAAACAGCTGTGGCACCTTTCATTCATTATTCATTTGGTTGTGTGCTTGTTGTGCTCGAGCAAATGAGTCTGAAACCTTTGGCTAATGAATTGCGTCTAATTTCGCTTGCCCAACAACAACAACAGCAGCAACAGCAACCACACTTTGAGCCACTACACAACAAACATGCGCTCTAAAGTTATTCGCTGCGACCCAGCATTTATTTTCACTATTTGAGGATAATTAAGTAACGTTGTGTAGCGTATTTTAGAGGCATCTTTTCTGTAGCCTACTTATGGGCAACTAAAGCTGCGAGTAGCAAAATGTCTGGAGTGCAAACATTGTCGAGTCTCCAGAGTTCAATTAGAATACCTCACCACAATTGCAACAGCAATTTGTGCTGTGGAATTGTGGGATTTATTAATTAGCCTCGCTTTGCAAAGTATTCATAGTTTTCAACAGCAACAATCACAACTCAGTGGAGTCGTGCAATAATCAGGCTTAGATAATTCAATCGATACTTTATGCTTATGCGTATTATCGGAACACATTATTGCTAGTCCGATACGAAATATGTGTTTGGGCAACGAATGTCAATTGACTTGCAATTGGAGTGCAAACAAAACGCTTTATGGTTATCAATATTCTAATTTGGGGCGCAAGCGGCGAACAACACACAAAAAATTATGCAAAACGAAAAAAGGGGGAAATTGAAAATGGAAATCGAAATGAGATTGTGTAAGATTTGGCACGCTTTAATTGCTCAATTGTAGAAATCGTGTTTACGTGTGTGTGTGTGTATGTGTGGAATTGCTCAATTGCTCAATTTGCTCATTCGGAATGCATTCAATTTGCAACAATTTTATTTGGCACATGTCTGACATGCCTTTTGACATAAATTGCATTTGCCTTGCCAGCTTTTGCAGCGCAGTTTCAGCTGCCATTCCGCATTTGCATTCAAATGCAGTTTGTGACCAGCGAGCGCGCGCGAGAGAGAGAGAGAGAGCGAGAGAGAGAGAGGGAGGAGCAGGACATGCAGGACATTTTGGGCTAGGCAATGTCATTTATCAGGCGCACATATCAAATAAATTAGTTAAATATTATGTTATCAAATTAAGTGCACACGCCCCCCACAGTGAAGGGAGCGAGCATATGCCTCGCACTGTCAGCATAAATTTCACTCACTGCGCCGCGCCACAACAATAGAGCTTCAGCTGCAGCCTCGACTTCAACTCAGATTCAGATTCAGATTCAGATTCAGCTGACGTTGAGCTGGCATGCAGTTAACATTCAGTGGCCATGACAGTCTCAAGTCTGCATTCGAATTGCGAGAGCCGAAAACCAGCAAAACCAGCCAAAGCGAATTGTCAGCGACAAACTTAACGACCAGCACTGCAGGCCCCCTCCCTTGCCGCCCCACCCCGCTCCCTTGCTGTCGTGGCCCGACGTTGGCAAGTGCAGTTCAAAATGCTAATCACCACACATGACATTCATTGTCTGTGAAACAATTGGAATCAGACAACACGCTCAAATTGCTATGAATTGTATTACGTGCCCACGCGGTCAGAGCACACTCCCGCCCCCTCCCGCTCTCGCCTGCCCTGCCTGCCCTGCCTGCCTGGCAGTTGATAAGTGAGCAGCAGCTTAACTAATGTTTATGTATAGCTACATATTTTGTGCCAAAAGCCACAGCCACAACCCTCGCAAAGCTCGCAAGCCAACTGTCAGCATCATTTTACACTCCCCCACACATGCAAGTATACAAATAGATATATATATATATATCTGTGTGTGTGTGTTGCTCGCACCTATTCATCATGTGCACTCAGCGCGCGTTGGCGAGAGTTCTATTTCGCTACGAGACGAGTTCGCCCCTTTAATCTGTGCATTAGGCGTCATATTTATTTACAGGCCCGTTAATTGCATTGCATTTATGCGACAATACGAGCTTGCCACTTTAATTGCCACACGAAACTGCATTTCCATAGCACGCTTTCCAGAGCTCTACTCGCCATTTTGTGAGTGTATCAAATGCTGCTGCTGCTGGACATAACTCAGCAGTAACAGCAGCTAACAGCACAGAGCAAACAGCAAACATGGGAAATGAGCATATCTATATACACACAAGCCACACACACACACGCACACACACACACACAGACACATGTGCGCTGCATACAAATGACTTGCGGCTGGGCGTGGAGACTGTCTAATATACGAGAATGAGCAGAGAAGCGGGCCAAGAGCACCACACATCACGCTCAAGCGTATTTCAGCAATATCTCCAAAACGAGCTGATGAAGCGATCACAAAAAAATGGAAGGAAACGCGCATATGAATATGCTGTCAATGGAAATGCCAATTTTCCAAAGCAATGCACTGAGTGTAAGCAAAGAGTTGAGTTGGAAATTTAAGCTCGCAAGACAAGGTGCTACACACAAGAAGTGCTCATCTTTAACTCGCCTCACACCCAGATTTATTTGTCTATTGCAAGAAGCAATCGTAATTTGTATATTTCATTGATTCTTATCTGTCAAATTTTCTTGTCTTATTGATCTTATTTGCATCTACAAATTTTGGAAGCCATCTTGTAGTGGAGTAAATATAGCGCAGCGTCGCATTGGTTCTATTAACTTGTGTAAACTTTTAAGTAGACTCTATATTTTGTAGCTTTGATATCATTCTGTTTCCATGTGTGAGCACAAAGAACGCAGTCTAGCATAATCTACCCAGGCAGCAAGAGAGAGAAGTAATCTTTACTATTTTGGCAATTAGAATTGCTTCAAAGAAAGGCTACAGAAATTAACATTTGTTGCTGCTTAGCAGCAAAGATATAACAAATAAATCTGCGTAGTTTAAATCAGCAAACTGTGTTAAAGGCAAGAAATAAGCAGCTTTTGAAATGCATAAAGTCAAACGGTTTATTAGCAAATACAAATAGAAAAGTGAAGTACCTACATCAACCTATGTTTGCAATAATTTTCAGACAAATATATAGTGTAACCAATACGACTTATTCCTATATACAGTTTTCATGAAATGCACTTTAATGCTGCCAGGCAACAGCTTTAAGTATCCTGCGTATCTGCATTGTCGAAAGCATTAAATGAAATTAAAATTTGCAGCCGAAATGAATCGTGGTTGTTCAGTGATGCCAACAAGCCAGCTAAATAATTTATGCGGCACAAATATTATCGGTATTTAAATGCAATATTTGCGTGAAATAATTTATGCTGCCAGGAAGCGAAACTTCAAGCTCCATCAGCTTCAAGTGGATGGATAGTGTTGTACTCCACATAGATAACGTAGTTGATGGCACAGCGAGATAGGCTGTGTCCCGTCTTTTACTTTCGCTGCTTACTTGTACTATATGTATGTATTTCCCTTTGATTTTCCCTCGCTTTCCATTTTTTACGTTTCATTTTTCTTCTTTATTCACTTGTTTTTTTTTTTGTTTTTTGTTCAGCTCGCTCGCCTATCAGATGGCGTGCATTATGCGGAACTGCTGAGCGCAGCAAATTAGCATGAGGGGGGGAGAGCAGAGCAACAACAGCAGCGGCAAACAACATGTGTTGCCTGTCACTCGAACGTGTCTCTCATTTCCCGCCCCCCCCCCCGCGCTCTCTCGCTCTCTCTCTCTCTCTCTCTATGTCTCTTGCCTCTGCCCCGCTGTGGAGTGTGTCACATTAAATGATACGCAACACTTGACACCAAAATGCGGCACAGTCAACGACGCTAAGAAAAACTGTAACCTCAACGAAAGTTTTGCGGCAGCCACAGACCTACGTACCTATAAGCAGTCCGCTCGACCGCCAGCTACCCTGTAGCCCACTATTCAAAGCAAGCAAAGCTAAGTGATTGAATGCGACTTGGAAGTTAACGCAATTCAGACAGCTGCGAAATGTGAAAGGAACACAAATGTGGCTCATTAAGCACCGTCTACCCTTTGAGTTGCCGTGCAGCGTGGCAGGGTATCATAGCGAGACAGAGAGCCTGAGAGAGAGTTTCGGGCGGCGCACTAAAGTAGGCAACGAAATTGCTCTAGAAATTTATGTGTGTACTTTATTAATGAGTCGTTAGCGGCGGTTGTTGTTGCTGGTTGTTGTTGCGCTGCTTGTTTGTGGCAGTTGCATTTGGCTAGTGGGGTGCACAAGCACACACGCACACACGCACACAGACACACGCGCAGGCACGGAGGGAAAATCAATAGAAAGCCAGCTGCTGCCGCAAAGTATGCAATGAAATTGGGCAAATGAATTTAAATGATGCCGCCACGCGTTGCGTATACGCAATGTGAGCGCCAGTCAACTGTGAAAGCGCGCGGAGGGGGGAGGCGAGGGGCGAGGGGCGACGACTGAAGCTAACTGCTGTAAAGGGGAGCGAGCACACACATGCCGATGTCTGTGGTGGCAGAAGCATATGCAAATACTTGGAAAAATCTAAGAAAGCAAACGGAAGTTTATTTCAAGTTGCCACAGCGAGACTGAGACGGCGACAGAGACTGAGGCCAGCAACTGTTGGGAATGAAGTGGCAGTCAAGTGCAAGCAGGCAACATCACAGAGAGCGAGGCAGAAGTAAAACAAACAAGCGCATAAAGCAAAGGCCAAGACAAACAACAGGAAGACAAAATCAAGCAGCGCCGACGAAAGCAACAAAATACCCAGAAAAATATATAAAAAAAGAAACCCCATGCACTTCTGAATGTGTATTTGTGCAGGGCGGAGGGAGGTAGGGGTGGGGGGCAAGCAGTTGAACTTGTAACCTCACAGCGCCGCATGGTGAAAGGAGGAAGCGGAAGTCTTGAAAGACGGCGGCTGTCAGAGCGACAAAGGGGCGACTTGCCCAAAACGTGCTCAAGTTCAGTTCATATGCGCACACAGTGAAGACAGCGAGGCATTCCATCTGTCAGTCAGTCAGCGAGTCAGTTAGTCAGCCAGTCAGTCAGTCAGTCAGTCAGTCAGCTAGTCAGTCCCTCGTCAAGCTGTGCTGCATCCCTCGACAACTCCAGCAGGCCTTTGAGTTAGCCAAGGCTTGGCAAATGCCTACAACATTCCAGCCCAGTTTCAGTTCAGTTTAGTCAAAACATTTGAGGCAATCAATCCACATTCAGTCAGCCAGTTTAGAAAACAAAATTTTTCTAAATACAAAAAAAAAAAACAAAAAACACACACAAAAATCAGTAACACAACCCGTCGAAATAAAATGGCCAAAGCGAAGCAGCGACCACAGCAACAGCAACAACAACAACAACAGCAACAGCCACAGCAGCAGCAACAACAACAAAGAGCACCACTCACCAATTCATCAAACACAATGTCCAAGTCGCCCACCAAGACCACGCACAAGTCCAAGTCCCAGAGCAAGTCCAAGTCGAAGCCGAAGTCGAAGAGCAAATCAATGGACAACGATCGCCAGCTGCTGCAGCGTGCCAATGTGATGACCGTGCTGAAGACGCCGCCGACGCCCAACAAGCCGCACCAAGTGGCGCCCAGCAAGAAGTTCAAGTGGCGGCCCAAGAAACCGAAGCATTCGGTGCGCCGCTCCAAGCTGATGGCCAACGCACTGCTGCCCCTGATGTCGGGCAACAGGCTGAAGAAGACGCCGCGGGAGGCGGCTGGCAAGACGCTGGCCAGTCGAGCGACGCCGCAGGAGGCGGCTGGCAAGACGGCGAGCAGCCGAGCAACGGCAGCGAACAAGACACAAACGCTGCTCGTCATACGCGAATCGCTGGAGCACATGCAGCGCTCCAGGCGGCAGCTGAGGGAGAAGCGGAAGGCACTGACCGCCTCGCTGGCGGGGGGACGAACCGCACAGCCGGCGAAGCAGGCGGTCAGTGTGGAGGCCTTCTACGACAAGAAGTCGCAGACGCGCGGCGGCATCGGCGGCGGCGGCGGCGGCGGCGGCGGTGGCGTCGGAGGCGGCGTCGGAGGCGCACAGCGCCTGGCGCCGATGCCCTTCAAGCACAACAAGCTGCATCTGCGGGAGGCGGGCGGCGGCCTCGCCGGTGGAGGACTGAGCAGTGGCGCAGCCAGTGGCCAGTCGAGCGGTGGCAATTCAGCGGCTGGCGTCAAGCAGACTGCGACCGCGCAGAGCAAGCAGCCCGATGTCGAGGTGCCGCTCACCACGCGACTGCCCATCATTGACTTCATTTCCACCGATGATTTCGCGCGCATGCACGCCTTCAAGAAGCCGAGGTCGGCCAGACGCCTGGCCAAGCACGGCAACGAGTAGAGCGAGTGCAGCGAGTGCAGCGAGTGCAGCGGGAGCGGCAGCGGGAGCCGGAGTGCATAATGTTGGTGCCGCGTAACTGGGTGATTGGCGTACATTGTTTCAAGTTCGCTGAGCCCGTCGACGTGCGATCGTGTCTAGGCTACGACTACTGTGCAACCATGTTTTGTTTGCTATACCAAATTGCTAAAGTTTCATATCCGTGTTAAATAAATTCCCGCACTGCCGGGAAACAGACCAGCACGCAATTGTGTTTCGCGGCAAGCTAGCGAGTCGGACTCCAACGAGTAGACTTTAGGGAGTGAACACTGACGAGTGGCATCTAGAGACTAGACTCTGGCGAGTATACTCCTAGAGAGTGAACTTTGACGAGTGGGCTCTGAAAGTGAATTCTAGCGAGTCGACTCCGACCAGCAGACTTTAGAGAGTGAACTCTGACGACTAGACTCTAACGACAGGACTCTGGCGAGTAGATTGTAGTGAGTGAGCTCTGACTGGTTAACTCTAGCGAGTGAATACTAACGAGTAGACTCTAGGGGGTGAACTCTGAGGGATAGACTCTAGGGTGTGAGCACTGACGAGTAGATCCTAGCGAGTTAACACTCATGAGTAGATTGTAGCAAGTGAACTCTGATGAGTGTACTTCAAGAAGGGAACTCTGACGACTAGACTCCAAAGACTCGACTCTGGCGCGTAGATTCTAGCGATTTAACTCTGTCTAGTACTCTAGCGAGTGAATACTAGCGAGTGACGAGTAAACTTCAGGGAGTGAACACTGACGAATAGATTGTAGCACATGAACTCGGAAGAGTGTACTCCAAGGAGGGAACTCTGACGAGTATATTCTAGCGAGTGATTTCTGATGACTCTGTCGAGAAACTTATAGGTAGTAAAGACTGACGAAGTTACTATTAGGCAGTAGCTTTCGTTAGCTAGCTAGCTTTTAAGCAGCAAGTGCAGCGAGTGCGCAATAACGAGTGCCTAGTTATGTGCATAATCTAACCAGCGACGAGTGAACCGCACAATTGCTCGGCTGATCAGTTGTTGACCTTGCAGCAGGCAGCAAAATCAGCGACTGCAAAGGGGGCGGCAGCGGAGCAGTAGGAGAACGAGTCGGACGCGAAAGGGGGGTCGACTTAAGTTGAAGAAAATGTGGTAATGGGAAGGCGAGATGCCGGCGTAACAGAACTTTTGCGCAAATTATCTGCGTCGCGTTTATTTCGCGCAAACAAATCGCAAAAGTTTTGCCGACCCGCCGTCGACCCAAACGACTTGACTTGCTAGCCGTCCGGCCGCCCGGCCGTCCCGCCACCCCTCCGCCGTGCCAGCGCCTTGGCTGATCTGCAACTGGCCCCGACAACTGGCAGAACATGGCGCTGCTCTCAAAGTCTGTCCGGGTTTGGATGGTGGTCGGGTGTATTTAAAAGTTTTTGCCGCTTTGCCGGCACAAAAGTTTCGGTGAACGGCAATGACGACGACAACGAGAACAGCGACAGCGGCAGCGGGGGCATCAGGCAGCAGCAATTTACGGCCTTCTTCTGGCTCCAAACAGAATCGGAGCGAACTTCAAATGAAGATGGAGTTTTCGAGCTGCAGTTTAGTTGGAGTTGGAGCTCAAGTTGAAGCTGGCGACGTTTGGCAATTGAAGCAACGCGCCAAGGAATGCGGCATGCAATATTTGTTGCTGCCTTTTTTGCGACGCAACGAGACTTTTTCGGCTTGTTTTCCTTTTGCATTTGCATTTGCATTTGCTGCACAGCCCAGGACGACGACGAAAGCGACGATGGCTGCGGCTTTTAACCGCAAACCAAACGGAAATTGAGATTCATTTAATTCATTGTGCGCTAGAAGGAGCGGGCGTCTGCTGGGCGTGCCCGGCGGGCGCACAAAAAGGGTTAAGCGGTGACAGCACTCGCAGGCCAAGGCATAATCAGCAGCTGCTGTAGCTGGAGCCGGGGCAAGAACATGGGCACGTCAGCAACATTTAAATGAGTGCGGCTCTGTCAACGGCAACGCCTTGCTAATATTTATGCTCGAGGCCTTTATAATCGAGTGGCAGTGGCAGCTTCTTCCTTGCCTGTGGCAAGTAGCAGGGGGGGGGGGGGTGGGTACATAAGGCAAGTGCACTTCTTGTCGGCGGCCAGTCGAAATACATTTGATTGCCCTCGAGTGGCGAGCCAAGCAAAATGCCAAAGCGCAGCAACGGTGAAGCCAAGAGACGCCTGCTTCGTCTTTTTCGGATTGCAAACTTCAGCAATAAAGTCGAGTGGTTCGCCAGCTCTCATCATCCGCAGCAGACAGTCAAGGGGCGAGCAGCAGTCTTTCGTTCTCTGCTCCGACTTCTTGTCGTCCTCGTCGTCGTCGTCGTCGGCGGGCAATCTCATTATGCCCATTAGCTCTTGAGCAAAAAATGGGGTATATTGATCGCTGATTGACTTGCTAGCTCTAAAGTGTTTTTTCCTTCGCTTCGCTCAACTTTGGCAATTTCAACTCGTTAGCTTAATTTAATTTGCTCCCGATTTTGCTGGGTCCACGCAGCATTCCAATTGAGAAGCAGCTGGAAATATGCATTTTGCGTGCCATTGAAAATGTTGTGCAGCTTTTGCACTTAATGACAACATTGTGTGCGACTTATACGTCATTTATTTATACTTGCATTGTGTTCAATTATTTGCTTAATAGTTCAAAGTTGCCTCGTTGCATGCCCTGCAAGTTGCGTATACGCAATACGAGCTGACTGCAAGCCAATTGAATCGCTCCCGTTTACACAGTGTTGTCACTTTCCCTATGTTTTCTTAATTGCGTTTTTCATTGGAATTTGCACTTGGCGTATACGTAATTTTATTTGTTGTTGCGGTTTGTCTGCATTCGGTTTTTGCCCTTCTCATTCAACTGCTTTGTTATGCTTCAACGCTTAATTATTTTCATATTTTGAAGTCATTAATTTCGACTACTACGTGGCGTATACGTTATATTGTTCTGCCCTCAATTGTAGTTAGTTCTCTCAGTTGCCTTGCAACGCTCTTTTAGCTTGCGTTTACATTACGTAGCCGCCGCGTGACACCCAACCACAGACCTGGAGTCTGCAGCCTTGAAGTGCGTTGTTTGTCTGCGTTGAGCACTTAATAAATGCATTTTCTTTAGCCAATCGCTTTGCCTTTGCCTTTGCCTTTGGCTGTGGCTGTGGCTTTCGCTGTGGCTGTGGCTTCGGCTTGCCATTGTCCTTTTGGTCGTCGAGGGCAGCGGGAAGTTGCTGCAGCTGCTGTTAATTGGGTGCTGCAGCCCGGGTGGCGCAACTTCCGACTGACTGAGCACTGCAGCTGAATCATGGTCACAGTCCCCGTCTCAGTCTCAGACTCAGTCTCAGTCTCGGTCTCGGTCGGCGGCATTTTGGGCTGTGTGGTGTGCAAATTTGGTTTTCGCACGATTTCATTTCAAGTGGTGCATAAATTAAGCATTCGACCGCTCCGCTTTGCATCGCCTCAACATTTCGGGGCACCCAGCAACAACAACAACGACAACAACAACGACATCGACAGCAAAAAATAGATGCTCAAATTTAATTATGCATGCAATGACTGTGGTTCAGTCAATTCGCTCGCCCAATATCTATGCCCCACCCTTTTAGACTCACTTATTCCGCTCCCCCCCCCCTCCCCCTCCCCCCCTCTCTCTCTGTGTACTTTGCTTAAAGTTATGCGAGCGAATGCAGCGCACAGATAATTTCACAGAGCGAACGGGAGAGAGAGAGAATGAGCCAGAGCTGCAAAGCGGGGGACACTCAATTGATATGCCAATTATGCAGCACACAGTGACACTCGCATGTGTGTGCGTGTGTGTGTGTGTGTGTGTGTGTGTTTGACCTGCTTATTGAACGGTTCTGCAATTACCTGACACAGTTTTGCGGCATACGCAAAAACGATGCCAACGCAACTGCAAAATCGGTGTCAAAGTTCACGGGAAACAAAACTTTCCATTCAATTTCTCCGTTTCCTTTTCCCCTTCCCCTTCCTCTTCCCCTTCCCTATCCCTTTCCCTTCCCATTTCCCTTTCCGTTGTGGCATCTCGCAGCTGGCATCTGGACTTTCGTTAATTAGCCACAGTCGATGCCACAATCCTCGGCCGCCGCCTCGCCCCCAATTGACCCACTAAACGATCCACTTTGGCTACAACTTTGAGTCTCATCCGTTCTCGCTCAACTCTCGCTCTCCCCTTAGCCCCTTGTACGACTCTGCCTCGCTAGCACCAAGTGCGACCTGATGATATTAAAAAACTAATGGCGCTGCCGGCTGACACAAGTGCAGAAATCGAAAGGCAACAAACAGTGGCCAACACAACAGCAGAAATTGGAAAACAACTGTAATACGCCCCCGAAAAAAAAGAAAGCCAACTGACCTCGACCTAGTATAACTTTATTCTGTATATGTATTTTTGTGCGCTTCGCATTCGCATAGATACCCTGTAAACGATTGCAGAGTGCCAACAACTACAGCAACAACTGCGCGAAATATAAATTGTAACTTTGCTCACTCGCAGCCACAATTGTTTTCAACAAGTTAACTGAGTAAACAATGCTGCAAATTCCACCATAATAATATTTGAAGTTCTATCGCCAATGATTATGTCAAAAGAATCGAATGTAGTAGTTGACTTGCACTTATAGAAATACATATACAAATGTTGGCTGTGTATTGAGTTACATTTTTAATGGATATCCCTTCGTCGCGCTGCCTAGCAACTTGCCCTTTTTTCAAAGTGAATTCGAACAGTGTCTGTCTCTGAGTATTTGTGTGTGTGTGTGTGTGTGGTTCTTTGGTTATCGCAATCGCAATTGCTATCCATTTCATTTACCGCAGGACAAATTTTTATTGCCGCCTGCGCTGACCCAACAACAAACAACAACAAGCAGGAGAAGGGGAAGGAGAACGAGTGCAAGAGCGAGAGAGAGAGAGAGCGAGAATGTGGCATTGTTTCAATATATATGTAGTTTCGTATAAAATTGCCGGAAAGTTGTTGCAATTGTCCTCATTTTCTTGCATTTAAGGACAATTTTTCTACTGTTGCCGCTCGGCCCCCTGCGCTGCGCCACATTTAATATATGCAAATGGCAATAACAATAACGGGCGGGACAACAACAAAAGCGGCCTATAGTTGTAAGTGGAGGCTCAAGTACATGCCCATTCATGTCCATGTGTCCGATGTGACAGTCGTCAAGTGCATTGTGCACTTTGCCAAAAACAATTTCGCCCACACTGTGCGAGTCCTCAGTCAAGGACACTTCACGTTCCCCTGCTGCTCTGCTGCTCTGCTGTTGTCCTTAGGCCGTGGCGAGCGGCAGGTTGCTTGCTCTAGTAGAGACATTCATATGCATGTCGCTGCTTGTCTGTGCATGTTTTGTCTAGGCCACTGACAAGTGCAAAAGCCTTGTTTAATTATGTCCCACAATTCATGGCTGCAAAATAATTGCATTCCAGCTACAGTTCCAGCTCCAGTTTTGCGGTCTAATGAGGAATTCGTTGCCGAGCACTCGCCAAACGCAAATGCAAATGAATATTCAGAGCAACAACAGCAACAGGACCGCAACAAACACTCAATCAGTCGCGCATTATTAAGTGCTAAATTCATTAAACTTATTGCATTCTGGCTGCCAAATTAGTTGTGGCAGCTCTTTTATTATTTAGCCCTTTCAAACGAGCGCTCGTCAACAAGTTGTGTGGCTACTTAATGAGTGATTTTGGGATTTAGTTAGTTTAGTGCTTGTCATATTTATCTACTTTTATACTTTCTTCGTATTTTCATTTATTCATATGCTCTACATATCTGTCTTTTTCTGGTTGCACTCTTCCATTTGCTATTTATGTGTTTCTCTTTCTGCAGTCTCTCAATTCAGTTGGGCTTCTGTTCTACACATTTTTCATGCAGTCCGTTTGCCTTCGTTTCATTTGCCGACTGCGCGTTCCGTAGCAGTCAGCATTTGCAACGAAGCGCTGTCTGTTCAGCTTGGACTCTCAGCTCTCGGGAGTGAAATCATTATCACATTGCCATTCGCACAGACGTCTCGCGTTCGCTGCACTCGAGGCACATAAATATACATATCAAGTATACGCGACGTATGGCTCAGCATAAATCTGCAGGCGGTGGCCAGTGGACCGACCTGTGGACTGTGGACTGTGGACTGGCCAGCGGAAGGCCAGCAAATGTGTAGCTGAAATGTTTGGCTTAACACCTCAATAAGTCGAAAGCCCGAAAGCCATACATGAACGTCGAGCTTGTCATTGCCTCGAATTGCCACAGGGAACGCAGACAACTCTACACAGCCCAGCAGATAGCTGAAGACAGACACGGCAGCGGGAGCGGGAGCGGGAGCGGGAGCGAGAGAGATGGCTGGGAGCAGCGAGCGGCGTCTGGGAATTGGGGTCGGAATCGGATTTAGAGTAGCATATGCAATTGGCGCCTGCCAAGTTGGCCAATCGGCGGCGCTCCACGATTTGTGCAGCTGTCTGAGCGAACTTGCCACTTGCCACTTGCCACTCGCCACGTGCAACGTGCAGCTTGCTGCAAGACACAGCCGCGCAGACAAAGGGCGCGCAACAACAACTACAATCGTGTTGCGGCTGCAATAACTGCGAAAATATTTTTACGAGAATCGACAAACAATACGAATGAGAGGCAGCCAACAATAACAGGAGCCTTGCTGCCGCAGCACCAACAGCAGCAACAGCGGCAACAGCAGCAGCAGCAGCGGCAACATAAACATCAACACAACAACGAAACGTTGTTTTCCGCTTAAGCACATCGTTAAGCTTGCGTCGACTTGCAACTCCTTCGACTCATGAGGCCAAGTAAAGTAACAACAGCAGCAGCAGCAGCAGCAGCAACGAGAGGCAAACAGTTTGTTTTGTATTTTGCCGCTGAAACAACAACAGAAACCACAAGATGCCGTTGCAATCAGCAGGCATGACCACAACATACCCTCAATGAAAAAGATCTAATTGCAAAGTGCTCAAAGAAAGCAGAAGCCTAAAAGTAGGCAATGAAAATTTCGCAAATCTAAAACGAAAATTGTTGTTGTTAAAATACCAAATATATGCATTCATGACTGAAATTTGTGTTTCTAAGTTTTAATGAATGAATGTGAATTTAATTTCATTAAGGGTTTCCTCCAACGCAGCAGACACACTAGGAGACTTCCACCTGCCAGACCACTGAGGCATCTAGGTATAGCCAAAACGTTTACGACAATTGATGAGTTCTTATGACATATGTGCTTGAGGTTTGGTCAGTATGAGATGTTCCCGAAATGTGTTGTTATGGTACTAAAGTGCATGTACTGGTTCAATTACTTATATAAATCTAAGAGAAAAATTCAGTGTTCCCTCTCACAAAATTCGAAATTCACTGCCATATAAACTTGAGCTAACTTTGTTCTATACATTTACTTACATTAAGTAGTTAAGCTTCAATTAAGTTCCCTAACAAATAATTAAAATCGCCTACCGATAGCTGATGTAGCCGCATCAGTCAGTTGTGCAGGGTATAAGGCAGAGCTTGGGCTGAAACTCAACCTGAGGCAGGCATTGTTGCCGCACTCCGCACAAAAAACGAAGCCAAGCGTCACTGAAGAATAGCAGCAGTAGCAGAAAAGCGAAAGGGGAGGCAGAGGGACCGCGGGGACGGGGGCGGGGGCTTTGGGGCGCAGTGAAGGGCGGGAAATGGTAAAGCAAAACAGAAATGTGCACATGCTTCGTTGGCTGCGTGGAGTGCGCTATTTTGCACCTATGGGGATTTAGTGTCTCCCCTCGCTCGCAACATGCCCCTCCTCCTCGCTCCCTTGTCTTTCTCGGGGCACATGCAAAAACATGAAAATCCATTCGGAATCAGTCAACGCGCCAAGGCTTTCATTCAGTTAGAAGGCAGAAGGCAGACAGCAGCTGAATGGAAACAACGCAACAAGCAACGTGCCACATGAAGGGACACGTGGCGCGGGGCGCTGCGGGGGAGTGGCTGCGAGTGTGTGGCAGGCAACAAACAACACGAGTCGCCGGGCCACAAGGGCGATGTTTTGCAGTTGCCCGGGCTGTGGCTTCATTTGTGCGCCAAAAAGCAGGCAATACAAAATATTACAACAGCTGCATACACACAAGACTGTGTGTGTGTGTGCTTGTGCGTGTGTGTGTGTTCAAGTGAAGCTTGAAGCGGAAGTGCGGCTTGATTTACTCAACTCGTTTGCTCGCTCGTTTGTTTCCGACTGCACATATTTCTGCTGTCCTCCGCCCGCCGTCGGCCGTCAGCCGTCAGCCGTCGTCGTGCAACGGCAGCTGCTGGGGCATCTTGCCGCCGTGCTTCTTGCTGCAGCCTTAAATATTTATTAGCCCCGAAAACCGAAATACTTTTTCACCGACTGCAAGTTAAAGACTCCAGCTGATCCGATCTCCACGGCGGGTGCTGCCCAAAAACAAATGGTCCGGAAATGGCAATAGCACGAACTAGTTGCCGAGCGCGGACAGGGACAGGGTATGCGCGACCAGCAGCTACCCAGCACACACTTTCGTTACACTCTCCTGCCGACTGACTGCGGTCAAGCCAGCCGCTCTTCAAGCAGCTGCAGGGTGTACAAAATGGAAAAATGGGGGATAGGGCGATAGTTATGTGCATGTTTATTAAAGCATTTCTTACGCATCATTTGTTGCTCTCGCAATCGTCGTGAGTCGCAATCTCCACTGGGAGCCGACAACAACAATGGGAAACAAAACAAATCGAAGCACACTACGCACAACGAGCGTCAGAGATTGGAGTTTTGGGAGCTCCTGTCTCCTGTGGACACAGGAAGCGAATGCAAATCAAGTTGGCTGTGCTCAGCATTCACTGCTCACTGGACGCTTGAAGCCCTCGTTGGGCAGGGACTTAATGAAAATGCAGCTACAACTTTGACACAAATGAAACTTGCCAGTTTGCCAGTTTGCCAGCTGCAATGGAATTTCAAATTTGATCCGAGCTAAATTAAAACACACAGAGAAGCAAACAAAAAAACGAGAAACGAGAAACGAGAAACGAAATTCTCAAGCAGCTCGCAGGCTGACCTCACTCGCATTTTGTTGGCCAAAGTCAGTCAAAGGCAACGAACGTCAAAGCCAAGTGCAGTGGAAAAAGAAAAACCTGGTCAAGTGTGGCCAATGATACTTCAGCTCTGACCAGCAATTAGTCACTGCAAGCGCCACATGACGTATGAGTAATATTGCGCTTGTGCAGCAAGTTGCAAGTTTACAGTTGAACTTTCGCTTTAACCAAAAAACTGTTTTGACTGCCTGATTGATTGTGGCTGGCACCAGCAAGCAGAAAGCGCATCTCATGTGCTTCTATGAATATTTAGCAACATGTTTTGCAACTTTGCAACGTTATTAGCTTATTGATGGCCCCAATGCGCGTGTCCTTGAAGTGAATTGAAACTGTAATTGATTGGCACTCGATTGCTCAGCAGAAAGTGCGAGCGCCTCTTAGCCTAATTACTTAACTTATTGAGGGAACAGATGATTGGCAAGCACTTACAGCAAAAGCTTCATTTGATGTGGATCAGTGGCAGACTGGCGAACTGTTCAATCAACATGGTGTTGCAATGACAGTTTTAAGCCAGCAGCCAGCAGCCAGCAGCTTGCAGCAAATACTCGTAGTGCTGCACGATCTGAGCAAAGAGCTGCATTCAAAATCGACGTCTTATTGCTCACGTGCTCGTGCTTTGTGCT
The DNA here is from genome assembly GCA_035046165.1 of Drosophila rubida. NCBI lineage: Eukaryota > Metazoa > Arthropoda > Insecta > Diptera > Drosophilidae > Drosophila > Drosophila rubida. The sequence continues at coordinate 10,280,553 of JAWNOF010000023.1, read as the reverse complement.
CGTGACACGAACTTGCCACTGTTCTGGGCAACTAAGTAGCATCTCTCTCTGTGTGTGTGTGTGTGCACATCCGGCTGGGCTTAGTGCGCAAATCTGTGGGCAAATCAGAGCTGGCGCTAGTCAAATCGAGGCTGCAGCCGACGTGCGCGGCGTGTGGCACGTAATGGAGCCGACTTGCGGCAAAGCAGCCACAACGCAAATTGCAACAGTCCGCGCACGTATCCCATTTCCAACCGGGGGGTTAACTAAGGCAGCAAGTTGAAAACAATCAGGCATCGATCATGGCGGCTAAGCGAAACAAATGGCAATTGAGCCAGCCGACCAAATGTCCGCTTGCCTAATTGGCAGCACAACTGAGAGCGAGCGAGAGGGGGATAATGGGGGAGTCAGAGCGAAAGCAAAGTTTTGTGGTTGCGCGTATTTGCTTTGCAGTTGTCCGCAAAATCTTGGTCAAAGAAAAGAAATTAAGTAAATCACCAAATTAATTGCTGGCCCCAAGACAGAGACGGAGGGGGAGACGCTGACGGAGGGGGAGACGAAGGCAGCAGGACAACGAGAACGACAACGACGACGACGACGACGACGACGACGAGTACAGTTGAGTACACACAATGGCGGGTCAATGGACGCGCTGGACATGAGCGTGGCAGCTAAATGAAACGATTGTGGCCAGCAAGCGAGGCAAGCGAGGCGAAAAAGTCAATAAGCGGCAACACCAACTCTAATGTGCCACACACACACATAGTTAGACATATATATATATATATATATATATACAAGCATGCATGTTTATTTATTCGTACTTATTTCAAAGAGCCGCACACACACAGTCACATAGATGAAGGCATAAAAGTCAAAGAGAAGCGACTATAAATGTCTTGCGTCCACGCTCAGATTTCCTCGCCTTTCCCCCGCTCCCCCTCCCCGCCCACTCAAACACTGCCCGCTTCGTTGGGCAGACAGAGCAACAAAGTCGTCGTCGCAATTCGAGTGTTTGACTTTAGTTTTTTCTTCTTCCGGCCACACACACACACACACAAATTAGCCGCATTTCGTTGGCGACTTTGGCCTGGTCAATTGATGGCCCTGCCACGCCCCCTAAACTGCCTTGTATTTAACCATAAATTGTTGTTTTTATGTGCTTAAGCGGCGGCGTTTAACCGGCTTTTTTTTTGCCATCTCCTGCACGAGCTGCCGAGATTTGTTGGCCATTGGTTTTTATGGGCGGCGAGGGCGACGCAAAGGGTATCGATGGCTAGTCGATAAAAACTAATGCGCCTTTTATCAACTTATCTCGCTAATTTGCAGCCGCATTTCCGCCTAATTTATTCAACCGTTTCGTTCCTCATTGCGCTCAATTGCAGCTGGACGCTAAGTAAGGCAAATATATGCAAACTAGTATAACCCGACTCTGATTAGGTTTAAGTTGCTGTCCAGGATATGTGCGCGTTGCTCAGAGGCCGCTGTTTTTTGTCAGCTACGTGTTTTGTGAATTGGCAAATGCTTCAATTAAAATTGATTTGTTTCCTCGCCACACTCGCACAGTCGGTGGGCGACTGTGACATGCATGGGCAATTTGATAAGCTCAATCGTCTGCGCCGCCCCCTGCCCCGTCGCACCCCGTCACGCCCCGTCCCGCCCGCCATGCGGCACAGAGGGCACGTCTCTCGCCTTTACCCATCATTAGTTTTCGTACTTTGTGAGCTTTTTGCTCGCCACAAATTTACTGCACGGCACATTGCCATCCTGTCTGGGCCCTGGCCGCCCCTCGACCACGCTCGCCGCCCCCCCCCCCCCCCCCCGCAGCCTGCTGGCCGCCTCGATTTGATAGCCAAAAGCAGCGGCCCATCGACAGCTCAGCTGGTCTCCAATTTGGCTTCCAATTGCGGTGCTGCGCTGCGAGTCCTCGTCGTACTCGTTGTCGTACCTTCTGTGCCTGCAAATGACATTTTCACATCATTTGCTGATGTGGCAAATGTGTGCGAGACGTGTCCCGCTCTCCCCCGCTCCACCTCCCTCTCGGCCTCTCTGCCTGTCTGTCTCGCTCTCTCAAATTCACTTCACTTCATCCGGCACTGTAAAGTGGACAAAAAGTGATGTGAATATCGTCGCTGCACTGTGGTCAACAGCATTTGAACAGTGAGCTGTGAACTGTGCGCTGTGCGCTGAGAGCTGAGAGCTGAAAGCTGAAAGCTTTTGGCTTGCAGGGATTTTGCAACCGGCCACAATGGCCGCCTCCAGCGTATACTCTGCCGCACACGCGGAGCACAAAGAACCGAGCACAAAGCGCAACGAGTGCCATGAATATGCAACTGCGGATTGCGACAAGTGCGCTAATGACTGCTAATATCGATAGTCGACGACTACTATCGATAAGCCTGCCAGAGCTATCAGAGCTGCTGGAGAGCTTGAAGCAGAAGACTGCTGTTGACCATCAAAGTCAGAGCAAGAAGCAACTGACTGCAGCGAACAAAATCATTTTAATTATAATTATTCAAAGGTCTCACTAGCACCAGAAATTCTCAAAGTTAACAGTAGACTAAGTTAAAGCACAGTCTCTTGACTAAATAATTTTGAAAACTGCTTTCAATTTTAGCTTGAATTTTCCCCTTTACTTATGACACAGTCAACTTGCACTTCTATTCAAAATTACCTTTATACAATATAGTCAAGCTCATCTTTGGGCATTTTTCTGAAAGAGTTTGTGGCAAAGTTTAATTGAGCATTGCCTCTGCTGTGAAATATCAGGCTTTTAATGCACCCGATTAGTGTAGTTACTGCAGTTTTAGCAGAAACTGAGCTCTAAAGGCGGCTCTTGCTTTGCAATTGGCAATTGCAGTGAGCTAACGGTATTTCAAGCCTTGTCTCCCCCCCCCCAAATGCTTTGCCTTGTTTCAGTTTTTCTTTGCTGCTTGTTGTTTGGTCGTAAGCCTGCTGAAATTTTGGATATTCCCCAGACAGCAGAGGGCGAGCGAGACAGGAAGTGTGCGAGTGTGTGCGGGAGTGGCCAAAGGGGGCGAGAGTGGGGGGGAGGGGGGAGAGCAGAGCAACTGGCACCTTTTGAATACACTTGTCGACGCCGTTGGCAGCCATCATAATGCCAATGAAATGAACTCTCCGGCTGCGATTCCGTCTCAGTTGCATTGAATTCCTCTTCCTTTGATATCCTGCCTCAATAAACGACGTCACTTGTGTGTGAATTGCTCTCTGCACGCATGTGTGTGTCTGTGTGCGTGTGTGTGTCCAGTTCCGTTTAGCTGCACAGTGCACGGAGCGCTCTGCGTTTATGACGTGCACTCGGTGCACTCGGTGCGCAGCAAGCAAACAAAACCGGCAACGGGCGTATGACGCTTTAAGCCAGAGGGCGACTCGATTACAGTGCGATAAGTGTATCGATAACATCGCCATCGATAGCAAGTGACAGCTAACTAGAGTTCGGCTGCAATTCAGTCAAAATCGTCTATGAACACCATTCTGTAGTTATTGACAAGCAATTAAACGATAAGCCTCAGATTGCCTGCAGTCGAAGCTGTCAATCGCACGCACTCTGACTTGCATGCACATTGCACACAGATATGCTCTGCCATCTCTAGTTATTCTCTCCATATTACAATAATTTGTATTTAGTTTACTTTAACACTTTCTACAATAAACTGTTAAGTAACAAATGGTGCGTTGCATCATCTCAATTGTAAATCAGCGCTTGCAGGGTATGCGGCTAGTCGGGCAGCCGCTGCTGTTGCCGGCATTTGATTTGTTCTTGATATGCCCGCTTGCTCTTTGACTGCACTTTTCATTTTGACTGTGGCTCCGGTCATGGCCCAGAGCACGCACACACACACACACACACACACATACCGACATAAACGTACATTACACACACACACAGGCAGTTCTGGCATATGCATGTGACTGTTAAATCTGCTGCAAATCATTTAATATTTGGTCTTTTGCTGATTCGGCACTTTTTCCATTGGCATTGCGAGTGATTTTCAAAATCATTTATTTCCTCTTCCTTTCTGGCTTTGCCTCGCCTCATCTTAAGCTACCCCCCCCCTGCCCCCTCCCCATCGCCACACTTTCGTTTGCTCTGTGTGTCGCCCGTCTACTTTTCGGCTTTGACATCCGCTTTCAACTCAACTCTTCTGTGTCCGCTTTCAACTTGCTTCGGCCTCGCTCCTCACTCCTTTTATAGCCTCCTCATCGTCATCGTCATCGTCATCGTCATCGCCGTCGTCATCGTCATCGTCTTGTTGCATTTCAAGCGTAAGTTTTTTCCACTCTCTCTCTCTCGCTCTCCCTCTCGCTCATTTTGTTCCCCTCGATTTTTTTTGCAACATGTTTTGTTTTTGCTTTTCCACTTCTCTTCTTTTTTTTTGGCTAATGCATTTTTCGGTGCTGTCGTCAGCGACCACGCCTCCCTTGTGCAAGTGCGAGCGAGATGGCGCCTGAAGACTGTCGCTGCTGCTGATGGATATTTGGTCGTTATTGTGACCCCTTTGTAACCGCTCCCCCCACACCCTACACCCCACACTCTTGTTGTTCTTGTTGTTGTGCGCTGCCTGATGCTGTGCTTAAAAAATCGTTTCTTTTGCTGACGCAGCGCTTAAATGGTTTGTTCTGCTTCTTACTCCCTTTCTTCGTATTTTTGTTGTGCGTTTCGCCTCTTGCACTTCGCTTTGGCTTATTGTTTAACATTTTGAGGAATTGCGTTTAATTCTCCGCCATTTTCCCTTTGCCTTTGCTGCCTTCATTTGTTTTAGTTAACCAACTTTTATCGCTTTGCTTTCACTTCAATAACTTGTCTTTCCTCTTGTCTGCTTCGAGTTCCAGTTCGAGTTCGAGTTCGAGTTCGAGTTCAATATTCCTACCTTCGATTAGCCTTGTTTTCGCTTTGCTTGCCCTGCAAGCGCCTTTCATCTTTTCTTTCAAGTCAAGTCTCTTTGCGGTTGCTCAAATCTCTGAACTTCCCCAACTTTGCATTGCTTAAATCCCTTGCTTTGTTTGCTTTCTTTTTTGCACACAACTAAGCTAGAAATGTTTGCATGTTTCCAGTAAGCTTTTCTTTCCTCTTGCTTTTCTTTAAGAAATCTTTATATTTTTCCTACTAATAATAATTTGCAACATTTTATTGTTAACTAAAATCTTTACTTTCTTCTCTCTCGTTATTAAGTTGTCTGTCACTCATATATAGCTCTCTCTCTCTTTCTCTCTCTCTCTCTCTCGCATTATTGTTGTGCTCCTGTGTGCTTAGTATAACATTTTGTTGCAAACTTTGCACAAACTTTATACAAATTGATTTCTTTCTTTTTGCCAATTTTAATTTGAGCGCGCAAGTTTTTCTATTTTCCTCTTTCTCTTTTGCTTTCTTTCTCTCTCTCTCTCTCTCTCTCTCTCTGTGTCTCTATGTCCGTCTGCTTATACTTTTGTAAGCTGCACATCACATGCTCGCATTCCACTTCAATTGTCTCCGGGCGCTTTGCAGAGTGCGAGAGAGAGAGAGAGAGAGAGAGAGAGGGAGAGACACTGAAGAAAACTTTAAGCCATAAGTTTGCTGCCACGCCGCCCGCCCCCTTGCTGCTTACATTATGCCAAGTCGCTGCAGTCGCCTTCCTCCTGTCGCTCTCTCACTCTTGCCGTCTCCTTCGCTGACCAGTGTCCCTGTCGGCATATTAATCTTGGCCAAGTTAAAAGCAAAACACTTGCGCCCACTGCTACCGAGTTCAGTTCTCGTTGTTCTTGCTGTTGCTGTTGCTGTTGTTGTTGGCGGTGGCCACAGCTGCCAAGAGTGCGACAAAAGTCCGAGTCTCGTTGTCCATGTCTTAGTCGCAGTCTTAGTCCAAGTGCCCAATGGCGCCTGTCAACGGCCACCAAATGGCAGCCAACTTCTTCGTCGAGCTCACGAAAACAAAACAAAAAAACTGAAAAAATTATAGCATAAACAGGCGTCCTTTGGCCGCCGCCCTCAAACTCGTTGTTGTTGTTGATGTCCCGCTGCTTCTGCTTCTGCTGCGAGCTCTTATTCCACTCGTCGCCGAGTTGGCCGCTGCTGTCTTAGCGCTTAAGTGGGGCCAGCATTAAGCTATTAGCATAATTTTTGTGCATTATCATTACGAGCCAGCAAACGCGATTTCTATACGAAGCCCAGCTGCATAAATACAAGCAGTGCTCGACCAACAGTTACCCTACAACAGCACACTAACTTCTCTGAGTTATTATTATTATTATGCATGCATTTCTTATCGTTACCCCAAAGCAACTTCGCTTCAATTCTGTAGTTGCTGAAAAACTTCAAAGTTTAGCTCAATATATCTTTAGAAGTTTGTCTTGATATATCATGAGATTTGCAGCATATATATTATATAGAGTAAAAATAATTTATAAGGTCATGCACTCCAAAACAATTTCCTATCAATTCTGTAGTTGTTGAAAAACTTCAAATTTTATCTTGATATATCATGAGATTTTCAGATTATATTATTTCGTTACTCCACAACAACTGCGTTTCAATTTTGTAGTTGCTGAAAAACTTCAAAGTTTATCTTAGGATATATATTAAGATACATGATAATAATACACATATCATATATTATGAATATATTACATAATAAAAATACTTTATAAGTTAATGCACTTCTTATCGTTACCCCAAAGCTTCGCTTCAAGTCTGTAGTTGTTAAAAAACTTCAAAGTTTAGCTCAATATAACTAAAGAATAAGTTTATCTTAATATATTATACGATTTTCACAATATATAATAAAAAAAATAACTCTATTTATAAGGCAAGCAAAAAACAAATATTTAAAACGCAATTTTGCTTTGTAGCATAAAGAAAACGGCCTCAAAATTGCGTCAGGAAAGACTTCATAACTTTTGAAGCACACCCGTTGCTGCAACTTCAATTTGCAGGGTATGCATACATTTAAGATGATGCCATTTATCATTGACATATTTGTTGTTGTTGTTTCTTTTTTCTTTAGCTGGTTTCAGTTCGCTTCGCGAACGCATCAAAATTCGCTCTTACCCGGAGACAAACAAGAAACCAGGGCCCAAATAAAGTTTTTCCGATGCCCTTCGTCTTCCTGGCCTTATTCTGCTGCCGAAAGTCGGAACTACACTCACCTGCAATGAATAAAGGAAAAAGAAAGTCAGAATTGTTGGGCACATTATAGAAAGAGATAAGAAGAGTTGTTTTTATGCCACTGTATATATTTATTCCACTTTCTTGCTGTTGCATTCCACTTATTTCTATTTTGGGGTTTGTCAGTTTTAATGTACTTTGGCAGCGCAACAAAATGCCACTGACCAAGGACTGACAGACAAACAGCAGCAGATATAGACGCAGATGCAGATGGAGATGCAGATGGAGATGCAGATGGAGTTGCAGATGCCTATACTTATACTCGAGAAAGTGAGCTAAGCCGCAAGCACTAAATGATTATTTGTGTGGAGCAGTGGAGACAAGGACAAGGATAACAAGCCAGGAAGCAAAGTTCAACAAGATCAGGATGGGCAAATCTAATATTCAAATTGGCAGTCTGATGAAATGCAATTGTCAACTGCAAATAGATTGAAAGTGCAGCTGGATGCCAGCTAAAGCAAAGTTACAAAAGTTGCCTCTCAAACAACTTAATAGCTTCACAACAAAGGAGCTATAAGTTGAGAAGTTTATTAACATTACAAAGTGCATTATGAGACGATCACAGAGGCTTGCGATCTGAATGCAGATTCTCTCAACATTTTTTTAGCATTTGCAGCATCTCAATCAATGATCGCTTATAATAGTAACTTCTATTCGAAAGTCAGGAATTACATTAAACACTTTGAGCTTTGTTTGTGGCTGCAACTTTGTTATTTGTTGTCTTCTGTTTGGCTAAATATTTATAGTTGCAATGTCGTTGAGTTCTCGTTTTCATTTTCATTTTCATTTGATTTGCATATGAGTTTTCATTTTAATTTCGGTGAAAAATCCATTCGCCAAATGTCATTTAATTTTTAATTTATCAAATGGATGGCAAAAGCAATTTCATTTATTTTTATTTCATTTGTTTTGCAGCGCTTCATCTCCCTCTCACTCTCTCGCTCTGGTAGTTTTTTGTTTTGTCTGCGGCTTTTTGCATGTGTTGCTGTGGCAAGCATGAGCTTGACTCTGTGTGTGTGTGTGTGTGTGTGTGTGTGGCAGATTGAGGTGGCGCCACATTTTAATTGCCCAACTGCAACTTCGGATACGTGTGCAAGTTTTCTTGTTCAGCTCGCCCCGACTCTCGGGGAGTGGAAAATTGAAGCTGCCACTAAGCCAGCCACGCCCCAAAGTTGCCAGAGATTGGCTGGCCTAAGCCGCAAAGCGTTGCACACTCGCCATTTGACTGCGGCCAAAGGAGGCAAAGAGGCAAAAACTAATCCGCCTCGAAAATTTATTTGCTTAATTTCATTTGTTTGCTGGCAGCGACTGCGCCAAAGGACGCAGGCAGGACACTCGACTCGCAGTTGCATGGAGTTGGAGTTGGAGTTGGAGTTGGAGTCTTGTGGGCGTGCGATAATGTTGCATTAAGCTCTCGACATTTGCCTCATCCACATCCTCGCGCTCTGTTTTTGTGGCTGCCACTGGACACAATCGGCAATCATAAATCGTGAGCGCAGCGCATTAATTACAAATCTTCAGCGCACTCTACCAACTCTCCTTATCTCCCTCTCTCCCTCTCTCTCCCTCTCTCTCCCCCTTGCTCGCTTGCAACGCATCTCTATTATAAGCAGCGGGACTCCGTCGCGTTCTCAGTCGCATTCTCAGTCGCGTTCTCAGTCTCAGTCTCAGTTTCAGCCTCAACGTCTGACGACAGCCTTGCCTTCATTTCAATTAATTTCCGCGACATTGATGCGCGCTGTCGTCGTCCTGCTTCCATCCTGTTTCGTCCTGCTCAACGCTCTCGTTGTCGTCTTTGCTTTATGCGTGTGTGTTTGCTTGTGCCACGCCCCCCGCCCCCGCCTCCGCCTCCACGGCCGCCCCCTTGCGTTTGTTGTCAACGCGCGCTCGCGCTTAAAAACATTTTTGCATGCGCTTTTTAATTAATTTAAAGTTATTTTGCTTGTCGTCGTCGCTGATGTCGTCCTCAAGCCAACCACTCCCACATCCCCCCGCCCGCCGCCTTTCCTGAGCACTTGTGCACTGTGTACATCATCTATCCGTCGCGGCGGCGGCGGCGGCGGCGGCGGCGGCAGCGACTGCGCTTTATTAAATCCGCCTGCATTGCGTTTTAATTGAAATCCTGCTGCTGTTGCTCAAGCAATTTACATAAATCCAGTCCCCCCCCGCCCCCGTCGTTCTACACCGCTCTGCATTTCAATCCCATCTGCAATTTTCGGAGAGTGTTTCGATTGATGTGGCGCACGGCAAAACAAATGTTTCTGTGCTGCCTCACCTGGCGTATGCTTGATGTGCGTATACTTAATGTCAGCGGCGCTTAAACATTTTAATTGCTTCTCAATTGCACTGCTGCATTTTTCATCCAGCTTTTGCCAGTCGCATTTACAAATTATTAAATACATTCATTTGTGCCGCCTTGCTTTCAATTGTTTTAGTTTTTGCTTAACTCAACCATAAGCTTTTTGAATATTTGCTGTTTACAACAATTGAATTTGCAGTGAATTGTTTTGTGTTGCCTTCGCTTGCGTTTGTCATTTGCGCACATTTGAATTTGCTTATTTTCGTTTATTCGCTCGTTGCGAATTGTGCACATTATTAAGCCATCATAATCCGAACTCTCTTCGTGTTACCAGAATTCGTTGTATTCTTTTTTAGTGCTCAACTTTTGCGGCAACTTTAAAGCGCTCTGTTTATGCAATTTTCATTTGTGTGCTTGTTGCTGTTGCCTCTTAGTTGTTGTTGTTAATGTTTGTCGTAGTTGTTGTAGTTGCAGTTGCAGTTGTTGTTGCTGAGGCGCTTTTGCACTTTTGCCGGCTGTTTTTGTGTATTTGTTCTGTTAGTCTGTTTGTTAGTTGTCAACATGCTAGGCATATGAGCAGCTGACTGAAGTGCAGCGTGCATCCAAATGCGAGTCCTTTGCTCCTCGAGTCCTAGACCCGCTGCCAGTGCCCTCTGCTGCAGTCGCCGTCGTCGTCGTCATCGTTGTTGTCGCTGCCTCTGTCAGTGCCCAGCCCTTGGTTTGCCTTCATTAGCCTTTGGCAGTATGTCAGAGTCACAAGCAGCGTGTCTATGTCTGTGTGCGAGTGTGTGTGTGTCTGTGTGTGTGTGTATGTTTGTGTGCTAAACAAAGAGCCTTTTGTATACATGTGCTTAAATAGTGCAAAGTAGTAGAAGCAGCAGCTGCTGCTGCAAAGACAGCCCATATGGCATTGACTTTACTTCCAGTCGCAACTCCTCCCCTCCCTCCCCCCTCTCGTTGTGCTGCCTACTTCGGCTTCTTTGCTGCCACAATCCTCAGAGCTCGCAGCCTGCTCCCGGAGGGCATTCATATTGATTGTACCCAAGTGCAAATTGAAGCTCAGACTGCAACTTGTTTTAATAACTGTCACTTGCCACACACACACACACACACACACACAGACGCGCGCGCGCAGGCAAACAAACAGCACGCACACATATGCATATGAGGTTTATTAGCAGCGCCACAAGACTGAAAAAACACCGCTATAAATACTTGTCTGCAAATGTGTTTCAGTCGAACTCAACTGCAACTCACGCGACTCTTCTGCAAGTCGACACGAAAGTCTTTAACTTCGCACTGCGAAATACTTAAAACTTCAAAAGAAAGAGCGAATATTAAAATACAAACAGAACACATTAAAGTCGAGCTGTGAGCAAAATAGAAGCGCTGATGAGTGGCACATTTTGTGAACAGGCAAAGACTTAAATGTTGCGCTGAAAAGTATGCTATAAAAATACTGCTGAGAAGAGAATCAATGTTGTTGAATAATATTTAGTTATGCACAAAATAGAAAGACTTCAAATGGGCAATGAAAAGTGTTTTGTTATTGAAATACAAAGACGTCAGCAGCGCAGGTTTGCAATTAATGTAAGTGGCATAAAAGTGGTCAGCTGCTTTAGCTTTTTTCGCAGTGCAAGTGAAGTGAAGGTGGAAGGCAGTGATGTGTAGAATATATGCGATGTGTTGTGCCTGAAGTCGGCATTAAAGCCATGGCTGTGCAGCAACCAGATGGCAGTTGGCAGCAGGCAATCTAATTTAAGTGCAACTAGCGTCTGCAGCCGTTGCTTGCAACTTGCAACTGCAGCTGGCAGGCATCACAAGCATCAGGCATCAGGCATCAAAAATTCGCTGCAGTTGTTGTTGTAGCTGATGTTCAGCTCTTGTTCTTGTTCTTGTTGTTGTTGTTGCAGTTGTGTTCAGCTGGCAGATGTCACTCACATGGCGGGATAGCATGACGATATATGAGAAGCCCAACGACTCCGACTAAAAAGAAAACCGTTGACGGCACACGTTTAAACATAATAATTCTCAATTTCGCCGGCGAACAGATATCAATGCAGATGGAGGCGCTGCCGTAGGAGTGGCAACTTGGTAATGGGGTTGCTTCGGCAGCCCGGCAGCCTGGCAGCCTGGCAGCCCGGGCAGAAAACAGTTCGCGAACGCCACAGGAAAACCATGCGGAGAGACATCAAAATAAACTGACATTTTCTTGCACAACTTTACTTCTGCTGTCGTTCCTCCAGTCCTGCTTTCTTTGCGCTGCACGAAATTGAGCACACGAAAGGCAAAAATAAGCCAAAAGCTAGAAAAAACAAGCCCAGAAGCAGCGCGCACAGAACGCAAGAAAAAAACACGCGAGTGTAGAGGCAACAAAAAAAATAGAAAAAAAGCTCAAACGACATGCGGAAATCATGTCAGATGAAGCAGCAGCAGCAGCAGCAGCAGCAACAGCGACAAAAAATCGCACTAATGTGCTGGCTGAACGACTGCCAGTCACCCTGTAAACACACACGAGAAGTTTGCAACTTGATCGCTGCATTTCAGAATTATCAACAACTGCTGCAAATAGTGAAACACATTCAGTTAATTGACATCTCTTCTTTGAACATTGATAATTACTGTTAGAGGTACCCCATGCTGTTGCTTACAGGGTATGTTGCTGAAGCCAAAAAACAAAAATGAAAATAGGGGAAGAGCTGGAGTAACATCAACGCGGCTGGCATAGGAATACGAAAGAGCGCGAATAAATGGCAGCGCTCACTCACGCTCACACTCACACTCGCACTCACACGCACACTGGGGCATGCAGCTGTGAATGCAGATGGGCTGATGAAGCAGCTGCAGAGCGAGGCGGCACGGGGCGTGGCGGGGCGGGGCGTGGCGAGGGGCCGACTTGGGGTCGGACTGGCAACATGCAATGGGCAACTGCGACGCGAACAATCGCATGTTGAAAGGAAACGAAAAGAGTTGTACGCCACTGCCGCCGACATCAGAGACGCTGCACAGTGCCACACGCCACACCAAAAGGCAGCCAGCAAAGAAGGTAATCGACCCAGAGATACTCTACAACACGAAGAGATGTTCATATACTTTATGTTTATCTATCTGGCACTACAAAGGTTTCTAGCAATTAATGAACAGATCTAACTAAAGTGAGATCTATCAGAGAGTAAAACATGCTGAGATGTTTATATAACTTTAATTGCTAGAATAGAATATGAATAGATCTATCAGAGAGAAAAACATAGAAAGTTATACATATACTTGTTTTTATTTATATAGCACTACAAAGCTTTCTAGCATTTGAAGCAAAGATCTACCTATATATGTAGACAGAGAGAAAAGCGTAGCGAGATGTTCACATACTTTTTGAATTTTATCGCACAGCGCAGTTTTCTAACAATTAATGAATAGATCTATCTAGATAGACGAACAGTTAAACATAGAGATAAGTCTTCACATACGTTTTTTTTTTTTATTTATAAAGCACTACACAGCTTTCTAGCAATTGAAGAATAGATCTATCTAGACAGACAGAAAGAAAAACATAGAGAGATGTATAAATATTTCTTATTTTAATCAAACGACACAGTTTTCTAATAAGACAGACAGAGAGATATGTAAGATATGTTCAAATGAAATTATTGAATATATCTATAGACACTAGCAGCTAACAATTGAATAATAAATGGATCTATCTAGAGAAAGAGACATACCGAAATATACAAATACATTTTTATTGATGTTGCACAACACAGACACAGCTTTCTAACATTTGAAGAATAGATCCACCTATCTAGACACATAGAGAGAGACAAGGAGACATAGCGCATATATGGTACTCTGCTTAACTCATCTACATATAAGGCAAACCCTTTGGTGCACTCTAAATTACTATAAGCTGCTTTAATCTACCTTTCATCACTTTGCGATTTTCAGCACTCAAAGCACGAAATTACTTTGAATTTTGTGCCATAATTCTGTCGTCCATCAGTCTGCTCGAATTTCGTTGCATCGTGGGAGACTTGCGACCACTGTGGCTGACAGCTGGCAGCTGGCATTGTCATTATTATTTGCGCTCGTTTAGTGCTGGGGCCGTAAGTGCATGGTAATGTTTTAGAAAAACGCGACACAGACGCTCCGATAAGGGCCAGCAAAGAGGCCAACAGCGTTGCCATATCAATTTTCAATTTCCCCAGCACCCAGAAAGCCTGTCAAGTGTCTGTGTGCAGCGGTGCGGGGAGTGGAGAGTGGAGAATGCGGGGCGACGACGGCGGCGCCTGATGCGATTAGAAAATATCCGAAATCAACATGTCGAGACAATGAAATGTGACTGTGTGACTCTGCAAGGACAATCGACTGGCTAACTAGAGAGACAGAGAGAGAGACAGAGAGACAGAGAGACAGAGAGAGAGACAGAGAGACAGAGAGAGAGAGGGAGACAGTCATACGCTTGGCCCAGTTGCCAGTTTGATTTATGAGGCCCAAATACTTGGCCATTTTCAATTCATATTTGAAGGTCCAGGCCAACGGTGATCAGCAGCCAGGCCAGGTGGAGACACCAATTGGCCAACAAAATGCCGGCCAAAACAAATATTTGCTGCCACACTGCCAAAGCACGAGTGCAACTGCCGTTGTTATTGTTGTTGTTGTTGTTGTTGTTGTTGTTGTTGTTGTTGTTGTTGTTGTTGTTGTTGTTGCCACCACACACTCTCGACGGATTTGTTTGCATTTCGGCCCGCCCACAACTCGCCCCACCAACATGGCAACATTTTTGAGTTGAGCTGACATTTTGTCTAAATATTTGCAACATTCTCGTAATTTGCGTGTTGCCCCATTTTGCGGCAGTTATCAATGTGCATCCCGTTTCACTCACTCACTCACTCACTCATCCACTCACTCAGTCATTCATTCATTCTGATTCTGATTCTCATTCTCTTCGAATATCTCATTTCCTAAGCTGATTTTTTGTGCTCGTTTTGCCTTTGCTTTTGCTTTGGCTTTTCATTTCATTTCCTGCTTTCCTCGTTTTGAGCTCCACTCACTTTTTGCCAGTTATTTCAATTAAAGCAAAAGATTAAGATTTTCCCAAGTTCGTTATTGTTGCGCAACTTGCAGCAGCACTCTTATTTCATGCATTTGTTGCAGCTTAATTAAGCCGTATTCAAATGTGGCAAATTAGTTCAAGTCCTGTCTGCATTTAAGCCACTGAAAAATTGAAATAAATCAAAAGTAGAAAAGTCAGCTGAGCACAAAATTCACGTATGCTTATGATCAGCTAATCATAAGTAAATAGAATTGAGAAAATAGAAATGCCAAATGGATATAAATAACACATCGAACTGAGAAGAAAATTTAAGTACATTTATGATTAACTATTCATAAATAAATAAATGGAATTTCCGCATTAAAATTAGATTGAAGACATATTGAAAAATGGAAATAAATATGAGACAAGAGCTGAGAAGAAAATTAAGGTACATTTCAGTACATCAATCATAAATAAAGAGAAGGGATTTTTTATTTAAATTAGTTTAAAGAAAAATTAAAATAAATAGGAGATAGAGTTGCGATGAAAATTCTTCTTCTATGATCAACTAATCCAAAAGTTAATAGAGAGAATTTCTCTTTAATAATTTAATTAAAGAAATATTGAAGCGTGGAAATAAATTAGAGATAGAGTTGAGAGGAAACTTAACTTGAATTTATAATCAGCTAAACAAATAAATAGACCGATTTCTGTATTAAAAAATAGATTAAAACTACAAAATTCAAGTAAACATTTGCCAAATTATTGATATTGATATTTATATTCTAAATTAAAAAAAAAAATGCAAATTGAAGAAGGGAATTTAGTTGAAGATAAGAATGACAACTGAAAGTGGGAGTGAAATGTGGTGAAAGAAGCGGTCACTAATTCAGTTGCATATCTAATTAAATTGCACAATTGAGGGCAGCGCAAATTAATAATTAATGCAGTCCTAATTCAATTAACCCTAATGTCATTATTAATTGCGTTGCACGTGCTTCGTGTTGCACACACGGTTGAATGGCCCCAAAAAGTGTGCTACAACAGGCGCTGTTGCGTGGCAAGCCAGCTGCCGCATGCCGCATGCCGCATGCCGCAAGCCACAAGCCACCTGCCACCTGATGTCGTCAGCTAGCTGCTGCTTGAGTCAATAGCTGCACTTGCAGATCAAATCGCATGCGACGCTATCAAATTAATTGGGGCGTGGCAGCGGCTAAAGCGCGAGTGAGCGAGTGAGCGATCCCCTGGCTCATTAGCCTTGCCACGTTGACACACATTGATAAGCGAGTGTTGCAAGTGTGTCTCTCTCTCTGTGTGTGTGTGTGTGTGTGTGTGTGTTTGTTGCTATGCAAGTCTAATTAACCCGCTAATGTCATTTGCAGCGAAGGGCGCTAATTAAGCTCAAAAATGGAAAAAGTGCTGCCTGCGGAAAAGGTCAAAGCATAAATCAAGGAGCCTGCGAGCGCGCCAGGGGCTGGCAAAGAGGACGGCAAAACCATTGCCTTTACCGTTGCAATTGCAATGCCCCACTTTTTTTTGGAGGGAGCGCGAGAGACCGAGACACGACGAGACGGAGAGACGGAGAGAGGGAGAGGAAGAACGCGCGCTCTCGGCGAATGCCACAATAAATTTGTTGTTTTCTGCGCTTTTTTTTCAGCGCTTTTTCCTCGTCATCCCATTTTCCTGAGCAATGACTGTGCGCTGCCGAGCAGCAGGGGGCGAGGGGGGAGAGCGGGTTTTGGTTGACTCAAACTAAATCTAAGTGCATATTAGTCAACGCTGCCGCTGTCTTTGACTGGCCCTGGCCTGTGAGCAGCCCGGGAGCTGCCATGTGACACAATTTCCCCAGCCCGGGCCTAGAGGGGGCAGTGGTGCAGCGGTAAGGGGGGGGGGGGGCAGCCTGGTTGACAGCGGCGGCTGCACAATGTATTTCAAGTGGAGCGAGCGCAAATAAAATTAAAAACAAGACGCGCAAAACAAAAATATGGCAACGCTGCGGCGCCGACCTCGTTTCGGTCTGGCCACAATGGCTAAAAGACCCGAAAACTGCGCCCGAGAGAGACAGAGAGCGAGAGAGCGGTAGAGGGGGTGGGGGGGGGGGCTTATTGTGGCAGTGTGATGGCGCGACTTGTTTTTCCACTTTTCGACGTTGTCTGTCGGCCGCTGCCAACACTTGGCGACCTCTGCTGCTGGCGTTGCCGTTTTGTCATTGTTTGCATTTGGCGCGCGCCTTTGTTTTATGCCCCAAACTGCAGCCCAGCAACATCAACAACAACAACAACGGCCAGCTGCATCAACTTGCAACTTGAACGCAACGAGCTCAACTACAAGATGCCCCGCAAAAGCAGATAATCCCTGGGGAATGCAGCGCGATCACAACACTCGCGTAATTGCTGCGATTTCCGCAAGCTGGCGCCCAACGTGCGACATTAGAACTTCACTAGCTACAGCAAGCGGCTTACAAATGCCGCTGCTCACATTACGCATTAAATATTTGCAACTAAAGAGTTACACACGCATTCTACTCGAGGTCAGGCGCCCAACGTGCGGCATTGCAATTTGGCGCTACTCATAGACTCTGAGAACACTTTGCTTGCAGCAGCAATTGAATCGTTACATACACAATCTACTGGAGGTCAGGCGCCCAACGTGCGGCATTGCAAGTTCGCTAGCTACAGCAAGCAGCTTACAGTTAACGCTACTCATAAACTCATAGATTCATCGACTCATAGACTCAGAGAACACTTTGCTTGCAATTAGGTAGTTACACACACCATCTACTAGAGGTCAGGCGCCCAACGTGTGTGTGTTTGTGGCGAAAACTTCGTCATTTGAGCAACGGCCCTCAAGTGCGTAATAAGCTTAGAACAACAATTAGCTCGAGCCGCCACAAAAGCACAAGTATTTCAATTACTTAGGCATCAACGCAAACAGGTTTTGCACTGAGACTGGCTATAAACGTGCTCAACTTAAATATTTAATCAACTTTATGCTAAAACAAAATACTCATCAAGTGCACACAAAATCCCCCCCCAAAAAAAAGTAGAATAAAAAACTTTCATAGCGACGAGCGATGAGCGCTGGCAAATTTTTGTTAAATCCGGATTATCCAGACGTGGCTCAGTCATGTCGTAAACATTTCTATTGCTTACATGAAAGTATTTGCATCTGCTTTATGCGATGGCTTTGTTGTTACTCTTTTTTATAGTTGCTGCCATAATAAAGTTTAGGGCTATCTCTGTGCATACGAGCTGACTGGCAATTAATTGGCCTCGAGCAAAGAGCTCTTTAAACTGTCGGTTCGACTCTGTGGCATGCTGCAGCTACAGGGTATGCCACAACGAAAACAAACACAAAAACAAGCTGCAACTTGTACAGCACACATTTTTATAATTCCAAGACAAGTCCGGGCCAGCGCGAGCTGTTTGTTTATTAGCGTGCTGTTTGTTTTTTTGCTTGGGCTCTTGCATTGTTTTTGTCACGCCGGCGTTTTTGTTGTCGGGGCGGCGAGGAAGTGGGGAGGCCAGGCGCAGCTCATTGAGTTGCAAGCCGAGAACTTTTTGTCATATTTGCTGGCACCTTTGTCAAGGACGCGCCGGCATTTGTGTCGCAATTTGCTGGCCTGCTTCTTTGGCCTGCCCGCTCTCGTTGCTGCTTTTTACATTCCCTTCATTCTTTTTATTTTCTGTGTGTTGCTATTGCCTGCTTCTCTTTTATTTTTTGTGTTTTTTTGTGGTCGAAATGAAATGGCAAATGTTGCAGAGGCTGTGGCGGCTGGCTCAGCTGATGACGTTGACGCGACCGGAAGTTGTGCAAAATTTAAAACGGAAGTCAATTGTCAGACAGCCAGCGCATTGGTCGCCGCCGCTGTCGAGCCGGAAGCAGCAGCTGCAACGCTGCAACGCTGCTGCCATTTTCGGCCATAACGACACACAAACACACACACACACACAGAGAGAGTCGAGAGCATCGTTGTAGAATTTTCGTTTTTTTCGCTTGGCGTTGTTGCTGTTGTTTTTTATTGAGTTATTGGCGCATTCATTTGCCATACGCCGCATGCAAGATTTATGCCCGCCATGTGTCATGTGGCTACAACAAACAGTCCACAGCCAGCCAGCCAGCCAGCCATGCTCTCGGAGCCAAAGCCAATCGGAGCCAAAGCCCAAATTGTTTAAAAGCAGCGACAACAACTTTGCGGCTCAAATATGTTCCGCATATCGCCTAGCCCCCCTCCCTCTCTCTCTCTCTCTCTCTCTCTTCCTCGCTCTTTCACTTTCTCCTACTCCTTCACTCTGCTGGCCTCTCATGCTGCTTTGGCATTTCCTTTCATTTGGTATTGGCCCGTTTCAGGCTCTCGCGTTCTTTTTTCCTCTCTCTCTCTCTCTCTGTCTCTCTCACTCTTCTTTTTTGCATACGTAATTGCAATGGGTGCTCGGTAAATGGCTAACGGGCGCGCAGGATCAGATACCAGGGTTGCCATTCGCCGCGAGAATTTGCAATGATTTAATCTGCGGAACGTGTGAATAGAATTATGCAACGTTGCTGTTGATTGCCTGCCAATTGTCTCGCCAAACTCAACTTGCAGCTGCAACTTTAAAGTCTCAATTTAGCACAGCTATAATGCACACTTTAACTGTGAAATCATATTAAAGTTCTTGCTCTGTAAAGTCACTTTCATTCTGCTGTTATTCAAGCGAGACAAATCACTGTTGGCTGTTATTCACTTGTAAGGTTTACAGTCACTTAACAGTCTGAACACGTAGCTAACAGTCAGCTGTTCAGTATGTTAAGTGACTGTTAGGCAGCAGAACGAGTAGTGCTAACCAAGTCTCAGCAATTTAAAAAAGCTATAATACAAACTATAACTGCAAAATCATATTAAAGATTTGCTTCATAAAGTTTTTAACTGTTATTAGAGGAAGACAATCGAAATGACATCTGGCTGTTATTGACTTATACAGCTGTTAGGTTAACACTCAGTTAACAGTCCAACCACGTAGCTAACAGTTAGCTGTTCAGTATATCAGCTGAGTGTTAAGCAAGTCTCAATTTAGCACAGCTATAATACAAATTTTAACTGCATAACCATATTAAAGATTTGCTTCAAACTCTAATTACAGCTCTTATTATTGCTCTTTCAACTCTTATTACAGAAAGATAAAGGAAAACCTTGTTGACTTCAAAAGCTGTTAGGTTAACAGTTCGTTAACAGACTAAACACGCAGCTTACAGTCAGCAGTTCGATCTGCAGTCTGTTGAGTGACTGTTAAGCTGCACTATGAGAAGTCTCAGCAATTTAGCACAGCTATAAAAGTATTAGAGCACAGCTATTAAAAATATTAACCGTAAAATCATATTAAAGATTTGAGGTGTGTAATATCTTTCCGCTATTATTGCACAAAGACAAACGAAAACACTTTAATGCAGCTGGCTGTTATTGACCTGTAAAACTGTTAGGTTAACAGACTGAACATATAGCTAACAGTCAGCTGTGCAGTCTGTTTGCAGTCTGTTAAGTGACTGTTAAGCTGCACCAGGAGTAGTGCAACCAGTTGCAGGGTATTTGCTGGTCGTTCTCGCTCGGCTCGCGTTCAATAGAGACACGGTATATGCACAATGCGAACGGGGGTCCATTAAATATGCATTATTTGTGGGGTAATTAAATTCAAATTAGAAGTGAAATGTGTTTCAGGTGAAAACACACACATTTATTGCAGACAGATTCGATGCGCAGAAATATTTCAGCTAATGATCATGACGTTGATTAAGTGAATTGCATAAATTACAGCCAGTGTGACCGTGTGCGCAGAGACATCCATGAAAACAGCAGCAGCGAGCAGCAGAGAGCGCGATGTGCAGTTGACAAATGATTTCTGCTGCGGCCAAAAGAAAATGCAGTCACAGCTGTCTCCGGCCATTGTAAAAGCCATAAGTACGAGAATACTCCTCTGTGTGTGTGTGTGTGTGGGCGTGTGTGTGTGGGCGTGTGTGCGCAGTGTTAAACCACAACTGAGCATAAATTTATATTTAATTATGAATAAATTCTGCAAGCGCATTAAATTTCATATTTTCAACTCATCAACGTCGCCAACAACAACAGCAGCAGCAACAACAACAACAAGCTGCCAAGTGCTTGACGCGAATGATGCACCACGAGCTACCCTGTAAAAGCAGCCATAGAATTACTCGATTGGTTCTTTTGCAAATGATGAAGTGTCTTGCACTTTCATTTCCTTCAGTCATTTCATTCATTTCCTTTCCTCTTTCATTATACCCGTCTTGTAAGCATGCTATTGGGTATGCCGCATTATAATAACGGTCAACGCCTCACGCGTGCTGTAAATCAACAGATAAACGCAACGCTCTCTCTCTCTCTCGCTCTCTCTCTCTCTCTCTCTCTCTGGCTCCTGCTCAATCAATCCCCCTGTCACCCGCCTTCCTCTCCTGCTGCCTGTTGTGTGTGCAGAGTTAATATGAGTTTCGCTGGCGCAGTTGGACATTCGGCGGCTTCTGGCCCGGACAATTCACAATTCGTTAAATGCACTGCAAAATTTATTTATGATGCCAACACACAAACAATAAACAATTTGGTCGGCGCCCCAGGGGCGACAGGAAGCATGGGGGGGGGGGAAGGGAGTTATAGCCACAACTGAGTCAGCATTGGAGCCTTTTTTTGTTTTTGGCTTTTGGCTTACGCAGGAAACATTTAATTGCACATCAAATGAACTTTAATTTCATTTTAATTGCTAAACGCGCTTTTTTCACTCGCTCGACTCGACAAAAGTAACACTCCGAGCGTTTCCGCGTATTCGCAATTCAATTAGCCAAAAGCAAATTGTTCCAGTCCCCCCGCTAAACGAATATGCCATTAACGTAATCACATATGTGCTTCTGACTCTTCGAATCGATGGCGCAACAAGATTTCTCACGACCAACTCACAAGCTTGCCAAACAAATAGAAATCAAGCTCATTCAATGACAATAACAAATTCTCACGCCACCCGTTTTTCTTCTTCTTTTTTTTGTGTGTGGTTCCCCGTTTCTTGGAAGCTGAGAGCATTTAAGGTTTATAGTTGAAATGAAACATCAGCAGGCAACAATAAAACAAACAAAGAGCGCGCCCCTTGGAGATGACAATTGAAAGTGCAAGAAAAGCCTAAACAATTGATTGAGTGCGGCTCACGCGTGTCACGAGCCGCGCAGCGCACATCTCTAGTGCAAGCACTTGGAGGGGCTTAAATGCTTTTGATGTTTAATGCTTGATAAACGTCGCCTGCGGAACAAAATGCCAAAACGGCAATAAAGTTTAATAACCTAAGGAATTGGTAGGTGACTGCGGGAGCTGCTAGAAGCCGGAGACAGCGACAACGACAACGAGAAGGAGAGGGAGAGGGAGAACGAGAACGACGGAGGCGTCTATAATCAGCATCATCAACTGGCATCATCGTGTACATAATTTGCCGCTGCCTGTTCTCGCCTCACAGAACGGAGCTGTATCCATAGGCGCTAAGCTGTTTAAGTGTAAATGACGTGAAAATGGGGCCTCCGACTGCAAAGTGAGACGCAGACGAAGGGGGCAAACACGCTGCGGCTGAAAGATGTTGGGGTAGGGGGCTGCCTTCCATCAGTTTCGGCAGGCGACAAAACATAAAAAATAATATATACTACATATCTTAAGTATATATACTTGTATAACTCTCGAGTAGCTTCGCAACAACAAGCCCGACAAATTGTGCATGAAAAAATATTTTGTATAGATTTATTTATGATGACGATTAACAATAAGAGCCCGACAGGCGAGGCGAGGCGAGGCGTGAGCAGGAGGGCCACTTAAAAAGTTGTATAGAACGAGCGGCATGAAAAAAAAAACGGAGAAAGAAACTGAAAACGAAAGCGAGCCGAAAGGCTCCAGAGTGTTGCACGAGCCCGAGCGGCAAAAGTAAGTAAAGTATTTCGAATGCCATTCAACTTTTCTTCGCCTGCCGCGAAAGGTGTGAGGCACTCGCCACCCGGCCCCCGCCCCCCGCCCCCCCCACTCCGCAGTCTGCACACTTTTCCCCTGCATCGTCGACGTCGCTTAAACTTAGCTCGTAATTTTCATAAATCAACATGGGCTTTTCAATTGAATTCTTTGTGCCTGCCGCCTGCCGCCTGCCGCCTGCCCGCCCGTCTGCCAGTCCCGCAATTTTCATTTTTATAATTAAATCATAAATTATGGGCGCACATGGAAAGCGGCTCAATAGAATTTTCTCAACTCGACCCCAGCGACAACGCGTTCGGTGGACAGCAGCAGCATTCGAGAGCATGAGAGCCGAAAATTGAATTATCGCAGCGGCAACATAAAAATAAAAATAAAATCGGGGGGAGGGACGGGACATAAGGCCGTCGTCTAGCTTTGACTCTGAATTATGGGCAATTTGATGCAATGAATTCAACTGGCGAATTCGATGCGATTCAAATGCAATTATTCAAGCGTTGCGATTCAAGCGGGACACAAACATTGTGTTTAATCAGCAAAAAACGTTTTGCAAACCAATTAAACTAATTTAAGAGTTTACAGTTCATCATAAACCGATTCCATTCAACATTTAATGTTACAGTTGAACAAATGTTAACTAAATATCTGGCTGGCTGAGCAACATTGCCTGAAATTCACACAAAATCTTGAACTGATTTCGAAAGTATATAATTGCAAATGTATTTCAAAACATAATGTCACAGTTGAGCAACTGTTAACTCAATACCTGACTGTCTGAGGAACATTGCCTGCAAGTGAAATTGAAATTGACAACATATTACAAAACATAATACTAAATGTTATTATGTTTTGTAATGGCATTTTTAAGTTCCAGCAAAACAGAAAACTTGGCGTAAGATTCGCACAAAATCATAAATTAATTCGATGGTATATAATTGTCAATGTATTTCAAAACATACTGTTAACGGAATTCTTAACTAAATATCTGACTGGCTGAGGAACATTGCCTGAAATTCACAAACTGATTCTGGTATAATGTTAACTAAATATCTGCCGGGTTGCAGTTCAATGGCATTTTTAATTTCCAGCAAAACAGAAAACTTGGCCTAAAATTCGCACAAATTCATAAACTTATAAGATTGTCTATAAATGCCAATTTCGCAACATAATGTTACAGTTGAGCAAAACGTTAACTAAATATCTGGCAGCCATTTCAAAGGCATTTTTAATTTCGAGCAAATCGGAAAACTTGATAAAAAAAATTCGCACAAGAATTTGGCAGGCGAATTCCAAGAAAAATGCCTCTTGCTCGATATTGTTAATTATAATTATTATTATGATGTGGCCGCTTTAAAGGCGAGTGCACAATTCAATAACTGTCTGGCCGAAGAAATGGAAGCTGCCATCAATTATGGGCATAAATATTATTGGCTTTAATTGCGCTCGATTTGCAATTTATTGAGGTCGCACTGTAAATACAAATATATCTGATGCCGATGCGAGCTGGGAAATAACAACAATTAAAAAGCATTTGTTTATTTTAGCTTATGAATGCGAATGTAAGCCCCTATTTACCCGCATTCAAATAGATTCCAGATAGTCCATTGGGGATTGTCAATGTGTTCTGAACTCTGCTCTTTGTTGTTATTGTTGCGTGTTGCTGTGTGTGTGTGTGTGTGTGTGTGTGTGTGTTAAGCTGCTTTATCTACTGACTACGTGGAGTTGGAGACTTGACGCTTGACTTGCCACAGCAGCTTGATTCGATTGCAATACATGCTGCTTTCTACTATTTTGATTATTAACTTTATTTACAATATCGAATTGAAATCAAACATCAAAGCGCAAAGCTTTTCAATTTTTGCGTCTATGAAATTGTCACCGAGTGAGTTGCCAAATTAAAAAGGGAACGAAAGCAGAGCATGCCACTTGCCACACACACACACACACACACAAACTCCAAGTTGCCGGCGTCTGGCTGTGACTGTGGCGCCACAGAGTGGAGCTGCTGCTGCTGCTGCTGCTGCTGGAGAATAGGATAACCTTGAAATGCAGCCATGTCTGCCAACTTTATAAACGGATGTGACAATTGAATTGTCGAGCGCTGTAACTGTGACTGCAATGGCGACGGCCACCGAGCTGCCACACAACCGTGCCACATGCCAAGCCAGCGAAATTTGTCATGTCACGGCACGAATATGTGTGCAGCCACCGCTTGGATTACAGCTTAAAGAGCCAACCGAAGTGGCGACCCCCAAAAGTCGCATTGCTTTTCAATTTGATTCGCTTTCCGATACGACTGCGAAATGTTGTACACACACACACACACACACACATCTTTTGCCGGCTAAATGCAATGGCTGCGGGCCACAAGAGCTCGCACTAACATACTTCAGCAGTTAGCAAGGACTCCGCGTGTAAACCTTTCAGATAACATGCGATTTGTGTGTGGCATTTGTGGAACAAACAAATTGTCGTGCATAAATTCGAGCACGAGCACGAGCACGAGCACTTCAGCAAATTATCACTGCAAGATCAGTTTGCTTCGCTTTCACATTTCATTGCTGCTTTCCTTTACTCTCTTTTTTCTCTTCGGTCTCTTTCACATCTTGCTTGTGCCTCTCCCCCCCGACTTCGCTTTAATTTTCTGCTGACTTCCCTCAATATTATTGCACTTTTCTTTCTGATTTTCCCTCGTATCCTATTAAGATTCTCTTCTTTCGCTTTGTTTGCTGCGTGTCGCTCTCTCTCTCCCTCTCCCTCTCTCTCTCTCGCTCTCTGTCACTCTTCTGTTTGCTGCAGCATGAAATGGTAAAAGGGGTATATTGAGTTTGTGCACATGTATGTAACAGGGCGAAGGAAACGTCATAGACCAAATCTTGTTACAACCAACATCAAATTCTAAATCGATTTAGAGCTGTCCGTCCGTCTGTCTGTCCGTCCGCCTGTATGAGCGCCTAATTCTTGGAGACTATAAGAGCTCGAATAACCAAAGTTGGTATCTAGATTCCTCTAGGTCGAGTTTATGTTCTTTTATTTTTCCCAACCCACATTAAGCCCCACTAGAGATTATTGCGAATAACTCTCATATCTTTTAAAAGAACTTTTTTAAACTTGGCAAAATAGTTTTATGTCTTAATATCTATATTTCTGCCAAACTTCATGAGAATCGGTTAATTAGTTGTCAAGTTAACCCATTCCATTTCAAGCCCCCTTCACCCACAAAAGTGCCAATTAGAACTGTTTTTTTTTACACACTACCATAAAATGATGTTTTGTATGGTTGTCAATCAAAAGATATAAGCAAAACAGTGTGTATATATAAAATATATAATTTTATAAGAAATAATAATAATAATAACTTTTTTACAACAATACATATACTCTTACAGGGTATTTGATAGTCGATAAATATGGACTGTAACGCTCGTAGTTGGTTTTAATCTCAAGCCGCATATATTTTTTCGCTTCTCACATATTTTAGCCGGAATTGCCGAGCAAAGTGTTGCAGAAATTTGTTGCAACTTGGAAGTAAATATTTGGATTTTCATTGCAATTTTCTAATTGCAGTTGGCTGCCACTCCCAACACGCCAGCTCGGGCACGCCTCGGAAAATGTCGCGTATGTGGCGCCCTTGAGACAGGCGACGACGTCAACGCCAAGCGACGTGTGCAACGCAGCGTGCGCAGCAACGTGGCACGCCAAGCAGCGGAAGCGATGCGAACACAAAAAAAAAAAAAGTGAACCCAACTCTGGAGCCTGGAGCCTGGAGAAAGGCATAAAGAGTTGAGTGCGAGAGCAGCGAGTACTCGAATATGGCATAAATTAAGCCAGCAGCAGATTCCAATTCAGCAGCACATCAATTCAAGGCAAATGATTGGCTCACGCGGCGTATGCGTAATGCAAGAAACACACACATATATATATATATGGTATATGGTATATGACTCTGGCTGGCAAGTGCTTAAAGAGTTATATGGTCACGCGGCGAGACTATAGTCGGTCGACTCGCTTGCGACGACGAGATTATCTCGACAGCGACCTCAAAAGCAAATCTATTCAGTGTGTGAGACGAACGGCATTCGAAAATATATTTTAGTTAATTTCTGAATTGAATTGAATTGAAGGTCTGCTTTTGCGTCGTCGCTGGCTGCGACTATCAACGAGATTGCGACGGCGACCGCTGATAACCTTTGGCTGGAGCAGCTGCGGGTCAAGTCGCAGTTATGTACACTCACTATATACCATATATGTTATACTACTATATGATCGAGTGTGCGTGCGGTCTGTGTGAACGGTTATTGTGACTCTGCTGATGTGGTTAAGCAATCCACACGTAATCCAATTTGCTTTCATCATCAGCTCTGCTCATCAACTGCCTGCCCTCTCTCTCGCTCACTCGCTCTCTCGCCGTCTCTTTGTCTATCTAGCTCTAGCTCTTTGGCTATCCTTGGCAAAAGGCAAGTGCCATCCTTTCGGCGAGTTAACAATTGTTTTTGATTATTTAATTTGCCAGACTTTTGCTTTGATTTAGTTTTTCGGCTTAGCTGCAAATTTACTTGGACAGCTCGAGGCAAAAAGCCAAGCCAAGCGAAGCCCGACCGCAAGATTTTTCTCTCATCTTCAATCTCAGCGCGCCATCTCTTTCTCGCTCACTACTTGGTGTTTGTTTGTGTGTGTGTGTGAGTGCTTATGATTTAGCTCTGCCGCAGTTTGGGGACCTTGAAAATATTGCAGCGCATTGTTTGCTGTTGTTTTACTTTTTTGCTTTTTTGTCCACTTTTTGTGTTGCTTTGTTTTCTTTTTGGCCTCAACCGCAACGCAAATGCGCCACACAGGCGACTTGCTAAAGATGTGCTGCATTCTGTCTACCCTACCTACCATCAAGGCAAATGGGGCATATTGGCTGCTCACCATTTAACGTGATTGAATCGCTCAACGACAACTGTTCTTTGTTGACGAATTAAATTTGATATTACAAGAAATTGTTGAATGCATTTAAATCGTAATCTAACTGCAGAGCTTATTTGTGAGATTTTTTCAATTTGCCTTTCCATCAAATTTGCAATTTTTTAAACTGCAATTCAGTTTTATTTGTTTTTAGAATTCTTCTCAAATTTCAATTCGTATTCAATTAAGCTCGCAACTCGTTTGTGATGCAATTCAAATGGTGTTTAACAGACAAGCTTGCTGCAGATTAAGTATACGCAGAGTGGGTTGCAGCAACGTATACTTCATTTCAAAGTACAAGTTTTCGTGCGCTATAGATCTCGGTGGAAATGTAGCATACTTTTCTGCTGCAGCAGCAGTCACTCAGTGAGAGACGGAGAGTCGAAGAGTCGGAGAGTCGCAGAGTCGGAGCGTGGGGCAATTAGTGCAGAGGGTAGAGGGCAACTGGGAAGTCGTGCCAAGTTTTGTGTGCTGCCGCCGCTCAGATGCTGCCTGCGCCTTGGCTGGCCGGACAACAAACGTGCAACATGGCGTGGCAACATTTGTCCTGCGTCCTTGCTGCCGCCTGGCTGCCCTTTTTGTCTGTGTGCATTCGGCTTGACAGTCGCAGTAACCAAAAGTTCGCTTTGTACCTTTGTTTTTGTTGCGCTTTACTGATTCCTATCTTCATCTCGTCCCCTCTCTCTCACTCTCTCCATCCCTCTCTCTCTCACTCTCACTCTCGCCATCGCGACTGCTGGCTGTGATTGTGCGCTGGGAGCATTTTGAGGCATTTTTCTCGAGATGCATTATTAAAATACGTTGTTGGCCTTTGTGCGAGGGCGTTGGGCAAATCTCGACGAGTCATTTTGGCGCCACGCCCCCCCCCCGCCCCCCCTGCACGACCGCAGGCGTCGCTGAAACCACAATAAATTTGCAGCCACAATTATCTTGTTGCGCACAACTTTCAATCGGAGTTAATTGTTTGACTCGCAAAACTTTGCAAATAGTTTCCTTGTATATAAACCTACACAGTATTGAGGGTCTTAACCCCCCCCCCTTGCCCTGGCAACTCATAAACAAAATCAACTTCTGGCCAAAAGCCGAAAAAAAAGAAAGTCGACAACTTGCAAAAAATTTGCGTGTGCGTTAGAAACTCGTCATAGTTTTGCGTGGGCGTGGAATTGTGAACTCCCCACACAAAAAAAAAAACTACGAAATTCATTGTTAACGATGGGGTGTTATCTACTGATTTTCGGGGCACATAACGGCAAATAAATTAGCCGCAGCCTCTGCGTCTGTGTGTGTGTGTGTGTCGATTGTTGGAGCAGGGATTATTGATCGCTTAACATCGTCCGAAATACATTTGCATAACATGGGGGCTAAATAAATTACATATGCGTATGACAGTGGGTTAAGCGCGGCCGATTACGATAAATTATCTGCTATCGATAACCCAAAAGAATGCGTAACTCTTGTTCAATTACCCCAAAACACGAGAGATTAATTACACTCAACAGTTGAGCTTAGATTTATGCCGACATTTTACAATATAATGCAAGCTATTTATCAATTTGAATCCTCGTGCAGTTGTCGTAAAGCAACTGCAGGTTTCCATAGAGCAGTTTACAACACTGGCGACGGGCAGAACCACGACGAGAGCGAACAACGAACTTTTTGATGAAAAATGCAGAACAAAGGTTGTAAAATTAATAGAGCTAATATGAGTAGGGGGTCGCTCCATCATTATAAGCGCATTGTCGACCGCGTACTTGTTGTCGTATAGCTAAACAGTTAGTGGCTGAAGTAAAGTAAAGTAAAGTAATACACACTGACCTGACCTACTCTCCGGATCCAAGCAGAACAGCACGGCAGCGACAACGGGAACGGGAACAGCGTCGCACAGCGGTTGGCGGTTGCAAAAAAACAATATATATATATATATAATGCCATATACATATATATGGAGTATACATATGTAACAGAATGGAAAACAGAAAAAAAATACGAGAAAAATAGCAACAAATTTCGTTATAGAAAATAACTATGTAAGTGGTAAGTGCAAAGTGCAGTTGTTGTTGTTGTTGTTGTTGTTGTTGGGGGCTTTACAGTATGGTAAGTACGTGGAACTATAATACCGAGACTGAGAGAGAGAGTATATATATTGTATTTGAGTGTTCTAGGGGAACCCAAAAGTCGACCGCACAGCGCGCACTGTTTGAAGTCGGTTTTGGGTCCTGCTGTGGGAAAGGAACTTGGAACTGGAACCGGCCGGAAGACACGAGGACCCCACAACATGCGACACGGTGTGCGGAAGGGGGAGGGGGCGGGGAGCGAACGACGAGACACACGCGATGAAGGCAACAACAAGGCGACTTTAGCCTGACGGACTGTTGCGTGTTTTTTGCTGGCAGCCAAAACAACTTTGATGTACTCTATTGTTGTTGTAATTGTTGTTGTTGTTCTAGTTGTTGTTATGGCTTCTCTATATATTTTCTATTGTATTACATTCTGTGCGGCTTGACAAAGCGCTGCCACTTAGACAACTGCTTCAACTTGCCGTCGTTGTTGTTGTTCTTGTTATTATTATTATTATTGTTATTTAATATTGATAGTGCGGCGGAACAACGGCAGCTTCTCCAGTCGAGGCGTCAGCAAAGACATTATTATTAGCTATTGAACGTTACTCAGATTACCATCGCACACAGGCCAGAGCGAGAGCACACCACAAAGATCACAGTCTGACACTCGGCAGCTCTCTCACTCTAACTCTGACAGCTGTCTGGCGAGTGTGGAGAGAGCGCGACTCAAGAACAACAACAATGCACAAGCGTAAATCGCGACTTGCCTTTGTGCTCTGATTCTTACCAATTAACCGTAAACGGCTTGCAGAGCACAAAACATGTGAAAAGCAAAACGCATCACGAATTCCAATTTGTATTTTGAGCTATTTACACTGAGTGCGAACAGTTGAGGCACACCTAACAAATTTGAATCTAATCGCAAGTGCGCGAGAAATGCAAGAGCACTGCAATAATAAGCATTGGAACTACGGAAAGGGGGAATTACGCCATCGTGCTGATCTCATAATCAAACGAGAAAATTATACGTGCAGTGAGCTATTGCAATTATAAATAAATTATTGGTAACTCACAAATATTTTGCATTTAATTGCTGTGTCATTTTCTTATTTCGTATTACTCATATTTTAATATGACTTGACTTTGACCCAAATCAAAGTCTTAAAGTTCCCTTATGCTCAGCTTTATATCGAGCTACTAATACGAGCTGATCATAATAATGATCTCACAAGGTTAAGCACAGCCCACAATGGTTTGTATTTTTTATATAATCAATTATTCGATGAACCGCAAACAAAAAAAAGCACAACAAATTTTTGCGTGCGTCACCAAAGGTGGCGCTTGTTTAAACAAACAACAAATTGCAAAAATATTTTTTGTCAACTATTTAGTACATCTAACTTTTTTTTATCAGTCAATGAAATCAGCAACTAGAATTACGACAACAATAACAACAATTATCAAGATCAATTCCGATCAGATGCTGCGCGTGTTCATTCTCTCTCTCTCTGGCACTCGCACTCTCCCAGCTAGATGAAGGGGGAAAAACACAGTTGTTTGATCTCATGGAAATATGCATAAAGCATATGTATTTTAATTAAG
Organism: Drosophila rubida; assembly: GCA_035046165.1. NCBI lineage: Eukaryota > Metazoa > Arthropoda > Insecta > Diptera > Drosophilidae > Drosophila > Drosophila rubida. Next base: position 10,249,494 of record JAWNOF010000023.1, on the reverse strand, counting down.
ATAAGCGAAAACCCGTACAGACAACAACAACAACAGCACATTTGCGAATTCTCTATTATCTTTCTCTAGCAGCCGTGTCACTTTTTAGCTTCAAGATGATTTAATAGTCACACAATCAACAAAAAAAATATTTGAAAAAAAATTTCAAAAAAATACATTGTTGAAACAAAGCAAAACGACTCTCGCGTGTTGTGTAAAAAAAAACAAACTTTTTTAATAATTAGCACTTGACTTGTTAAATATGTGAGTCTCGTTTTTTTTTTACTTGTTGTTGTTTCCATTGTTTTTGTTAATAATTTTGTGCATTGTTTGTGTTTAATATTGAAAGCCGCTTTGGCAAAGAAGAACACAGAACGTAACGTACGTCAAAATATGCGCCAAATATTACGAACGAACGACGTGAAGTGAAAGACCGCAATACACCTGACACCTTCGATGCTTCGATTCGCACTGAAACGGCCAGACAGCGACTCAGACAGCAGCAGCGCCAGTCAGCGTACCAAAAAAAAAAAATAGAAAAACCGGTCGCCATTCGTTTCGTTTCGTTCGTTTCGCTCGGGCTTCGGCTCGTGCGGCGTGCTCGTGCTCGTGCTCGTGCTCGTTTAGGCTGTTCGTTCGTCTCGTTTGGCTGGAAGACACGAGTGCCGCAATGGCGGGCAGCCTGCCCTAACTATTTCCCCTCCGCCCGCTCCCCTCCGCCCGCTCCCCTTCGACGCGACACGCCGCTCGCTGGCTAGCTTCATTTCGCATACCTCTCTCGCTCTGTCTGCCCTGGCCCTGTGCGTAGTGTGCTCTGTCGCACGATGACGTTTTCAATGCCAAGCCAGCAGCTGTTCGGCGTACGTTTGTTTTTGTTGTTATTTCTTTTCTTTTTTGGCGGCAGCTTCAATTCACTCTGCCCAACCGACTGCGGTGTTGCTCTACTCCCCATTAAAGATCTATGCAAAAATAGCAATGCAATGCAATACCAATGATTTCAATTATTATCAAATATTAACTGCACTTCATTACTTTATTGCTTAATTAGCGCTGCAAGTTAAAATGCGCTAATTGGCATGATACGCTAGTAATTAACATATTTGCTAATGTGTCATTCTGTTGCTTATTGACTCACAAAAAATGTAAGCTCTATTTGCAAGCAACGTGCCTAAAGTGTGTGCGCAGTGCGTGAGTGGATTACGTGGTGTCATCTCTACTCGAAAGCACAGCAAACTACTGTACTTGCATTCGCCTGCATGTTATCTGCACTCTTCTCGCAGCCAGCTCGAATAGTTGAATCCCGTTTCTTGTGGATGCTCTTATCTAATTTGTGAAAGAGACACAGCTCTCAAGCGAGATAAGCGTTCACTCTCTGACACATGTACATAAATAGGCAAATGCGTAGTCTGCTGATAAGTCTCAAGGCATCATTCGAATTGCTTAGACTCGCAGCTAAAAATCGAGTTAGCCGCGCTTGATTCCTTATTTAAAAGAAAACACTATAAGCTAATGTCAGACGTTGCATTGTGCACATAACTAATACGCCCCGTTGCACACACGCATCACCTACACATAACTGGTTCGGCGCGCTTCATTCAAGCAGTCCCAATGAAGAGAAGCAAACCTCCCGCTGCTGCAGCACTTGCATTAACAAGTATGCTCCCATGTCCCTCCTCACAGCCAATGACTCTGTGCCGCTTGCAGTGCGGTTAGTTTGCATTTCGCTGAATCGACCGCTTCACTTCGATATGCATTGTACAGCTCTACTTTCACGTTGTCATCCTCAAGCCGGCGATTATTTATAGAGATACCTTCCAAATTTGAATGCACTACAACACGAAATGAAAGAGCAATGACTTTGAGTTGTTATTTTCTGCGCGAAGTAAACAAGATTAGTTGAAATCTGTCCGAGATTAATGCATTGAAATCTATTATCGAACACTGAAAGTACATTATGTACAATTGCTTATCACTAGACTAATACAAGTATTTCGTCTATTTTCTTCGACATAGAAACCGTGTGGCACTTTTAGGTCACTTAGACAGGCTTGTCAGCGCATTCCAATTTACGCTTGAAAACATTTTTGGTCACAGTGCTGTGCGACTGTTCTATTCCATATCGCTCTCTCTCTCTCTCTCTCTCTCTCTCTCTCTGTGTCTAATTCATGAAGTTTGTTGCCATAAACACAATTTTCAAGTTCAACATGCGACGCATGCTTCATTTTAATCATGCACTCGCGGGCATTGTTTTTGTTATTTTTATTGTTATTGTTATTGTTATTGTTTTTGCTGTTATTGTTGCCTTTTGCTGGTCATTTATTATTGTTGGTGCCGTTAGCATTTAATATGCGCCCTTTATTATACCCTGTAGACATACAAATGGCCAAAAAAGAGTACCATAAAAATGTCAACATGTGTTTAGACAACATGCATTACGATGCTTTTTATAGAATCGAAAATCAACTCACATTTATCGAACAAAATTGGCATATTACCATGGAATACATTTAACAGGCGACTTCGTTACTTGCTTCAGGCTTTCAGGCTTTAGTTTAGGGTATTAACAAGTCACTCATTCACAACGTCACTAAATTTTTGCGAACCTTCTCAGTTTGCAGCAAAATCGAACTGCAGCACAAAGCGCCTAATTAAGTGTGAGGCTATTAAGGCGTAATTAAAGGGTCTCAGGCAGCCTACAAAGTCGCGCATTGCTCGCATTTCAAGCTAATTATAGCAGATGCGGTTGCAAAGGGTGTTCGCGAGTCGAGCTAATCGCTCAGCAGCGGAGTCTGCTACATTTTTGCACGTTATACATAGTACATATTGTATTTTTATGGGAATTTCCATGCAGCCTAGAGCATAATGCTCTCATATAACAACTACTGTCTACTATAGCATGTCAATGTCTGCGCGCGCGTATGTGTGTGTGTGTGTGATGTACCTATATATCAAGTGATAACTGTCGCTGTAATGTAATGTAGTCCATTTGCGACAAATATGCGCAGGCCAAAAATGCTTGGACATTGTACGGTATACAATAGGAGAAATTGTTCGCATATTCATGACCGAATTACCCACATTCAGAAGCCACACACACACACACACAGAGACACACACACACACACACAGATGTACGTAGTGTGTGGCTGGAGTAGAGTCGCCATTTGTGGACAGCAGAACAAACAAAACCATTGAAAGGCACGCAAATCTCAGCTATGACCAAAATATTTGCCAAAGTTCGTGGAGCGCACCCAACAACAAAAAAAAACACAAAGGCAAAACCAAAAAAACAACAACAACAAGCCAGCGCGAGAAAGAGAGTGGGAGAGGGAGACTGGAAAAGAGTGTAAGAGAGCGGGATGTGTGTGCGTGTGTGAGTGCCAAGAAATCAAAGTGGAGCGAATATATTAGGCTGGCCAAAGAGGCCAGCAGCAATCGGACAGATCGGCAGCTACACATACATACGTATTAATGTCACTTGTCGCCCTCTCTCCCACACACGCACACACAGGCAACTTGAGGCTACTCGCCTGACGCTTCAGCCAACTGTGTCTATATATTTGTCATCTCTCATTTCGGTTTGTGGCCCAATAAGCACAAAGACAAGCATCCATAAAGTACAAAAACATACACACTGACACACACTCACACACAGACAGTTGTCCATGTCGATAGCGCTTTTGGACACTAATATTTGCCAAGCGTAAAGTAATAAAATATTGCTTCGGTCAATAAATGCAATTGAATGTGAAAAGAGGCAGCGACCAGTCGAAATACCAACAAATATACCAAAATACAAAAATTACGCTTCGCTCGGCACGCTCGACTCGCCGGATACCCTGTAAATGCCGAATTACTGCGCTTCGAACAACCCATAAGTTTTTAAAAGTCGCGAAGAGCCGTGCGATGGCTACCCTGTCATTTTAGCAGTACTTCAAACTCACCCATACCCTACAATTGCTTACGAACAGTACTTCAATCTCACACATACCCTACAAGTGCTTTCGAAATTGAGTATATCGCGTGGCCTAGCACTTCACTTAGAAATACGCTACAAAACATTTCGCAACAATATAAATTCAATTGCTGAAATAAACGTAGTTATTTGTCTTATCGACTTTTGAATACCCTTCACTTAAAACCACACTTTACATCATACAAAATAAGTAAGTTTTATAGAATTGAAAGTTTGAAGTTACAGTTATAAAATAGCTCTAAAAATATAGCTCTCTATGCTGTCCAAATACTTATTACAACTTTTAAATAATTGAAAGTTTGAAGTTACTATTAAAAAATTAAAGATTTAAATATATAAATAAATACATGGCTCTAAATATATAGTTCTCTATGCAGTGGAAATACTTATTACAGACTGAATTTCGCATTTAAATACCCAACTTTTAAATAATTGAAATTTTGAAGTTACAGCTATTAAATATAAAGCTCTACTTATTACAGACTGAGATACCCAACTTTTGAAGACTTGAAAATTTGAAGTTACAGCTATTAAATATGTAGCTCTCTATGCAGTGGAAATACTTATTACGTACTGACTTCCGCACACAGATACCCAACTTGTGCACTTAGTTTCAGAGGGCATCAAAGGCAAGACGCGCGGCAGATGGAATCGAATGCTGCATGCGCTGCAAATATCAATTGAGATCCAATTGGCAAACGTATCGGACTGCATAGATTGCAATCTATTGATGACCGAACATGTGCTAATCATATATCAATTGCTGTTGCAGTTTTCTGCATGATTCACAGTGGCTTGTGTATATGGATTTCCTTTTTATAGAGACACACGTTATGTGATACCAGCATCAATATCGGTTTCTATGTAAATACTACGTCGTTGTTTGAAGTGTAAACTCGACTAGCTCAATATGATTGCAAACAAATCGCCATCGTTTTATTGTCATTTGTTGACTTTAGAACGCAATAAAACTGTTATGACAAAGGATGAATAAACGCTCAACATGCTGCCAAAAATAACATGCAAGCAGCTCGTGTTCCACGCCCCTGCACGACTACACAAACACCCTGTAGTCGCCGACACGACACTCCAGCTCCCGTTAAAGTTGTGCTTGGGCCCAATATACCCGATGCACTGTGTAATGGGGAGTAAGAGCATGCTTCATTGGAGTTTGGGGGCCAAACTGACCGGCAAAATTGGAAATATGTTTGAGCTTTAAACGGATGTAATAGGAAACGAATGAAGAGAATGGAAACGGTCGCAGGAAAACAAGGAATGGCAAAGCAAAAAGCGAAGTTGAATAGCCAACATATGGCATACTTGACTCAGCGCTTAAAGAGCGACACAACCATTTACAATTTATTTTATAAACTAACCAAGTTTTAACTAAGTTTTATTTTTTCTACTCTTATGATTGAATTTCAAAATTCGAGAAATAAATACAAAATATAATAATTTAATAGAATTTATAAGTTATTTATTGTCATGTTACTTAGAATTTGTTTCATTGTGGAAACAAAATCGATCGTGGCGTCCGGATTTCGGTGCCTGCTCTGAACTCAGCATGCCGTTGCCAGTGTTGTAAAAGTCAACAGAACAGCATCGAAATGAGCATTCGTAACTACCTGGAGAGACTGACTCTGCTGACGTGGAAGCTGCACAAGACGCAATGGAACCGCAAACTGGAGCTGCTCTGGGTGCTCCTATCGCCAACCCTACTGTTAATCATCGCCGTGGTAATGCGAGTGCAGATCGATGTGTCGCCGAGGTTCAATCACCTGTACGATCCCATCGATCTGGATCAGTGCTGGTCGGACTTGGTGGAGACGCTGACGGAGCGCGATCAGATACGCAAGCGGGCGAACTTTAGTCACAATGTCTATGTGCCGCAACTGGTGATCGCGTGGGCCCCCATGGAATATAATCTGTTTGACAAGATCATGGAGCTGGCTCAAGCCGATTTGCCAAAGATGACATTCAAGCAGTATGCCACATGTGAGGAGATGATCGATGCCATGATGGAGGAATCGCTCTTCTCGGGCGTTTGCTTCGACGGCAGCATGACGGAGAAGTCGTACAAGTTTCGGGACGATCGCATCGACGATACCGTAATACCGCACTTCAACTACAGCATCATCTTTCCCAGCGAGCTGCGCGACTTCAAGGACAGCTATCTGGGCAACAATTGGAAGACCATCTACAAGGACGATCCCAAGACGAGCATTGTGCGGCGCCTCAACAATCCGCACTCCGATGGCGACATCTGTTATGTGCGCGAGGGCTTCATCAAGATGCAGAAGGCCATATCGGAGAACTTCTTGAAGATCACCTGCAAGACGAAGTTTCCGAAACTCGTGCTGCGCCGCTTCCCCGTCGACGGCCGCGTCCAGGATCCGTTGCTCAACTACATCAATCGCGGTCTGCCGCTGCTCATTGTCATCGGCTACATGTTTCCCGCTCAGATACTTGTCTGGGTGCGTTCAAGTGTCTCGTGTCTTTTTTCGGTCGTCCCGTCACTCATTCTCCGCTTTTCCTTCAGCAAATCGTGCAGGACAAGCATCAGCAGATGCGGCAGTTGCTCATCAATATGAACATTAGCAACGTCATCCATTTCAGCGCTTGGTTCTGCAAGGGACTGCTCTACAACTTGATCAGCACGCTCTTCCTTCTGGTGGCTATCAAGGTATTGTATGCTAGCCACTAGCTGGGGAATGAAAAAAACCAGATTACTTCAATCAATAACAACCGCAATTAGTTCGTCACACTTATTCCAGCTCTTTTCACACTTTTTTTATTCCGTTCAAAAAGTAATCTTCTTGAATGTCTGCAAAAAAGTCTCCCGCTGCCTTTATACCTTGTGCCATGAAATGGTAAATAGTGTATATTAAGTTTGTGCAAATGTATGAAACAGGGAGAAGGGAACGTCATAGACCATATGTAGTTACAAGCAGGGAATTCTAAATCGATTAAGACATGACCGTCCGTCTGTCCGTCCATCTGTATGAACGCCTAGTTCTCGGAGACTATAAAAGCTAGAATAACCAAAATTGGAATCGAGTTTCTTCTAGTTCTGTTTCTACACGAGTTTATTTCTAAGCGCCCTTAGTCAACAACAAGCAGATGTAAACAAAAAACTCTGGGCTGTATGCGCTGCAATTGGATATATTTGCCTCAATGAACTGTGAGGCACCAAGATAGTATAGCGATAAAAGCGCGTTTAGTTGGTCAATGAGGATACTATATACCCTTCCTAGTATTCTCACGACTCGAGTTCTTACCAAATGCACCTTCCACAAAAGTCGCGAGTTCAAAAATGTGAAATAGGAATATTGCTATCTGAAGTAATAGATAGAAATTCATAGATTTGGAAACTAGTAATGCAGTGTGGCAACAGCGAATTCCTAAATCTAGCTATGTCAACTAGAAATGCAGTGTTGCAACAGGGAATTCTTAAATCTAGCTATGTCCAGTGAGTCCCAAATTTGAAACTTAAATTCAATGTAGCAGACTGTATGACAGACTCGAGTCTCTACTGAACACAGCCTCAATATTGATATGTAGATCTGAGGAGCTTTAAAAGCCACTTCTTTCGCTCGTACTCCACGCAGGTACAGTGGAACAATGCGCACGGGCTGCTGACGCAGACACCGTGGTACATTGTGCTGCTGGTGCTGGTCATGTACAACGTGGCTTCGACGAGCTTCAGTCTGATGATGGCGTCGTTCTTCAGGAACAACGCGCTGGCGATACGCGTGCTCACCATCTTCTGGCTGCTCACCTACATGCCGTTCTTCGTGCTGTGGAACAATCGGGAGCAGGCGATGCGCGTCATCCGGTATCTGTCGTATGCGCTGCCCAACACTGTCTTCGCGCTCATCTGCGAGGGCCTCATTGAGCGCGAGGTGATCTTCGACAAGGAGTGGGTCGATCAGGGCTACTCGCTCAACTATGTGGGCCATCGCATCACCGTCTTCTCGGGCGCCTACATATTCCTGTTCGATGCGATTGCCTTCTCCGCCATCGGCATCTACATGGACGTGTGGAACACTGGCGAATCGGGCGGCACACGCAAGCGCCGCATTCCGGTGCCGGCGCACAGCGGCGACTTCACGTTCCAGGAGCGCGACGACAGCTTCATGCCGCAGAGCTCGCAGACGCCCGGCATCAAGGCCACCAAGATCTATGAAGTGGAGCCGGCGCATCGCCGCTTCAAGATCAAGATCAAGAAGCTGTGCAAACGCTATACGGCGAACAGTCGCGGCGCCCTCAACTCGTTCACATGGAATGTGTACGAGAACGAGGTCACTGTGCTGATGGGGCACAACGGCTGCGGCAAGACGACGCTGCTGAAGATACTCGCCGGCCTGCTGGAGCCCACGCGTGGCCTGGTCATGGTCGCCGACTACAACATACAAACGGAGCGGCAGGAGGCCACCATGCAGCTGGGCTTGGCGCTGGGCGACAATTTCCTGGAGCCCGACTTCACCGTCTCCGATCAGATACGCTTCATCTGTCTGGTGAAGGGCGCCTCGTGGTCGACGGCCACCGAGGAGATCAATCTGTTCACGCAGCGCCTGCAGCTGGAGACGATCAAGCAGAACAAGGTGAAGAGTCTGACGGCGCAGCAGCGCAATCTGCTCTCAATTGCCTGCGCCTTCGCCGGCGGCAGTCCGATCATACTGATCGACGACGTCCACTGCGATCTCGATCTGCACACCCAGTCGCTCATCTGCGGCCTGATCAACGAGGAGAAGTTCCGGCGCACCATCATCCTCGTCTCGAACTCGACGGCGCTGGCCAACCACCTGGCCGATCGCCTGGCCATCATGTCCAACGGCGAGCTCAAGTGCACGGGCACCAAGCCCTTTCTCCGCAACATGTACGGCCACGGATTTCGCTTGGTAAGTGCTTCAGATGAGTTCCAGTTTGCCAGTCGCGCCGCTTCGCTTATACTCATCTAATTAATCTTCGAATCAGACGCTCGTCAAAGGCAAAGAGTTTGACTTCGACGAACTGAACAATCTGCTGGGCAAGTATCTGCCCAGCCTAACCATGGAGAGCAACATCGGGCACAAGGTGACGTTCGTGCTGGAAAACAAATACGAGGACAAGTTCTCCGATTTGTTCGATGAACTCGAGGAGGAGATGCAGAACCTGGACATAGTCAGCTTTCGGTTGCGCGACACCTCGTTGGACGAGATCTTTCTGCGCTTCGGTTCCGAGGAGGGCGACCTAACGCCCGATCCCGCCACACTGATCGAGGACTACAAGCTGATCGCCGAAGATCCCGATCTGGATGGCCAGGTAACTGGACACGCGCTGGTTGCCGTGCACCTGAGAACACTGCTCTTTATGCGCTGGGTGATCGACAAGCGACAGATACCCATACAAATCATCTGCCTGGTGGCTCTGCTCATTGCCACGGCGTGCACGTTCTCAGCGGTGCTGATCTACGGCAAGAACTATCAGTTGAAGCCGCTGTCCTTCAATCTCACCGAGTTCGATTATATCGATGCGTTTGTCGAGATACTCTCGGAGGATATCGACGTTCTCGAGATGCAGGAGTTCTTCACGGAGCTGCTCTTCTGGTACGATGGCCATGTGAAGATTCTGGAGACCGAAGACGTCACCGATTTCTATCTGATGCAGCACCATGACTTCAACAAGATGATCAACTTTCGCTTCATGTTCGGCGCGTCGTTAAGCGGCGAGACGATAACCGTGTGGTTCAACAACATTCCGCTGCACGCGGCGCCCTTTGGCCTCAATCTGCTGCACAACGTTGTGGCAAGGTAAGTTGTAAGCAGCGCGAACGAGTGGCGAGTGGCGAGCGGCGAGTAACGATTGAACCAGTAAATGCTCTTGAGTTAATCGACTCTGTGTTGCAACGAATTCAGCTAGCAAGCAGCGAGTAGCGAGTAACGAGTAAACGAGTAAATGCTCTTGAGTTGATCGACTTAGTGTTGCAACGGATTCAGTCATCGATTTGAGTAAATGCTGGTATTGAACGATTTACTCGGCACTTAAATTGTAGTTTTCGCTCACTGTGATCTCGTTCAGATCACATCAATGCCACTGGTCGCCACGTCGTTCGCTTTTTCGATATCAATCCGACTACTTGAAAGTTTCGGCAATCACTCGCATGTAAAATAACGACTTACAGTAGCGAGCGATTAGCAGCGACGAGCAAAAGTGGTGCGTTGACGTAGATAGTAACGAGTGCCTGCTATTCACAGACGCTACTTCCACGAGGAGGCCTCGATCGACGTCTCCCTGGTGCCGCTGCACTTTCAGACGGCAGTCAACACGCTGCCCCAATCGCCGCTCTCGCTGGGCAGCCTGATGGCGATCAATTTGTCCTTCATACTGGGCACAATGTGGGCCGGCCTGGCGATCAGCACAATGCTGGAGCGCACATTCAAGAAGCAACAGTATTTGGCTGGCGTCAAGCTGCACATCTATGCCCTGGCGCTGTTGTCCTTCGACATTCTGCGCATTGTGGCCATCAGCTTCTTCATCATTGTGATCACGATCTTCTACACGGGTCCCTCCAAGCACGACTACGAGCTGTACTGTAAGTGCCAGCCACAGATCAAATCGATCGGTTTTCCGCAATAATTCCGCAATGCTGACAGGTTGGCTCTTTCTCTTGCTGCTCATGACGAGCTTATCGATTGTGGCATTATCATATTTTCTGTATGCGCTGTTCAAGGAGCCGAACTACGCATTCATCCTGATCTGTCTGTACAATCTGCTCGGCATCATTATATTCACGATCAGTGTGGGCGAAGAAATCACCGACATGAATGATATCTATCAGCCGTTCATACAATACACATTCGGTGAGATCTTCTACAAGATCTTCTACCTGTTCGACTACAAATGGATGTGTCGGGATGAGAGCCTGGAGTTTGTGTCCAAGGAACTTCTGAACTGCGAAGGCATCCCAAACTGTTGCAGTTGCGTATTAAGTATTCCCAACACACGCTCTCCACATTCTGCTTGAACAATTTGCCCTTTTTCCACACCCACACCCACACACCCACACACACACACACAGCTCACTACGACTACTATTCGAAGGACTATGGCATGATGTTTGACATGATCATGCTGTGTCTGGGCATTGTGGTGCCGCTGCTACTCTTCATCCTGCAGGAGCACTTCACGCTGATGTCATACGGCTGCCGGGGCTCGCGAACGAAGAGTAGCGAGAAGCGCTCGAAATACGATCCCAACCGCCATCGTCCCCACGTCGTCCAGAATCCCAACTTCTTTGCCGACGAATCGGTGTTGAACGAGCGCCGTCGGGTCGACAGCTTGACCGAAGAGGAGCGCGCCGAAATGACAATGGTGTGCCAAGACCTCGGCAAGCGCTACAGACGCAAGACCATCCTGATACGCATCGATCTGTGCGTTGAGAAGTGAGTGCGCCCATTTCCCACCTGACAGCAATCACTACACATTCGCTACACTGTTCTAGGTCCGAGTGCATCGGCCTCATGGGCTACAATGATACGGGGAAAACCACGTTGGTCAAGCTGTTGGTCGGCGACACGATGATGTCGCATGGCAAACTGTGGATTGCCGGCTACAGCATGGAGAAGGAGCGCACCAAGTGCTATTCCATAATGGGCTACTGCTCGCAGATCCAGGGCTTCCCGGCCAAGTTCACGCCGCGCGAACTGATGGTCATCCATGCCCGCCTCCACGGTCTGACCAACAAGGCGAGCATACTGATCTGCGAGGGATTGGCGCACCTGCTGGGCTTCTTTCAGTGCTATCGCCAGCTGATATCGCTCTGCAGCACCGGCCAGCATCGACGCATCGGCTTCGCCCTGGCCATACTGGGCGATCCGGTCTTCATCTGCATCGATGGGCCGCCCGGCGGCATCGATCCGAATGGCAAGCGCATCTTGTATAGCCTGACCGCCTACTTGCAGCAGCGTGGTTCCAGTTTCCTCTACACGAACCTCAGCTCCTCGGACGCGGAGCGCATGTGCCAGCGCACGCCGGTGCTGTGCGATGGCCAGCTGTGGACGATTGGCACCCAGGACAAGCGCTATCGACCCGGCTACCTGCTGGAGGTGCGCTTCAAGCGTAAAATCAACATGGACATTACCACGGCGCGCAACACTTGGGATCGCATCAATCAATTCCCGGTGTCGCCGCACAACAAATTCATACTGTTCATGCAGCTCAAATTTCCGGAGGCAACGCTGCAGTAGGTCCCACATTTCAAATATTACTTTGTCAGTCATCTATATATATATATATATATATATATCTGTCTAATCGCCAGTCATCTCGAGGAAGAGTCGGTGTCGTTTATGCTGCCCAGCAATTCGACGAACTTCTCGGAAATCTTTCAGACCATACGACGCGACACCTTTGAATTGAACATTGAGGATTTCTATATAACGCGCAACGTTGTCAGCGGCATGCATGTGGATCTGTTCGATCGCTTGGCCTTGCGTTCAGCTCGACCCACAACAACCAGCGTTTTGTAAGCATGCCATTGTTAAATTCCTTTGTCGCTTTCATTCCATAACAATAAAATAGAAAATGTACTTCCATTCAAATTCGAATTCAAATTGCCGCTCGCAGTGTGCCGTATGTTAGTTAACATGCCCTGTTAACTTTAACAGTGCGCTGTGCCAACCCCACCAGCTGACAAAAGGCTGCCTGCTATGACACGCACGCAGCGTTGAGCCGTTAAGCCAGCGTATAATTTAAACGACACAATGTAATATCATTTTAAATTTTTTAATCGCTCTACACATTCACACATTTGTGCATAAAATCTTACAACTAGTCACAGGACTAAATTGAGTTGAACATTTTGATTTATTTACTGCATGTGCGTCTTAACAACCATACAGAGTACTCTGCAGACAATTAGCTCGATGGAGGAGGGAGGGCTACTAAAATACAGTATATATATACACACACCGATTGCTTAACATAACTTACAATTTTAAAATTTTATTAAAAGGTCACAATACATACAACATTTTTACTTAGCAAGCTTTACAAAATAGACTGTATAATCATTCATCATCCCAGACATAACAGCATTTTCTTCCTCTGATTTTCTTGCGCATTCCGTTGGTATAAATATATATATATATAGATATAGATATTTAAATATATATATATATAAACGTATATATATATATATATATATATACATATACATATAGGACCAGTTGCATCGTGGACTCAATTATTCGTAAGCCACATCTCCAGCCAATGTACATAAGAACAATGTTTACTTTCCTCCAGTCGCTCCCGCATTCTTTTTACACCATTTTCTCTTTTTAGGTCTAAGATGCAATATAAATTATGTACATATATATAATCGTATACATATTTTATGTATATAGTGGATTACTGCAAGCCAAGCAACTACTACTACAATTATACTATTTAGTATACACAAAAAAAAAAAAACAAAAACAAAAACAAAAAAAAACAGAGATGATACTTATGCGTTTTTAACACGTGCCACTGCACGGCATTCTACCCCATATGAATACATTATAAAGCTAAAGCGTCTGGTCTGAATTTGGTTTAAAATTGGCTTCGCTCACTCAGCTACTCGCGTATCGGAACGCTGTAATTGTGCAAACTCCAAGAATATGTCTTCCAATGATGTCTGGCTGATCGAATAATCCTCAATATTTAATCGGTAGCGATTGCGCTCGATAACCCCAAAGATTTTCGACCATTTGATGTCGGTTAGTGGAATGTAGTAGGACAGCATGCCTCTATTATCATCGCTAAAAATACACAAAGACAACACAAAATGAATAACAGACAGCATTGATGATCGATAACTGATCTTACTTCAGTATGGCTGTCGGAAATGTTTCATGTATAAACTCCTTGACACCATTGATGTTGGCAGCGGCGATCTCCTCATCATTTCTGTTGTCAATTCTAGTGGTTCGTCTCGTCGAGGTAAGCGAACTGCAAGAAATAGGCCAGTTAGAACAAGTTATAGTCAAATTGTTTGCATCATTGCATTGTTGTACCTGCGTGAGGGCTCCGTGGCCATGTGGACGGAAAGGTTTTTGTGGAAACTATGGTTACTACCGATGCTGCGAAGGACATAAGAAAATATAATAATTATTAGCATATAAATTGGAAGCGACGTTAAGTTACAGTGCAGGACTTCTTATTCACATTACACAAATCCTCACAAATTGAAGACTTTCCAGTTATAGTTACTATTGTAGTGGTTCTTTTGGTTTCGTGAGCAAACTCACGCTTCCTACTCGAATTAGCCACAAATAGTTTATTCTAGAGTATGTGCTCTCTAGTATGTACTATTCTGGCCAACGTATTCTCACCTAGGTTGCAGCGAAATGGAGCTGGTGTTGGCATATGCCAGCGGCGTCGACGGCACCGAATCCTCCGAGTCCTGTGTGCGATATCTGCTGCCTCGTGAGCTGTGGAACACAAATGCAAGTTAAATTTGCGACTGTAGTGAACGGGAGAGTAGTGTTGTGTTTTGTGGCACGTACATGTGCGAGATGCGCAGCGTGGCGCGGCCGCAGTAGACCTTCAGCTTGAGCACCAGGCCCTTGGAGTACAAGTTCTTCAGATGCTGTGTGGAGCCCATGCACTGGAATTCGCCATTCACCATGATGGCCAGACGTGTGCAGAGCGCCTCGCACTCCTCCATGCTGTGCGAGGTGAGTACAATCGACTTGCCGCTGTCGCGCACGGCACAGACAACATTCCACAGCTGGCGGCGTGCAGCTGGATCCATGCCCGTCGTCGGCTCGTCCAGATAGACGACAGCGGGTCCGCCAATCATTGCGACCGCTGTGCTCAGCTTGCGCTTGTTGCCGCCACTGTAGACGTTCGTCGGCTTGTCGAGGTGCCGCATGAAGCCCAGCGCCTTGGCCAACCGCTCCGACAAGGGTTTAATGTGGGCTGCCGGAACGCCGCGCAATAGGCAAAACATACGCATCACCTCGCGACCGGTTTGATAGTAGAGCAGGCCATCGAATTGCGGACAGTAGCCAATGCGATTATAAATCTCATGCAGGTTATGCTCCAAGTTGAGGCCCTGTACGTAGGCGCTGCCGTAGGTGATCTTCTCGTCGCCCGTCAGCATCTTGAATGTGGTCGTCTTGCCGGCCCCGTTCACACCCAGCAGACCGAAGCATTCGGCTCTGACAAATATCGAGATCAGATAGCATTATAATTCGATTTGAAGTATTCAAGTATTTAAGCACTTACTTTTCCACGCACACCGACACCTGGTTGACGGCCAGAAAATTGACATAGTATTTGGACATGCGATCCACGACCAGATTCTTGGTTTGCAATTCGTGTTCGGACATGTTGAGGATGCGCTCCCGCTCCCTTCGCACATCAACATTGGTGTTCTTTAGTGGCGGCGGGTCTTTGCTGGCAACCACAGAATTCAATTCAATTAGTTCACAATCGACTAGGTTGTGGGCCCCAAAATAAAGCCAAAGCTCGTTTGCTTCGCGGCACGATTTAAGGGCCCATAAATGCGACAATAACAAGTACACAATTGTTTGAGCAAACTGTCATCGAAACATTCTGCTTACAGGTATCGTATACTATGCAGTTTCATACTGATTTACTTACAGTCCGCGATTGCGTATCATATATAAAATGTTCTTGAAGACCCCGTACTCGATCATCAGCAGCAATAGAAAAAGCAAAATTGCAGTTACTATGAAATAGGTCAGTTCCCGCATTACGCCGGGCTCGTCATAGCTAAAGTAGCCAGGTGGATCTGTGAATGCAGGGAGTGTGGGGAAAGTGTGAAAATCGTGTAAAGTAATTGGAGAGCAGAAACTTACCGCAGCAGGCGGGCACCAGCTCACACATAAACGTTGGCGGCAGCGTTATGCGGCCACAGAACTTTTCGCTGAGTGAAAGTATGTTGCAATTGGACAGCGCAAGTGTGAGCGAGAAATGGGGAAAGACGCGGGCTATATCGGAAATGATAATGGCCACGTTTTCGGTGTCCAATGCTTCAGCGCTCAGCACAAGGACCACAACGGCGAGGGCACAGCCGACGAATATGTTGAGCACGGTGATAATAAGAAACCCAGTGGCGGGTTCGTGAAACAATAGCGCCAACAGATATGTGTATGGCAGCACGGCAATCACAAACACTAACAGTATAAAAAAGTAACGCATTAGCTCCACGAACGTGGACAGACCCTCCGGCTGGAGGCAGGCCACCGTGATGATGATGACGATGCATGTGAACGTAAGCGTTACGAAATCCCATACGAATATCGACATCCAAAACGTCGGCACACGCACACCGCTGACGAACTGCAGCAGTTTGGCGCGCGATTCGCGCTCGTAGATCAGGAACAGCATGTACATGGAGCTGACGAAGCACATGGCGAAGCAGACGTTGCCAGCCAGCTGCTGGCCGATATGCGACACCGAGCCCATGGTCGCGAACTCTTCGGATTCGGTGGCGTGATACGGTGAATTGACGACGGTGATCGTGGAGCCCTCATCGATCAGATGCCGGGCGAGCGCATTGTGCACCAGATTGAGCGACAACGGTGCCGCGTGCAACGGATCGCTGTTTAGCCAGGCGATGATCTGGCCATCCCCGAGCGAGGCAGCTGCCACAAAGCGCGGACTCAAGTGCGCTTGAGCGTTGTACTGATCGAGTATGAAGTCGCTGAAATTCTGGGTGGTCTTGAATTTGTGCTCGCTGCCAAACGATGTCACGAATTTCTCATACTGCTCGGCCACGCCAGTCTCCAGCGTTGGCAGCGAGTCGGGTCGACCGAGTGTCGTCACTGAATGTGCATATTGTGACAGTCCGACGGTCATCGGAATCGAGGCTTGTTGACCTGCCTTCTTTCTCGAGAGCAGCACGGTCATTACTATGATGAGCACGGGCAACAAGTTTTGCACAAAGAACAGTATTTTGCTGCGCCACGTGTACACAATCTTTTTGAGAAACATTGCACGCCATTGGCTCCTCCAGAGACGCATACCCGTCGCTCGATTGCCAGATTGCGTCAGCTCTTCGCCCGCTGCAAGCAGTTAAATGAATCGCAACATTACTTCTTTTCAATCACATTAACAGTAGACATATTGCTTACATGGTCTCGCTTCCTTGTCATCGTCGCGGCGCGGTGGATACTCTTGTTTCGTGGCCAGCCCCCCGCCAGCCACACGATCTTCCTCCGGCCTGGCATTCGTCTCGGCGCCCACTTTCATGAAGACCTCCTCCATCGATGTGATGCCGACGCCGTAGCCATTCAAGTGCAGCTCCTTCGACCGATCCTCGAGCGCACCCAACATCTTCTCGAACCGGTCCGAATACTGATCGGCCAGCGTGTACGACAGCTCAGAGCCAATGTTGTCCTTTACCTCGATGTCGGGTATGTAGAGTGCTAGTAGGGCTGTCACATCATCCACCACACAGCCATCGCCCTTCTCGCAGATCTGCAAAAGAAAGCGACTCCATCATAAATTTGCATAAATCCGCAGGTTTTCCTTATTTCCCAACTGCTCAGCTAACTGCCGTTTATTAGTTTATACGCAGACAGTTCCAACAGTTTCCCTTCACTCTAATTATATCACGTAGTTCATCAGTTTAAACCCCAAACACTTTCTAAATGTTTCACCCACAACAATTGCAAATTTGTCTTTCTAATGCCATCACTTCGATTTTTCTTTTAATCTAATCCCATTCCATTTTGCCTTTCTTGGATTATAAGTTTATTACTTCATCATTATTATGACTTCACTAACCAATAAATACTTTCTTTAGTTGCACTTACTAATTAAGATTACGTTAACTTTTATAGTCACATTATTTTCTACAATTTTCATAGCCATCATCATTTCAACGATGCGCTCAGCTTCCTAATTTCTCTAGATTGCCATTGAATTTCAAAATTTCTATTTCAATAGCAAATCACTCAAAGTACTCAACATATACAACATCATTTCATTACACTATATTACCCACAGTCTTTGTGTTTGTTCTTTGCCAAAACTGAGGTTCAATTGGGAGACTTACCAGAGTATATCCGGAGCCGTAGTGCTTCTTGAGGAAGAAGGAGGTGCCGTAGCACTTGAGCTCGCCGTCGCACATGATGGCGATGCGATCGCCTAGAAAGTCGGCCTCGTCCATGAAGTGTGTGGTCAGCAGCACGGTGCGGCCGAGCTTCTCCTTCTCGAGCAGCTCCCAGAGTTGTCGTCGTGCCGCCGGATCCAAGCCCGAACTGGGCTCATCGCAGAAGACCACCTTGCTGCCGCCGCAAAGCGCACAGCAGAGGCACACCTTGCGCTGCATGCCGCCCGACAAGTTCTTGGTAATCACATTGGCCTTCTTCGTCAGGCCGAGCAACTCCAAATACTTTTTCACCTCATTCTCCACAGCGTCCTTCTTGTAGCCGCGCAGGCGACTGTAGAAACGCAAGTGGTTCGACACACTCATATCATCCATGAGCACATTGTGCTGCGGACAGATGCCGACGGACTTGCGAGCACCTTTCATATCGTGGCATATGTCATAGCCATTGATGATCGCCGTTCCCTTGCTGGGCCGAAACATGCCCGTCAGCATGGCAATGGTTGTCGTCTTCCCAGCACCATTGTGGCCGAGCAACACGGTGATCTCGTCCATGAACATATTCAGCCAAATGCCCTTGACCGCCAATCGTTTGCCGAATTTCTTTTGCAGATTGCGTATCTGAACGCCGGCCTCCACGTTTTCCGGCTCCGCCTCGAATGTGGGGCGATTTTGTGGCGGCATGTCCGGTGAGTCGCTGGCCGAACCGCTATTCTTGCGATGTCCGCACCAAAATGAGCGTGTAACTGGGAAATACCAGGGACGGGTGACGCCAAAGGGACCAGGAAACACTTGCTCGATGTAGAGGCAAATGATCATGCAGATTACGCTGGAGATGAGCATGACGATGATGACGGCGCCTATGGTTAGGTCGTCGTCGGCATTAACCGGTGTGAACAAATTGCTCCATTGCATGCCCTCGCCTTTAATTTCGAACGTGGTCGTCAAGCGAAAGACAAGAGTCATGGCGGAGTTAACTAATAAGCACCATCCCAGTTTCTGGCTCAGTATCATGTCGTCATAGTTTTGCAATACTATAAGACAGGGCAGATAGGTGATGAACCACAGCAGACCCATAACGGCGGCCGCTGTGCTCGCTTTGGAGAAGAACGGTGCAATCATAAAGCAAAATGTGATCAATGATATAACATACACCAGAAAGAAGACAAACATCACCGAGAAATCGGAGTGCTGATATAAGGCGACATTATATCGCCAGGGTATCTTTAGCAATATAACGATCAATACGCACGAACAGGAAAGCACAATGAAGTGCTTCACAAACCACGCAGCCCAATGTATCCAATTATATAGGCCCATGATCTTCATCACCTCCTTTATCTGCTTCTCCTTCTCAATCACAATATTCTATGAAAGAAAGGCAGATATCAATAATATCATCGCAATTTACATACATACGTATACTTATATATATATATGTGGAATTGTGTTCGTACCCGAGCTATGATGCAGCATGGATACACAAAGCTGAGCAATATGATGAGCGATACGATTTGGCCGACCGAGAAAACTATGTCCTCAACATGCTCCGGATATGGATAGCGCTGCACCCTGATTGTGGGCAATTCCTCATTGTTCGCCTTCATCCGTATGTAGGCCGTGGACAGTGCATTTTGAATGGGCAAAAAGCCCTCGGTCATATAATTGGGATCGTCGCCCGAGTCGCTGCCCGGCGAACGCAGCACCTTCTCAATGTTATTGGAGAACAGCCGTCCCGTGAACCAGTTGGGGAACATGCTGGTGGCCGTGCGTAGCTTGTGCGGAAACCGCAACGTGAACTTCAATGTGTCGGGCATGGCCTTCGACCAGTCGCCATCGAACTCGATGCCAGCCAAGGCGTTGGCCGAGAGAGCAGCTTTCTGCAAGGCATTGTTATCTTCATATCCTGTGTGCTGCAAGCCCAATCCTTTGGCCGCTTCTCCAACCAGTTTCTCCAGGTGCTCGCTTTTCGGCGCATAATACAGTGCGTACAATGGTGGGATGCCCTTCTTCGTTGCGCTGAGTGCGTGCAAAATACATAGTCAATGCATTAGTTTCCCCAACCGAACATTTCAAGGTGCCATATGTGCGTGTGCCATGTGTGTGCGTGCGAGTGTGTGCGAGTGTCTGTGTGTGTGTGTGTGTGTGTGTGTGTGTGTGTGTGTGTGTGTGTGTGTGTGTGTGTGTGTGTGTGTGCAAGCATTCGAATAATATTCGGAAAGGCGATCGCCTGGAAAAAGAAGGCTTCTCGCAGTACTACACTGATAAAAGCCAATATTCGTCGATTATACAGCAATTTGTAAGCATATTCGATCATTCAAGAAGTTCTTCGCATTAAGTTGTATAAAAATCAACATGATGTTAACCAAAACTGATGGATTAGCAACAAATTAAAGCAGCTCAATCATTAGGCTATGCTCTTCTCAAATCCAAAGAAACAACACTTTCGATATCAAGTGATACAAAATCAACAAGAACGAATACCGTCTAAATATTGTAAATATTGTATTATATGTGTCAAGATTGATCATGATTGATCGTTGGGATCATGTTTTACTATGTTTTGCAGGTCATGCAATCAAACATTGCAAATTCAAAAAGGCCAATTCATTATTACATAAAGACGAAGAGAAAAAACTTGTAAACAATTAGTTAGAAACTGAATTCAACTGAAAGTGCAAATCTACAAAATGACACAGACAACATTGTGGCATTCATTTGAATCCCAGTGTAGCATAAAGAGATAAGTCTAATAACCTTAAAACATTTACTGTGTAATTGGATTTGCAATTCATAGAACTGAAATATATCGCTTCAGGTTTGATGCGGGATTATGAGCAAGATGTCTTATCAATCAACCTATATTCTCTTTCAATCCATATGGATATAAGCAGCTGTGAAAAAGCGCCCAAGAATGGCATCCTTTAGGATATCTTTTTAATGATCAGACAGCAACTAAAATACCTTTGCCAGCAATGTGGAAATGAAGTAAATACATGAACTATTGATGCTTTCAAAATGACATATGCTTCTTGCGCGTATTTTAGATTAGGATTAGGATAATGGAAAAAAAAAGGGAGTGACTGACCAACATAATTAAAGAAACACGGTTGCCAAAACATATCTATGGACGGTTTTTTGAGATAGTCTAATGCTGGCTTAAATCGGATGTCAAACGATTAAAATGAGCGAATATCACAATAGACAGCTGATAAATTAACAAAGTTCCCTAATTTTTCGAGTTTCAAATGGGTATTTAACGCTCAGCTTGTAAGAGACTTACAAAAAATATTTATCATGCCAAAAGGTTATACTTTATTTTGCGACCTGCAATCTATTATGAATAGGAGCAATGTTGTGCATATAGAAGTAGATTCCCTTAGTTTAGCCAGCCAATAATATTTCAATATTTTCCAATTGCAGAAATTCACTTTATGTTAACACTTGAGGCTCAAATTTCGTTAAATTAATTTCAACGATTGGCAGTGTTCTGGCAAACATGAAAGAAAGTGGTGAATAGATCAAACCTTTGAAAAGAAGCTGACATAGTATTCATTTTGGATTCTGATCTGCCCAGAAATTGTTGGCCAAAAAGCATAATTAAGATAAATCCATACAATCTTGGCCGTATAAGTAGACAAGCTGTTATAACAGGCATTCATTAGGGATCTAGTAAAAATTCAAGTGTACAATTAAAGAAAGTGTTGCCGATTGGGAGAATGTAAAAAAAAAAACAACTATTGCTATTTCGCAATGATTAATTTTAAGTTGGCGACCATTTTTGTTAATTTGAAGTGGTTTTTAGGTATCTTCAAGTATATAGCAATAACAAATATAGTGCTAGGGAAGGGATGCGAATTAGACTTATTCGCATTGAGTTGTTAAAGAAGCACAGAAGAAGCGCAAAATAGTATAAATAGTAAATAAAAACGAGAACAACGACGACAATATCTCAATGGATTATTTGATAAAATTGATTTGATTTTATAAGAACAATATAAATCGATAGCTTCTTTAACGATTAACGAGGCATAAAATAAAGAAGTGTTTTGCTAGTGGCCATATTTATTATAAGCAAGATGTTCATGTTGAACTGCATGCATATATCGGAAACTCACATGCTCTACGTTATTTAGCTACATTTCTTGTTATTTACATAAACATAAATATGAGGAATTCAAAGCTAGTTCAAAAGTTGGAAGACTGTTTCGTTTGAATTTTACCATTTGAGCAATAAAAACTAAATGAAAACATCTATACATCGATTTTTTAGCCAATACATGCACATTCTGGAAGAGCATAAGTATCCGGGGAACCAAAACACAATTCAATGCATAGTTAATTGTTTTGTGATTTATTTATTTGATAGTTATCTTTACCTCTTTGTCTTTGACAATGTCTGGGCAAAGAACACGTTCTTAAGACGCGCAATTTCGAACCTTTTTCTGAAATTTGTATAGCATACGAGAAAACATAATTTACATGGCAATTCACCAATATATAGTACAACTTAAATTTATCACAACATTCAAATCGATGAATATATACAAATTTGAATACATTATAAAAAATGAAACGATTTCTAAACTTCAATATTTTTAGAACTTGGTATCATTAAGAACTTGAGAGCAAAGCTCCAATAAAATTTCGATCATCTCAATTCACTGTTTGTCTTTGGACTCATAAGTTCAAATTATATTAAAAGAAAACATTTGGAATACGCACTAACAAAACTTCTTTGAACTTAGCTCGAAATGCATTTTCAACTGGTCCCAATACATAATTAGACTAAGAAATAAAGCTTCACTATGAAATATATATAACTGACCACATGACAGGAATTTACATTGTATGTATTCGACCTGTCGCAATCAGTGTCTGCATTTCGAATGCAAAAATTAATATAGAATATTGGGTCTCTGAAATGATGTAAAGTCAAACTTATGCAATTCAATGCAGACAGTATACAAAATGAGTTATGACAAAGATGAAGAATAAAAAACAGAAAGAAAAGATAACAAGTTAAACATAAACAGTCGAGACAACTCGACTGTGAGATACCCGCTACACAATTAAAAGATAATATATGTGTATATACATATATAGGAAAAAGTATTTTTTATTCGGTATTTTTGTACATTTGGTATTTTGGAATTCCATTAGCTACGAGATACGTTACGTTTATCGATTTAACCATATCGAATTTTTTATATTCATACAGATAAACGGACAGATAAGACAGACGGACATGAATACATAGTCTTGACTGTTAACCCCGATCAGAAATATACTTTATAGGGTCGAAGAGATGGTTCTTTCCATTTCCTGAAGGCACAAACGTACAATACTCTTCTACCCTATGAGTAGCGAGTATATATATATAAATAAACTAAACATATTAATTTGTACAATTATTGGACTTACTTAAACAGTTCCAATGTGTTTAGGGAGAGCGGTGTAAAACGCCCTTCCGTAAGTTGAACGGGTTGACTTGTAACACGGATTATTATCAACAAGGATACGAAAATTACCGGTAGTACTAGCTCAAAAACTAATTGGCATTTATGAGCCCGTTGAAGGGTCATATTTTTCCATAGCAGCAGTTGGAATTTTTTAAAGCTTGATATATCCGACATTTTTCATCTCTTTAAATCTCGAGTCATAGGTTATTTCAAAAATGCAAAACTAAAATGAAAATGAATAAATAATTATATATCATTAGAGAATAAATTGATTAAACGATATTCAATATGGTAATATCCATTTCACATTGATTGAATGAATAAGTCACATATTAGCGATTAGTGATATGATGAAAACTCTGTTTGAAACTTGTATCTAGTCACACGTAAATATAATTTTATTTAACCAATGCATTACAGAGTTCAACAGTTTCAATCGTCTCCTTCCAGCAAGCGTGTGTGAGTACTACAATACGAGTATTTATAAGAATTTAAGAACTCAGCAAGACGCCAAAAATACTTATCGCTGTGTCACGTGAAATCATAAATACTTATTCATCGACATCATTGATTAAATTATGATTGCCACCATCTTTTCAACAATTTCAAGATTTATTTATCATTAGCGGAATTGTAATCGACAGATCGCTAATCATTGGCTGTTTCAATTAATCATGTTTATCGTCGAAGTATTAGTATTAAATTAGTTATCCGAAATATGCTGTAAATTAGATCTAACCAGAACACGTGAACCCAGGCGGTGAGATTATTGGAACTTCTCCCATATATTGTTCCATCGATAAGATAAGATTAGAGCAAATAGTTAAAAGTAGTACTAGCAAACGAGAAAACATATGTCAAGTTGGCAACACATGTAAAATTAGTATTATTGTTGAAGCGTTTGCTCCAGTTGGGGCTGTATACACGATATTACATTCGATAACAATGCAATCTACGTAAATTATCAGGCGACAAACTTTAGCCTACAATCATTAACCCAAAAATGCTTAAAAGATGTGGAAAAGTTGAAAAAACGTGATTTCAATCGGAAATTACTGTAACATTTGTTTGTTAAATACCTAACTAATCTTAATCTCCAAATTTTTCATGTTTACATATAAAATGAATCAATTAACATTTTGGGAATCGATCCATAAATTCAACATTTTACTGTTTAATATAGGTACAGTGGCTCACGGATTATTTCGAGCAGCGGAAAGACACTTTAAAAATGGAAAAACTCAGCGGAAAATTGTCAGGATGTTATTTCTGCATACAGGTTCAAACTAAAAACATTAGACTCGTAAGGAATGCAATATGTTTAGCTCCAAAACAGACACGTTGGGCCAACGTCAAAGCACAGTGGTGGGAGTG
Organism: Drosophila rubida; assembly: GCA_035046165.1. NCBI lineage: Eukaryota > Metazoa > Arthropoda > Insecta > Diptera > Drosophilidae > Drosophila > Drosophila rubida. The sequence goes on along the minus strand of JAWNOF010000023.1, from coordinate 10,224,596 downwards.
TCATAGTTTGGGGTTCTATGACAGTTCCAGGAGTGGGAAGTCTGTTTTTTTATTGATGGGAACATGGATACAAGGATATACCTTCCATTTCTTAAATAAAATGCCATTCAAAGCAATCCAATTGTGCCCAAGTTAATCTTGAGATGAGAGCTAAATTCCCTTCTTTTTAATGTGACTAAGAATGTAAGGGCAATTCTCTATTATTCGCAAGATGCCTATATCCAAATTATTCGCAAGATGTCTATATCCATAAAAAAAATGAGCTGAAACGAACCCTCATAGTAGAATGGAACAAAATCCCCTAAGAAACTATACAAAAGTTAATTTCATCAAATGAAAGACCTTTAAAAATAACAGTAAACAAAAGGGAGGACGCATTCGATCAGTTTTAGTATTAATTTTTCCTTGCTCGAAATAAAATATTTAAGTTAAAAGTAATTTTTAGGTCATTTGGCAAAAATGAAAGACATTTAAATTCCTATAAATATAATAAATATCTAAAAGAAAAACCTTGAAAATCAACTTTTCCGCTGCACTGAATCAGCTATGAGCCATTGTATATAAACAACTATTTTCATGTTGACTAATATACTTCCATAGAAAAACATCGCTCAAAAAACCCTGTATTATCGATTATAATGTATCATCGCTCGATTATTGCACAGCAACTGCAAGTCACTGATACAATTATCACACTACTTATAAATTATAAAAAGATAAGCTCAATTGTTTAAGATAATGATTTATAAATAATCATCAAACAAATCGCATTTATAAACAAATACCTTTTCGACTAGACGACATTTATTAAATGAAAGACTATTGCAAACTACTAACTAACTAAATGAAATACAATAGCTAATAGTCAGTATAAAAATGGTATGTGACTACAATTTAAAGATTCGGGCAGATTCGAAAATAAGAGAACTCATTGTATTCCAACAGGAAAATAGACGAACAAGTCTAAATCATAAGAACACAATATGCTACATTAGAAATGTGTGTTGCAACAGCAGATAAGCAGAATGGCAGAAATCGAGAAAAAGTTTTATGTTTGCTAATCAGTTACATTTGTAGCAATGATTACAGAGATTGGAAGTACATCTGCTCACCTGGACAAAACTTTTACTCGGCTTCGGAAAGCTGTTATGATGACAAGTTGAAAAAAAGAGTAGGTATACATTTGTTAATCCATTGAGGAATGAGCCCAGAAAGTCGCAAGGTATAGTGAACAAATGAAAACATATGAACATGTGTGTATATGGCAATCGAATAATATAAAAATCGTACTAACTGGGGACGAACAACCGCTCGACCGTGGCGACAATTACAAACTGAGTTGGCTTAACGCATTGTTCGGGTCGAATAGCTTCTCCATATTTTGTAGTTCTAGTTCTTTACCAATGCTTATGAATACACAAACGAATTTTTGTTCATTGGCATATCGGTGTTGCGGACGTTCGGTTGCTCGTTCGGTTGCTCGCTCGGCTAGATAATTATCGCGCGACATTAACCCTGGACGGCATCTGATAAGGGGCAATATACGACAATTATGCTATCCGCTATGCCTCGAGTGCAATAATAGGTGCTTGCAATTTAATTGACATTAGTTATGTTATAGTAACAATCAATTATCACACTTCGCCTTCCTCAACTATGTTTATATATATATATATATATATATATATATATATATATATATATATGTCGAATCGAATTTATGATTAGTTTTATGCTTAAAGTTAATCGATACTTATTAATAGTTAATAACTTAAAGAACTTTAAAGAACTTAAAACAACTTTCTGTAAAACTAAATACTATTTCAACAAGAGAAAATAATAAAAACTTTTTTACGAGCCTGTGATTGGTAACTTGTTACCCAACATATCTGCTGATAACTCCTACGTATATGCAACTTTATTATATCAACAATACTTTACTGTGGACATCAAGCTATCTGACTTTATAGCTTCTACCACGTTCTATATTCATACTGTGTAATATCATATGAGCAGTGTATATATAACTTTCTATTGCCATTGAAAGTTCACGTTCTAATCTAACGTATTTTTCTTTTCTTTTTTTTTTGACATTCATACATGGGACAATAATTTCAATTAAATAAACTGAAGCACAAACATACCGTGAATAGTTCTAGGAATTATCAGTCCAGACGTTTCTCCAGGGGAAAACTTTACAATTTATTTACCTTGAGTCTTGAAAACACTTGAGCAATCTGGCTGCAATCACAGCAAACATATTCTCACATCACGATTGCAAATGATCGCATACCTTGTAATTTCTTAAGCGATCGTAATAAAACTTTAATACAATGTGACTGATTATATTACGTGGAAAGTGTGCAAAGCTGTATTATTGACAATTACCTTTAAATTGAGATTGAGGATATCGCGAAAAGTGAAACTATAAATGCGATTATATTTATCACCACTCTATTTGATGGTTTGCTTGATTTCTTGTGTCTATCGTCGCGAACCTTGATAGGCATAATATCTGAACAATTTGTTCGGGATTCCCTAAATCAACAATTAGTATCAGCATGACAAGACATGCAAAGTGAAGCAGAAGTTTCAATTTTTCGCAGTACCAAATGAATCACCGACCGCGAGCACTCATAAATTCAGAATGCCAAATTTAGCTTACCTGACTTTGCACTTTTCGAGTACTATCACACGATCTTAGTATATACGCGAATCGACTTAATTTGTAGCAACAGCTATTGCACTCGACTCTCACCTGCCTTCGATAGCTCAGTTGGTAGAGCGATGGACTGTAGTTGCAATTCAAACAGAGATCCACAGGTCGCTGGTTCAATTCCGGCTCGAAGGATTTATCTTTTTATGCCTCCATACAGATACATATATAACTCAAATTCTACGCTCTATTAAACTACATGCTTTGCTGAGTTTAGCCAAATTTAGCTTTTGTTCTGTTTTATCAAATTTGAAATCGGATTAATCCGTAAAGCACTTTTATGGGAACATATATATAAGGCACACATGAGAACATTCTATCAAATAGCTGATAACACCTAGACAGATGACTCATTGATTGCACCGAGAGTTATCTGAATAACGACTCGAAGTGCCACCTACATGACCATGTCCATGAATATGTATAGAAAGCACTTTAATTAAGTTACACACAGACACTGTTGAGCCACAACATTTGTATCTATGTATGGGTCCCACGTATGTTATGACAAAGGCTAAACATAGTACTCAGGAGACTCATCGTATATTACTCCGAAAACCTGCCATAAATTCTGCACAACACATTTTGAAAATAATTACGAAACAACGATTAGAGTTATCTACAGAAACTTGATCATGTCGCACCCCAAGTGCGACAGACCCTTCGGAATCTTATCTGTCAGTACTGGAAATATGGGAAATACTTGCTGCCTACCTTAATGGTATACAAACGGAGAAGTGTTGAAATGAAAGCTAAACAAATGCTACAAGTGGCGAAAATCTAAAACAAAAAAAAACAAAAGTTCGGAATGCAAACATAAGAAGTGCTTCTCCAGAAGAACACATGAAGGCTGAATCGTCTAGTCTCTCAGATTCTGTCCTATGGTTTGCGAGCATAAAACTATTTTTGAATCTGTCGCTATTATAATCTCTATGGGCCGAGATAGAGAGATAGTGAGAGAGAAACGGACGTCATACATTTGTAGTTATAACAAAGGGAGAATAAATGATAATAGTATATTAAATGAAATTGTTTACTCACCACAACAGATTAGCGTTTAATTGCAATTCACCATTTGTTTTATTGTGGCGCAAGTGACGCCACAAATCGTAAGTAGAGCATAGATTGCCAGTGAGACGGATAAATCGAAAGTCTACACAATCGAAGTATTATTATTATAACTGTATGTATTGCACTTGCATCCATATATTTATCACTAATTTGTGTTACTGGATAATTTGGCATTGCGCTGTAATATAATTCAAGTTGTGTGGCCAACTCACTAGGAATGTATGCAACCTCACGATGATGATGAACTTTACATTTGTGTTCGCACGCAAGTGCGTTCGCACCTGAATTTACACACACACACACACACACACACACGTGCTTGTTCGCATTTCATATTAATTTCTCGCTCAGACTTACACTCTTTCATAGGTCTTGATGTTTTGTAAAGCACCGCCTTCCCCACACCCACACACACACGCAGTATGTGTCAAGAAAAAGAAAATAAAATCATAGAAAATAAGAAATTCTGCTTTTGGCACAAGAACAAATAAGACAAAAACTTGTTGATATTAGAAATTGCTTGCAGCGCAAATACAGAAATGCTTATATGCTTGTGTGTGCGTGTGTGTGTGGCATGCAGCGGCCGGCAGCTTTACTGTTATACAATTTATTGTACTTATTCTGCTGAGTGTGCTTGAACGATTTATATATATGTTTCATTTTTCTATGCTTTCACATTTTGCAAATATTGAAATTGGTGAGCAATTGTTGAATTAATTGAATAGATTCAACGTTTGCAGGCAGCCCATCAAACGGCTGTTCACGGCACATACAAAATAAACACACACACGCCAAGCGCCAGCAAAAAACCCGTTGCTAGCGGCCAAAAGAAAACACACACATAACTGAAAAGTACGCGCGCTACCAACCTGCCTCAAGAGACGCGACACCAACTCACAGACCAAGTTGGGCAGTATACAAATAAGGAAATGCACACAAGAAAGACGACGCGGCACGTAAAAAAACAAAAATACACGCAACGGATATGCGAGTTGTGTCTCTAAATTTTCAATACGAGTTGTCAGCTGCTGAGCACGACGAACGGAGTCTATACAAATGGGAGAGCACATCGTTTATCGTTTATCGAAATGAATTATGGAGCAGTGTGACCACAAATTAACACAATTATTTGAATATCAAACTGTAACGAACAATTGTTTTTGTTTTTTCACCCATTTGACTGACGTTAAAAACGTATTTCGTTGTTGTATTTTCACGCACATGTGTCCTTGGTCCGCTCCATTAAACACGTGCTCTGTCTATTACAGCCTTGCCGGCGCTCCATTAAATATTAATTGTGATTGCCGCTTGCGTGCACATGCAGCTAATACTTTTAACTTCGCAGTGAAAATCGCTATTGGGTCGGACTAGTATGGGAGACTCTTGCATAAATAATGGCCATGCACGTTTTTAATAATAATCGATAAAAAGTCAACAACAACAACAACAGCAAGAGCAACAAATTCTCATCACCAAATCATCAAATTTTAAAAAACTTATTGAGCATGTGAATGGGGACAAGACATTTATTTGGTTATTCACCTGAATCAATAATTTAGCAAAAGCAATCACGAATTCCCACCAATAGGTTCGACATTGAACCGACTATGCTTGTAGAACTTAAGTCCTATATTGTACGCAAATATTTACATTGGAACTACGGCAATTTATAGAAATAGACGAGGAGTCAAATGAAAAATATCCAACAAAAAATCCTTCGAGCCGGAGTCGAACCAGCGACCTGTGGATATCTACCAATCTGGTCCTTAACCTTAAACTACAGTCCATCGCTCTACCAACTGAGCTATCGAAGGCACACGCAAAGAAGCCAACATAAGCCCATAAATGCGAAATCATTAAACCTTATCAAAGCCAAAAACGTGAAGTGAAAGGTGAGCAATTTATTTGAATTCACAGACAGTCAGAGCAAGCAAGCAAAGCAGAAAAAACACGCTTTCGTTTTTGCCATAACGAAACGTGAATACACTGCGAAGCTTTCAATGCATAATATAAATTCAATTGGATTACATATTAGTTGCTTTATTATTATGTTTTAATACCGCGTTCCAAGATGATGCGTTTGGTCGCCAGCGCAGCCAACTTAACAACGCAATCGTAATATGGAATTAACAATTTTAAAACTGTATTTAAAAAAGCTAATATCATACAAAGCATGAAAAAAAAATGCTATAGTCCACTAAGCATTCATCGTTGGCTCTGTTTTCTTGGACTTCTTTGCCCGCGTCGACGTCGTCGACTTCGTAAATGGCAACTCAATATCTGGCGCATCGGGCTCAATGAGGCGACGTCGGAGATCAGCGCGCGTCTCCTGCATGTGGGCGATGACTACATTCATGCTCGATTGATAGATGCAATAGTCGTATACATTGAGACGCACCTTATTCTTTTCCATGGCGCCATACAAAAAAGAGTAGACAATGTGGCCCACGGGTATATAGAACTTGAACCAATTGTGCAAGCGACCGCTATAGTCACAAAAATCAAAGTAAATGACAAAAAAGCTAAGATTAGACGAGCTTTCTTTCAGAGACACCTACTAAACCGGTATGATAGGTGTATCGTGAGCATTACTTACACCAATTCCGATTGGTCGTGCAGAAAGTTCACAAATCTTGACAAGTTCTCCACATCCTTGCGCAGGCTGCAAAGATCGATCCAGTGTCAGGTCAGCACAAAAAGCAATGCGAACTCTTAGTACTTACTTGGCCTCTGATTCGTCAAGCGTGCTTCCATCGCGCACCAAGCGCACCTCCAAATAGAAGCCGTGACTGTACTTGTAGCGCAGATACTGCATGCTGCCAATGGCCAACATCTCGCTGTGCTGAAACAGTATGATGAAATCGGCGAGAACTTTGCACTCCAGCTCGTCGCTGCTGGTGAATATGATCGTTTTGCCGCAGTAGCGCATATAGCGCAATATGTTCCAAATCTCGCGACGTGTCGTCGACGGCATGCCCATCGTGGGTTCGTCCAGCAGAAAGATCTTATTATAGGCGACCAGCGAGAGGGCCACATTCAATTTGCGTCGCTTCTCGTCGGTTAAAGCGCCGCAGCGTCGATGCATCCAGCCGTTCATGTTGAGCATCAGACACAGATCGTGCATTTTTTCACTGATTTTCTTCTCGGCCACGCCGCGTATCATGCACAGCAATCGAATGTGCTCACGCGGCGTTAGATCGTTGATCAGTCCATAATGCTGCGGGCAGTAGCCCAAATAGCCGCGTACCTTATCCAGATCGTATTTGAAGTCCAAGCCTCGCACATAAATCTCACCAAAGGCGAAGCCATCGATGCCCACCAACTGTCGAATGAGATGACTCTTGCCCGAATTGCGTGGCCCAAAAATGCCCATGCTCATGTATCTAAAAGCAAAGGCAAAAATATTCGCTTAGCAGTTGGATAAATTGATCACAGCAGCAACTCACTTATTAAGCGCAAATGACACTGTGTTCACTCGATTACCCTGCGCGGGAATCTTTGCCTCCACCTGATCGACCAGAAATACCGATTGTTTGCACTTGCTTATGTCCGCTTCGGCGATCTTCTGCTTCACATCGGCCACATCGCTGTCATCGAACTGATACGTCGCGGTGCGCAAATTGTGCAGGCTATAGAGATGGCACAATTATCGATTAATATCTGCTGCGCAGAGCTTAATTTAATTCAAAATATGTTACTTCGTATTTTCGAGAACTTCTTAAAGGATATTCAAACATATCATTATAAAATGTGCGTTATAGATTTGCAAAGACGACGAGCTTAAAAAGCACTCGACTAATTGTCACTCCTTAAAAATAGCAAATAAGAAATGAAAAATAATTGAAGTATTTCTAGTACTTCCACATACAAGGCAGGAGAATGCAATGAAATTGTTTCAAAGTACTTGAAATTGCTGAAGTTAACTTTAGCCGATATTTAGTTACTTTTTTTATTAACTTTCACTTACTCTCTGGAGGAATGAAACTTTTTCTCCTTGCGATGCAGCTCAATCCAGAACATGAGAAGTATCATGAAAAGCGCCGACAGCAACATAAAAGTGATGGCCGGCAGGATGCCAGGATCCGCCCACTGGAAATAGGTGTCGACTGCAAGCAAAATAGGAAACGGATATATGCACAAATCTCGGGACACCTGCGACTTACAAACGCACATTTGCAATGCGGCACCATTTCATGCATATTCTTGGGCGTACAATTCTCGATCTCGGCGCACTTGCTGCGACAATGATGGTCCTCGAGGCAACGAATATAGATGTTGCTGATGCCATCGAGCAGCGAGAAGCCCGGCGATATGCAAGCGCCGTAGAAGAACACAATATTGCTATTGGCCACATCCCAGTAGAGAATATAGAGCACCAGACCCGTCAAACTGTGTAAAATGATCGAGGCGAGAAAGGCGCGCACCAACGATTTGTTCACAAACATGGACAGCACGTAGGTGATCGGCAATGCGGCGGCTCCATAGATGCTGATCAGCAGCAGCAGCAGGCAATTCTCCAAGGCACCAAAGTAGGAGATTTGTGTGCAGGCCACAACAATGACGATAATCACCGCATAAACGAAATACGTAAAGTAATCCCAGAGCAATGTGACGCCCCAATAGAGGTCCAGACCGAGGCCGGCGATCAGCTGCAGCACACGAAGTTGCGTTATCTCTTCCTCCACCAGCGGCAGAATGAACATGGAGACAGCGAACGGCAGCACACAGCCGACGGCCAGGGGCGCTACGATGTGGGCCACCTCGTTATCGAGCAGGTTGATCTTCATTTGAAGCGGCGTCGGCATTGGATGGTTATCGACCACACTGTAGATCTCCTTGTCATTCGGATATGCCAATCTGTAAAGCAATCGTAGATCGATCGATAATGAATACACTTATAATCAACACATCAACAAGCTTACAACAGAATCAATGTTCAATGATTTCAGTCTACTCAACACTATAATAAATATAAATTATCAAAAAGATCAAATTTGTAAAGCAATCAAATCGTAGATCGATCGATAATGACTACACTTATAATCAACATGAGACCATTAAAACCTTGATTACTGAACGATCATAGAAAAAGTTGTGTGCGATAACAAAGCTTACAACAGAATCAAAGAAAACGATTCAAACTATCTCACTATGCCCCAAAATCAGTTCTAATACATAGAGCACTCTAAAAGTAGTATACAAGTATACAATGTGATAAATTAACATAAACCTAAAGATTAACAAGTTTGAGACATGAATTGAAGGAGTTTAAGGTGAGATCCTGCGACAATGGTTCAATCTCACGCTGCCCAGCACAGAGGAAATAATTTAAGCGCCACTTTGCAAAATTTCCGCAGGTAGAAGTATCAACGAGGCCTTTCTAAAACCTCTGTCAATCGAAGATATCATGGCCAGTAAACCACGTCGACCAGTAAACCACATCAAACACGATACTCCCCGAAGAGCCGCAACCAAACACCAGGACTTACCTAAGTATAATGTTGTGCAATAGGTTTAACGTCATGGGCGCCGAATGGAACGTATCCTGACTGATGTAGCCGTGTATGTGCTGGGCACCCTCCAACTGAATGGCACCCAGACTGTGCAGCTCGCTCTTTTGCTTCAGATAGTCGCGATAGCTGCCCTTGGCGCAGTCAAACGACTTTGGCCCAAAGACTTTGGATGGCGCAATTACCTTGCGATACGACGGCCTCTTGGCCAACGATGTGATATCAATGTAGCCGCACTCCTTAATATTCGGTATTTTCTCCAGATACTTGGTGACGCCCTTGAAGCCCAGGGGTATGACGTTTGTGCGCTGCTTCGGCACTTCGAGCACTAATATGAAACGTGTGACAATCACAATGAGTATCAGGCAGGCGAAGATCATAACGATGGGCCACACGTTGGGCGCCGAGTGTATCATTTTCTTGTAGAACATGGCGCGCATTTGCTGGCGTCGCAGTTTCTTGTGCGACACCACCGTATACTTGAACGTTTGTGCTGTCAACAAAATTGCACAGACTTTTGGCCATCTATCGACACAAGGAGCATGCATACTTACTGACATCGGGTATGGTCTGTTGCTTCATGCGAAACGATGTGACCAGCTTCATGTAAATATCGGACATTTCGGAGCCCACCACACGTATGTTCTCGATGCCCAACGATTTGCTTTTATTCTCCAGATGAATGAGCATCTTTTGTAGTAGCGGTCGATGCACCGCCTCGATTTTATAGGTCAACGTGTCGCCGATCTCATTTTCGGGCTCTATATTCGGTATGTAGTTCGTTATGAACTCCGTGATCGGCTTATCCGGCACATGGGGCTTCTTGATCAGCACCTGCACAATACAAGCACACATCAAGTAAGCTATAGACGTTGAGCTAAAACTGGTTGAGCTAAAACGTGCTGAACCCAAAAGTTCTAATATCCTACTTCCTTATGCTCTTGTTCTATGAAATTCGCTCAAAATTTGCAGTTGCTGCCAAATCTTGTGCTTTAGCTACTAAAGCGTAGATGGGAAAGCTAGCTAGGAGTCGCTTGAGCGATCACTTACCAGCTCAACGCAGCTGCTGAATTTGGCGCGCAGGAAGAAGGGCGTGCCGCTAGCCTCGAGCACGCCCATGCTGAGCACGCCGATGCGATCGCCAACGGCTTCGGCCTCATCGATGCTGTTGGTGGCGACGACGATGGCACGTTGATCCTTCTCCATGCCAACAATGCTCCAGAAGATGTGCGTCTCGTGTGGCGTCAGCTCCACCGTTGGCTCCTCGAACAGTATGACACTTGTGTTCGCGGCCAACATGCAGCACAACGCGACCAGACGCTGCTGGCCGACCGTTAAGCGATTGATGCGTGTGCTAGGCGCGGCCACCTGCGCCTCGAGTATATCCATCCATTTGCGGTACTCTGCGACGTTGCGGCTCATGGACTGCTCGTCAAGCTTGAGGTCCACATGGAATTTGATCGTCTGTTCGATGGTCAAATGAGCGCACAAGCCGTTTAATTTCGAACGATAATCGCAATGTGCGCGATATGCCGGCAGATCCTCGTAGATGTCGTGGCCTTTGTAGAAGACCGTGCCGCGTATGGGATACTTGTTGGCACTCATCACACGCAACAAGCTGAGCTTGCCGGACCCGATGTGGCCCAACAGCACATACACCTCGCCCATATACAGACGCATCGAGACGTTCTTGAGCACCTTGCGCTCCGAGTCTGGTTGCACCGTGTAGATGTGCCGCAGACGCAACAACTCGCGACTGCCCACATCGCCGAACTCAAAGTTGTGCCAACTGGGCGATCGGCCCAAATAGATGTTCGAATCCATTTTGAGTTTCTTGCGTCGCCATCCATAGCACACACGACTGCTGAGCAAGCGTCCGGGCATCCACAGCTGTAGCAGCGCAAAGCCACCGCCGAATAAGATGAGATTCATCAGGCAGGGCATATAGAGTGCCAGCATATCAATGGAGTGCACGGGATGCGATTCTTCGACAATGCGGTGAAACATTTGCATGCCAAACGGTATTTGGTTGCCCATGAATACGGTGAGAATGGCGAACACATAGTTGCCATGGTTGTCCCAATAGCGCCGCAGTATCACCCCGAAAAGGGCGTAATGGAAGATCCACGTAATGATGCCACAGAGCACCGCATTCATCACATTGGCAAAGATCTTGGCCAACAACAGTGCCATGACGATTAGCTCCACGCTAAAGAGGCATAGGAACAGTATCATGGCAAAGAATACCCAAATAACAGTGTTGTCATTCTCCACCGACCAGACTATCTGCACAACAAGATTGTTAGAAGACAGTTTGCACACAATACCCGATAACCAACAAAGAAACACAACTATCGCTTTCTCAATCTAAGCGATAGACTTAACTTTGACTATTTGGCGAAGGTTAAGAGGCTACAAATGCAAAAGGATTCGATTGTTAGTCGAAAGTAGCTCTAGCTTGCACTTTTAATAGACGGACGGACGACAGAGTTGTAGGCTTACTAAATGGTTACCGAGTATATACAGCTTGCGCAGTTGAACTTACAAAAATAACCAGTATCATTACAAAGTTGAGTATCGAAAGGCGTATTAAGAAAACGAGTATGAGGCACAAATATTGTTTAACAAAACCATAGCCATAATGCCATTGATGGTTGAAAGCACCGTCCCGCATTCGACCAGCGATGTTCTAAGCGAAGTAGACATAGATGTAGAAACAATGTGGTAGACATCAATTGACAATCAATTGATTTACCCGTATGATGTTAATAAAGGGCAACAAATAGAGGAAATGGAATAGAAACAATGACACCGTATACACATCGATTGAGGAGCAACGGTCGTCGGGCACCTTGAGTCGTATGTTAAAGACCTCCACTGTCGGCTCCGTGTATTCTGTTGGATAAAACGAACGTAGCTTGTGCAACCATTCAGTAAATACCTGATGCTGGATCTGCAGAAACGCTTCACGTATATAGATATCCTGATACAGACCCTTATCCTTTACATTATCACGCTTGGCATTGACAAAGCCCGAGCAACGTGTTAGCCACAAACGATCTTCGGTCAGAAACGGATTCAATGTTCGAAACTCGCTGGGGAATCGTATAGAAACAGATAGAACTTTAGGTGGATTTTCCAATTTAGCATCTATATCCTCAAAGACGATTGCAGCCAGTGTTGTGCGTTCATCGAATTGATTTTGCAATGTCTCGCTATCCTCGAATGCAATCGTCGTATTCAAATCGAATTTGGTGACCACAGCATCAGCCACCTGCTTGGCAAACGACGATTTGGGACTATAGGCTAAATTGAACTTCGTTTGTTCACGTCGTGAATCGACCAATGTCCTAACGGGGATTGTGTATTTCAATTATTATTTTTTCAACTTGTTGTGTGCGCTGCTTACGTGAGTAAATTGATGTCATCCAACTTGTGCGATATAATTTCCTGATCTCCTTCGCTATAATGACGGCTGTAGAGCAAACTTTTCGTATATGCTATGGGGTTACCTAGTATTATTCCTAGCAAAAATAATACAGTTATTGTTTCAATTAAAGTGCGACGCCAGAGCGCCACTTCAATATTAACATTATGCGTGAATAGCAGATAGAACGTTGCAGGCATTGTTTTGTTGACCGTTTGATTGTACAATTTTGCTACCAAATAGTTTGGTTAGTTCATTGGTAAAAAGAGTAACTTTGAAATTTTTCAAACGCCAGTGTAATTAAATCATATATTGTGTATATATGTGCTTATCATGTTTGACATAGAAAGCAGCGGCAGTCAAATTATTTTTATAAATCGTATTCAAATACCCAACCGCCAATAACAAATTGACAGTATAATGACATTATTGAATACTGCAAGTGCATGCAGCTGAAAATAAAAAATGGAAACAACAAAGTATTAAAAGCTTCGATATATTTAAATAATATATATCGGTCAGAGCAGCTCTGCATACAAAAATACCAGTGTTACCATGTCTCGTATATTTTTATGGTATTTTTTAGCCAGCCACAAGCACGGTCACGCTGAACACAGACATTAAAAACGCAGACTTGCCGAGTCATAATCAAAAAAGCAGGCACTTCAAAGCAAAATCATTGCATACGCAAATCTCGATTTTAAACGCAAACTTAATAACAAACTAAGAGCAACATGGTGCTCAGCAATCGGGTAAGTGAAGCGGCAATGCCTCAGCACCAATTACTCTAGTTAAAATGGCGTATTCCGCAACAATTAGATGGATACCGATTCGGCCTATCACAAAGGCGAAGGCTTCCGTTCATACTACATACAGAAGATCGAGGAACTGCAATTGATTGTGGCTGAGAAGAGCCAAAATCTTCGTCGTCTGCAGGCGCAGCGCAACGAGCTGAACGCCAAAGGTAAACATGACATGGCAGAAAAACAAAAACAATACCATTGAAATGTAAAATTGATATCGATTCATACAGTTCGCATGCTGCGCGAGGAGCTGCAATTGCTGCAGGAGCAGGGCAGCTATGTGGGCGAGGTGGTCAAACCGATGGACAAAAAGAAGGTTCTGGTCAAGGTGCATCCCGAGGGCAAATTCGTTGTGGATTTGGACAAGAATATCGACATCAACGACGTCACACCCAATTGTCGTGTTGCGCTGCGCAACGAAAGCTACACGCTCCACAAGATTCTGCCCAACAAAGTGGATCCCTTGGTCTCGCTGATGATGGTCGAAAAGGTGCCCGACTCCACCTACGAAATGGTCGGCGGCCTGGACAAACAAATCAAGGAGATCAAAGAGGTTATCGAGCTGCCCGTCAAGCATCCCGAACTTTTCGATGCCTTGGGCATTGCTCAGCCGAAGGGTGTGCTGCTCTACGGTCCACCGGGTACGGGCAAAACACTTCTTGCGCGTGCCGTTGCCCATCACACCGAATGCACATTTATACGCGTCTCGGGCTCGGAGCTGGTGCAGAAATTCATTGGCGAGGGATCGCGTATGGTGCGTGAACTGTTTGTGATGGCACGCGAACATGCGCCTTCCATCATCTTCATGGATGAAATCGATTCGATTGGCTCCTCACGTATTGAGTCAGGTTCGGGTGGCGATTCCGAGGTGCAGCGCACCATGTTGGAGCTGCTCAATCAGCTAGATGGCTTCGAAGCGACCAAGAACATTAAAGTGATCATGGCTACCAATCGTATTGATATTCTGGATCCAGCCCTGCTGCGTCCAGGTCGCATTGATCGCAAAATCGAATTCCCCCCACCAAACGAGGAGGCACGTCTTGACATTCTCAAGATTCATTCGCGTAAGATGAATCTAACGCGTGGCATCAATCTGCGCAAGATTGCCGAACTGATGCCGGGTGCATCAGGAGCCGAGGTGAAAGGCGTCTGCACCGAGGCTGGCATGTATGCGTTGCGCGAACGTCGTGTCCACGTCACGCAGGAGGACTTCGAGATGGCCGTGGCCAAGGTGATGCAGAAGGACTCCGAGAAGAACATGTCGATCAAGAAGCTGTGGAAGTAAACGCCAGGAATCTACACTTCTACTATGATTACGTTTTAATTTCACATAAAAAAATACATATACATTTAACTCAAAAGCTGTAAAATATTGCATTTGATATAGCAGAAAGCAAACGAAGCCTTTCTACAGAAGATACAGGGAATCTTGCTTTAGGGGGGAATACCTTCAGAGTACCCGGGGTACCATCTTCGCAGTCCTTCTCCCATTTAACTCGAACCAGTTGTAGTTTTCCAAAACACATTTGGCCATTATATTTATCAATCAACAGCTACGATTACGTTTTAATTTCAAACAAAAAAATATGTGTGTATATAATAAGTAAAGAAATGTTTGTTAATGTTGCAAATGAAATTTCAAGTGTTCCGTAGCTCGAGTGCCGCTTGCAACATGGCGCAAATCTGCTCATCCTCTGCCACATCTAGACACGTCTGTCCGTCGGCATCGCGCAACTCCAGATCTGCATTGGACAACAGCAGATAACGCAACGCTTCCACATGCCCGCAACTGGCCGCATAATGCAATGGCGTCTGTTGCTCAGCATCCAGCTGATTCACGTTGGCGCCACACTCCACCAGATACTTGATGATCTCGATGGCATTGCGATCGGTGGCCCAGTGCAACAGCGCCATGCCCTGCTCATCCAAAGGCGTCAGGTCGTCGGGCTTCAATTGTTCGCGCAAACGCGCCAAATTGTTTTCCTTGACATGGTCGAAGATGGTCTTTAGATGCTCCGGCTTCGATTGCTCCTCCACAGGCACTGACTCAATGGAATGAACAACCCAACCATTTAATCTGCCATTGCCTCCAACTGGCGACGGCTTGCTGTCCAACCAATCCGCATCGATCTGATGCAATTTCTCGATGTAAGCGCTTTGGGCTGCGCCCTTTGTCATGGCGCCCAGCGTCTGCCAAGCGTTCCATTTGCTGCGCGCCGTCGGCTTAAACATGGAGGGGCATGCTGTGTTGCAGGCGCCTTCTGTGGCTTGCTTATACAGACCGTATAGCTCGAGCAGATCCTTGGCCGCATATACATTGGCCTTTGCCATTACATGCATTGTTGCCAACCGGAATTGCTGCTGCTCTTCGGTGTCGTCGTCCAAATCCAAGTCGCTGTCCGACATGCTAGAAACTTTTTAAATGCGAATTTTGTGACTTAATGTGACTTAAACTATTATAATCGTAGTGTTGCCTTCTCTCTCTCTCTCTCTCTCTCTCTCTCTCTCTCTCACTGTTTCGCCCCGTTCTCTTTGTCTTGTTTAGGACTTGTGTATGTTGAGATAATTGCCCTCGAGTATGTGCTTTTGTTCGTTCTCAATCTTTTCGAGCGCCTGCAAACTCTGAAAACTGACGAAGCCGTAACCTTTGGAGCAACCAGTTTTCTTATCGAATATCACGTTAGCGTTGATCACGCGACCAAACTCCTTGAAATATCCCCGCAATTCCTGGTGGCCCACCGTCCACGGTAAATTGCCCACAAAAATGCGGTGAACTGATTTGCCAACTTTTGCTACTGTGGTTGCCATGTGTACGCAGCGTCCTCTCTCTCTTTCTCACTTACATACACTAGTAAGCTCCTTCTTGTCTGCCGAGGACACAAGAAAATTGTGTTGTCATTTAGTATTGTAAAATAAAATTTAATTGAAAAAGTAGAAAAACAAGAATTTTCCTACCTGCACCGATCACAGACGTTGCGTAAATTGTTTTGGGGCAACACAAATGAACTTGTTGTTATTAACCTCAAACTATCAAAATATCGAAAGTGTGCGATATAGTTATCGATTATCGCCCGCCTGTTGATTGTTATAGAGCTGCGGCAGTTGAAAACAAACGATAACAACCAAATTTTTAACAATTTTTAGGCTATTTTCATTTTTTGTATTGACAAATGAAATTGAAGCCATAGTGAACCATATCGAACGAGCATATAAGCTTTTTGCGCGTTTCAGACGTCAAAACATTTCATAAAATTAAAAAAGAAACAAAATTTTTCAAATTGCCTTGCATGGTGTGATGCCAAACGCAACAATTCGATAAGTCCATGACCGGTTCCATCGCCAAAACTGCCATCAATTGTTGTTATCGACCCAGTTTTACAATCGATTTGTATTTTAATTGCCGCGCCATGTTGAAGTGAAACAATTATTAGTTTACCATTTGTGTTGTGTGTTCCCTTTGTCATTTGTAATTAATTTATGATTTATTTTTCATGTTTTTGTTTTGTTTTAACAAATTTCTTTTAAGCTACAAACTACTTAAAATTAACAACATCGCATACATTTATAATCAATAAACAAATAATGAATTTCCCTCATACATTTACAATAGATTACCACAAAACAAATAAATAAATAAAATACACAATTCAATTGCCGCAAGCTTAGGGGATGTTGTTCAGCTCTTTTGCATTTTTTCTGTTTTTTTTTTTTAATGTTAAGCATTTTGAAACATTGTCAATAAATAACTATGGAAGCGATTTGTTTCATTCGATACTTTCTTGTTCATCAATTTTGTAGTCAGCTAATGAATGATAATGATTTATTGCAGTTTTAAATTTTCCGATTCTCTTCGCTGATAAAGTGTGCTACGATTGTTCAGCTTATTTCATTAGGAGTCTAATGAATATACATATATATTCAATGATTTTGGCGCTCTCTTTAATCCCTAATAATTCATTCGCCGGGGCGCAAATCGATTCAACCAAAGACTGTGTTGTTTGTGTTTTTCTTTTACTTGGTTTTACCCTTAGAATAGATGTTAAAATGAGTTTTGTTTATGCTTTAATAGTTCTCATCGTCTTATTCAAGTTTAAATACAAATATAGTACGCCTTCAATGCCAGTAACCTGCAAGCAGGCATTTCTAATTAATTAATCTTAAGAGTTAACATAATCCTTTTTTCGTTTTTTTGTTTAACATATACATATATACTTAGTCCATTGAAATTTAGTTTATTTTGGTTGCATTTTCGTTTCGTTTATTTTTCTCTTTTGATTTGATGTTTTTTGTTTCAACGAAAACTATAGAGGTTTAAAAGTTATTTGTTGCCTGATTTTGTTTTTACAAAAAAAAAAACTATACAAAAGTTAATTTATCATTATATGCGTATGTGTTTTGTTGTTGTATGTATATATAGAAAACAATGTTCATTGCCTTCTGGCTTGCGTTTAATAATAATAATCATAAAATATTCATAATTATAATGTAATTACAACAAACTATCCCTAACATAAATATATATATAATGTATATATCTATGCATATGTGTATGTGTTGTAGTTGTCTTATCATAAGTGTTTGTTTATGATATATATGTGTAAAGTGTGTTCGTGTCCGTGTAATTTATATGTGTGTTTCAACATAATTATTTATCTGCCTGCCTGAACAACACCATACTGTAGTTTCTTTCATAATCTACATCATTATAGTACAAAAATAACGCAAACAATGTAATTTTCTAGCACAAAGAACTGTATAATCGACTCACATATATATATATATATATATATAAATATATATTTTCATATGTAGTTAAATGATACGAACATTATTTATAATTAAATAGAAAATGTTGCATTAATTGAAAATGTAATACAGATTATTAAAAAATCGATCCATTACATCCGCCTCTTCTTCAATCTTTCTGTCTATTATTTAACATAAAATTCGTTTATGTGTCACAGCACCACCTTTTAATGTTGTTTCATCTTGTTGTTTCTGTTGTTGTTAATTGTAATTTGTAACTTTGCATCTGATGTTGACGTTAAATTTGTTGCATTAGCTACACTTGGTGGCGGCACACCTGCTACCACAGGCGATGCAGATGAAGATTTCGCGATAACACCGAACGCACGTCATTGGTGAATCTCAGCGCGTCCAGCATGGGTAGCAGCGATAATAATGCCGTATCCATTGGATCGGAGAACCAACTCTTAATGGGAATTGCATTATTTGGAAAACACCGATATGCCCCAGGCGAATTGTCAATTATAAATATCTAGAAAATAATGTATTTCATCTATCAATCTATTTCATTTATTTATAGACAAAAGGCGCTTTTACTTACCCTATTCAAATCACTGCATATGGCTGACAAATCTTTGGTATAGGAGCCATAGTCGGGCGTGCAGTGTTGTCTGTAGTAGCGACGCCGCAGTATATTGCGGCCATTGTCCAATTTGTCAGCAACAGCAGCTCCATAGATCTCCATGCTGGCCGTAAACACAACCAGATCATACCACTGGGATACCTGTTAATGCATATCGATACAAAGATATATATTAGTTGAATTGTTAGCGAATGTCGGTGTATATAGATTCAGCCATATTCTTTATTTTTCCAACTGAAATTCAATGAATTTATTTTCTATTTAGACGCCCAACTCTATTTGAATAATAAGAATCTCAACATGCAGCCGTCTGGCTAAACTACCATCACAGGCTTCAAATGTTAAGATTGACTATAATTAGATATCAGAATGGGGTAACGGTAGTAATACCAAATCACGTTAAACAAATTGATCAGCAATTAATACATCTGGAAATTAACATGCCATGTTATGTGTAAAGCTAAGTGCTTCAATCACTTTGTAATCCGAAAAAGATTTATGGAACCCCCAAATGAGTCAAGCTCTATGAGTCCTAACAATTGCGAGTTGTGTAGCACAAGCCACGATAATTAGTTTGAAGTAGTGTGAAAAAGTCGACAAAGAAATACGCTCTCCGCAAAAAGAGAATAGAATATCGAATCAAATAGAATTCCTTTGAGTTTACTCACCACATCCAAAAAGTAGTCAACATGCGGCCGTTTGTGCACAAAGAATCGCACCGGATGCCTATCGATGGTCACCTTAACAGTAAAGTCGTGCGGCGTTCCCGGTTTCACCGTATTCCTTGGCATTGCATTGTGATGTGAGTGTATCAGTGTCTCGTCTAAGTCCAGTACCAATGTTTTGCGCTGGACCAAGCCGAGTCGATGCCGCGA
The DNA here is from genome assembly GCA_035046165.1 of Drosophila rubida. NCBI lineage: Eukaryota > Metazoa > Arthropoda > Insecta > Diptera > Drosophilidae > Drosophila > Drosophila rubida. Next base: position 10,204,805 of record JAWNOF010000023.1, on the reverse strand, counting down.
CACCGGTGACAGCGGAAAGAGTTCATATTTAACCGGCTGATACTGGATAAACTAAGAGAGTTAATTTTTTACATTCACATATTTTGGTACATTCAAAAATCTGTAGTTGTTTTTGTTAAGCAGACACACAGCTGATCATCATCAAAGTGAAAGGTAGTGTTTAGGCAATACTAAAAAGTACTTATTGTGTGTAATAAGTGAGAGTGGGATGGCGGGTGTGCATCATTTTGTAGTTGCTCTTAGCACACAGCTGATGTGCATCATTAAATGTAATAGGCTCAGCTAAGACAGGTAAATAGCGACTGCTAAGGGTGTGAGAGTGGGATGGCGGCATGTACGAATCTCTTTTGCAATGCAGCGTCATGCTTTGAAAGCACAAAAATACACATGTGAGAGTGAAAAACATGATTGCGACAGCAATTAGAAACTGTCACTGTTTTGATAAAGGATTGATTGGAAGTGTGTATGCGTGGACCCGGAAAGGCAAAAGCTGTAAAGCGATGGCGGAGTGCGGGGGTGTTAGGGTTTTGCAATTCCTTATCGCAGCCTTGACCAGCGATTGCCGTTTATGTTATTTAATCACTGTGTTCTGTGATAACAAAACACGACAAGTAACACAAAATTGAAAGAAATTAACTAAAATTAAACTGTGTAATTTATTCGTCTTGTTGATTTGGTTTTTTGTGTTTTTTTTTTTGTTTAGGTACTTACAGCACGCACTTGGCGATTGAACATGAAACAGATGCATGTCCAGACCTTTGACAGCAGCAAAAGCAGCGCATGGAATTTCATTTGCAACAGCGAAATCATTGGTAAGAAGTTCTCTTCTTACCCACTGAAATATATTTTGGCTAATATTCTTTAGTGTTAAATTCTTTATCGTTTTTTGTTGCGTTGTCAACGTCGTTTTCTGTAGTTCTTCACTATTGTTATTATTGTTGTTCAGCAGAAACCAAAAAAAAAAAAAAAAACAAAAAGAACGAAAAGAAAACCAAAAACAAAAAAAAAATAGAAGCTTCTTCGCTCGCTCGCGTTGAATGCAAAAAAAAAACAAAAACGCGCCGCCGGCTGTCAGGTTACCCCGCCAAGTAGTTTGCCGTTGTAGTTGTAGTTGTGTGGTTGTTGTTGTCGTTTTTCGTGTACTTTGATAACGCGCTCAAAAATTGTTTTGTTTGTATTTGTGTGTTTGCAGTTTGTGGTTGCACGGCGGTATCGTTATCGTGTTATCGATATCCCAATTATTGCTTTTCGACACACACGCATACACTCATATATATATGCACATATATATACACAATCACGGATGTGCAATGAGCGCGAGAGGCGCGTAGGGTATAAAAAATCGATATTTTTAATACAGCACACGAAGAGCGTAGTGTGCAAAGCCGGAGAACTAAGCCTACAAAATTATATCTGCTGGATTTATCTTTCCCAATGCGTTGTTTATAGTTAAATTTATGACACACGTTTTTAATTTTATTTTACATTTAACACTTGTGAAAGGCTCCCAATGTGTTTCATCACTTTTCTCATCACTGCGCTTAGATGTTGATGTTGTTGTTGTTTGTGGTTTTCGCTGCTCTCCTTCTTTATCTCTCTCTCTCTCTCTCTTCTGCGGGTCTATTGCTGTTTGCTGCTGTCACAATTGTTGTTATTTTTTTTTCTTTATTTTTTCTCGTCGTTTTCGATTGTCGCTGGCAAACTTTTTCTTTTGGACAAATTTTCTTGTTTGCGACTATTGCTACGTGCAACAGAAAAATCACAAAAAAAATGTAATTGAATTCGATTTGATTTTCCGTCTTTCTTAAACCATTTTTCTGGCGCGGTAAATGAATATTGCACTTTGATATTGAGTAACCTGGTTCTTGCTTTTTGTTTAATAAATCGCACGCTCACAAATACGTACGCAGAGACACGCACACGAATACACAGTGCTTTAATCAATTTGGCCAAAAGCCAGTCGAACAAAATAAATTGTGAAAAATAAAAGAGAGATTAGTTGTGGAGAGCGTGCTAGTGTTATCGCGACTGTTTGCTGGCGTCTATCGATATGTTATACGATGTGCCCCTGCTCTTGTTCTGCCGGTTGCAAATAAATAAATATCGGCGTATAATTCTGCGATGCAATAACAAATATGTGTAAATACATTCCAAAAGATTGTAATATGTTTGCAAATTGGTTATGTCGCCAACTAAATGCTGCATACAGTATTCATGTAAAATGTAATTTACCAAATATGTGAGCAGAGCGCCATGTTGGCATACGACCAACCATCATGCAAAACTATCGCAACACATTTATGAATATGAAATAAAAGTGTTACGCCACTAAATCATATAATGTTTAAATAAGCTATACAAGCAGTAGTTATTGCAGCATATTAAAATGATCGCGGTGCAAACCCTAAGAACAGCAATCTGTTGGACCACGCGGCTCCATCATGCCGGTCTGAACGTGTATTGCGAATTGCGGAGCATCGATAGGTATTTTAATCGGCCGGCCGCTGTAATCGTTGAAAGCGTCGTTGACGTTCTTTGCAATTTGCAAAAGTGGAAAGAAAAAGAAAAATTATGTAGACTTTTTCTTCGGGCCAAGAGCGAAAGCATATCGAATTTGTGTAAAAGTGTTTTGCAGCGACAATTAAGCGCACCCTACACGTGCTAAGTTGCATTCAAAGCGACCCACTAAAAAACTAGTTTGCAATTTTCATATATATATTAATATATATATATAAGTTGTGGGATATATATATATGTATATATATATATATATTTATGTATGTATATATGTAAATATATATATAAATGTGCGTGTAGCTGCGTGCGTGTGTGTGTGTGTGTATGTGTTTAATGCGGCCAATGTGAAACCAACTTTACAAAAAAGCCGCACTCAGCGTAGACCATTTTTTCGTGTTATATACATATATATTTTTTGGGCACTATTCGTGCAACAAAAAAGCCGCAAGTGAAGTTTGAAAGCGCGGCACGTCGAGCCGGGTGGAGAGGGGGAATTTTTCTTTCGCAAACCGTTTGATAATAACCGCTAAAATTGTGGAAAAACAGGAGAAAACTCCCAAGCGGAAGAAGAAGGCTGCAGCCAGTAAAATGTCTGCAGTTTATTCGCCGCAACCGCCGCCGCCGCTGCCGCTGCCACAACAGCAGCAGCCCCAACCCGTGCAACATCCGCCGCCGGGCTCTGTGCAACTGCCGCCGCCGCAAATGCCGCCACAGCAGCAGCAGCAGCAGCAACAACAGCAGCAGCAACAACAGCAACAGCAGCAGCAACAACAGCAGCCGGGCAGCGGACAAGTTCCGCCGCCAGGTGGCAGTGTCGTCGGCCCCATGGGACCCATGGGTCCAATGCAACAACGCGTTGTCGGACCCGGCGTCGGCAATCCCGGCGTTGGCGTCGGCGTTGGAGTCGGAGTCGGCGTCGGCGTCATGATGGGCACGCCACCCAATCCGGTGGCGCAGCGTGGTGGCGTGCCGGCGCCGCAAGTTAGCTCCGCCCAGATACAGAAGATGCTGGACGAGAACTGTGGACTTATACAGACCATACAGGACTTCCAGAACATGGGCAAGTCGCAGGAGTGCATGAGCTATCAAGTGGCGCTGCACCGCAATCTCGTCTACTTGGCTCAGCTCGCCGATCCGCAAATGAACATTTCCCAAATACTGCCAGTAAGTGCACGCCTCGCTTCAATCAATGTCTAGCGTCTCCCATTAATCGCTGCTCTGCACACCTTTCAGCCACCACACATCATGCAGTCGCAGGCCATGCAGCAGGGCAATCAACCGCCGGCGCCGCACGGCATGATGGGCGTTGTTGGTGGCGTTGGCTTGGGCGGTGTCCCGCCTCCTGGTCAGCAGCAGCAGCAGCAACAACAATTGCCCGGCCAGCAGGTGACACCGGGTGCTCCGCCGCCGCCGGGCAGCGTCATTCAAGCGCAAATGCAGTTGCAGCAGCAGCAGCAGCAGCATGCCAACGATGCGGGCGTTGGTCCAGTTCAAATGCAACCGTATCCGGGTCAACAGCAGCAGCCCACACACCCGGGCATGCCGCCTGGCGCCCAACAGCAATCTCAGCAGCAGCAGCAGCAGCAACAACAGCAGCAGCAGGCGGGTCAAGTGCAGCAGCCGCCGCAAGTGAGCCAGGCTGGGGCACAGCCCCAGGCGGGACCCTATCGCAATGTCCAGGCCGGCGCCGGGCAGGCTCAGGTCGTGGCCAATGCAGCGCCTAGTAAGTGTAACGTATTGCACATTTATTCTAACTGCAATTAGCTTGCAAAGCAATCGAAAATAAATTGTTTCATTTTTGGTTCGCAGTAAGTGCATAGCAATTTAGGGCAACTTGATAGCTTGATCTATTTGCTGTTAAAGCAAATAGGCCACTTTCTGTTCTTACTTCCAATTGTCATTTTCCTATTGGCAAGAATGTTAGGCAATGCTTTTTTCTTTATTTTAGTTAGCCTTCTGTTCTTCAATGTTAGCAAAATACCAAGTTCAATTAAATAGACAGATTGTATTTACTACTAAAATGCAAAGCAATTCACTTAAATCATATAAGCTTCAACATTACTTGATCTGTTTTCCGTTCTCCTATTGGCAGAGCAAAGTATTCTATAGTCCTTTGTGACTCCAATTGTAAATAGGCTAAGGGAAACGCGCTTATCGGCATTGAAAGCAATTCATATCTATTCACTGAACTTTAAATATATCTTTACTAAATAGATTCTTCAACGTCAAAATTATATGCGGCCAAATGAAAGTCAGAAATTTAGCCATAAGATCAATTTGCAAAGCCAAACGTACAGTTGAAATCCCTTTAGCCAATAATCACTTATTGCATCCACTGCTTTTTGCGCCTTGCAGATCAACAGCAGCAGCGCCCCAACAACGGACCGCTGCCACCAGGGCAGAGTCAACCGCCGCCACCGCAACAGCAGCAGCAGCAGCAACAACAGCCGCCCAACCAGCAGCAACAACAACCACAGCCGGGACCGGGCCAGGTGCCGCCGCCGCAAGCCCAATACCGGGTGAGCTACCAGCAACAGCAGCAGCAACAACAGCAGCAGCAGCAACAGCAACACGGCCACTATCCGGGCTATCCGCCGCAGTCGCAGCCGCAGTACCAGCCACAGAATGCTTATCCCTACGGGCCGCCCGGTCAAGGCTACGGACCACCGCCGCCGCCGCCCAATGCACAGGCGGCCTACCATCATGCGGGCATGCCGCCCACATCAACAGCGGCCGGCGCCCAGGGTGTGGTGCACGCGTATCAACCCAATCCGAATGCCGGCGGCGCTGCGGCAGCCGGACAGCAGCAGCAGGCACCGCCACCGGGCGCCTATCCGCCGCCGCCGCCCACACAGCAGGTGGCGCCGGGCCAGCAGCCGCCGGGGCCGCCGCCCACGCAAATGTACGGCCCACCGCCCACGGCGGGCGGTCAGGCGGGTCCGCCAGGACCTCCTGGTCCGCCCCAGAGTGTGCTGCCCAACCAGTATGGGCCACCGCCGCCACAGCAGGCGGGCGCCGTGCCCGGCGGTCCGCCGCCCATGGGCCCCTATGCGGGCTATCCGCCCAATCAATACGGCCAAGCGGGCGCACCCGGTGCCCCGCCCGGTGGCGGCTACGGGCCCCCGCCGCCCGGCAGCCAAGCGCAGTCACCGTATCAGGCGTACCAACAGGCCACCGGAGCACCGCCCGGCAGCTATCCGGGCCAGCCGGTGCAGGGGCCGCCGAATGCGCAGCAGGTGAGTGTGGCGGGCGCCAATGCCGGGCCGCCACCACCGCCGGCCAGCTACAGCACGGCGCCCAGTCAAACGCCGCCGCCACCACAGCAGCAGCAGCAACAACAACAGCAGCAGCAGCAGCAACAACAGCAGCAGCAGCAGCAGTCGGCGCCCAATCAGCAGCAACAGCAGCAGCCGGGCAACCCGAACGGTCCGAATACTCCGCAATCGACGCCACCGCCGCCGCCTACAGCTGTGGCCGGTGTGCCGCCCAACCAGCAGGCGCCTGGCGCGGGCGCTGCACAGCAGCAGCAACAGCAACCGCAGTATGCGCCCCAGCAGCAGCAACAACAGCAGGTGAGCAGCAACTACTGACTCCAGCTTATCCTAGATCCAACCTTTTCTGCCTGACAGAACTATGTGTAGACAGTCTAACCCTTATTGCCCAAGAGCCTGCAATATTATACAAACAAAAGTTTGCATGCTGTTTGAAAATTCCTACTCTGACGATCTTAAATCACGCATTAATACAGTGGACTAAACGTGACTTCAAATAGGTTTATTATAATTTGTATGGATATTGGGAATCGTTTGATTTTTGGATTTTACATTTGAAACATACCAATAATAACAAATTACATGCAGTTTAAATTCAAATGCCATGCAAAGCATTTAGTTAAGTGTCCTAGTTTCCATATTTGAACAAGTGGGAAAATGATATGAAATCTTCGAAATCTTACACATTTTCCAATTAGATATATGTTATAGTACACATACAATTTTGCACGATATATTGGCGAACTATGACAAACTCTATCGCTCTTTTCAGCCGCTGCAACAGCAGCCTGGACAGCCAGGACAACAGTTGAGCGCCGTGGTGTCGGGCGTGTCGCCGTTGCCCACCCAACAGCAGCCGACGTACTCGACGCCGCCCACCAGCGTCGCCGGCTACGGAACACCGCAGCAGCAGCAGCAACAACAGCAGCAGCAGCAGCAGCAACAACAACAGCAGCAGCAACCGCAAGGTGGACCGCCGCCACAACAGCAACAGCCACCGCCAGGCGGACCGCCAAATGCAACGGCGCCGCCGCCGCCAAATGGCGCAACGCCACCAATGGCGCCCAATCAATATCAGCCGGCACCCGGTGGTCAGCCGTATGGAGCACCGCCGCCGCCGCCGCAGGGCTATGGGCCACCGCCGCCGGGCAGCGCGTATCCGGGGCATGGCTATCATCAGCCGCCGCAGGCAGGCGGCTATGCGCAGTATCCGCCAACGCAGGGCTACCAGGGCTATCGGCCGGCACCGGGCGGCGCTCAGATGCCGCCGCCGGGAGCACCGCAAGGGCCGCCGCCAGCGGGCGCCTATGGCTACTATGGCAATCAGCCGCCGCAGTAATGATGAATTGAGCGAGAAGCGAACAACAACCATAACAACAACAACAACAACAATAACAAGAACATGACGAGAAACTCGAAGCTGCGCACACCAGTTGTCTCGCTCGCTCTGCTGCAAAGTAAGCGTTGAAGCTAAGCCTGCTTAGGATGTGCGTGTCTCTGTGTGCGTGTGAAGCACATTAATACTTCTAAACATTTAGCATTAGTTTGTAACTTGTACTTGTATTTGTAGTAATTGTAATTTGAGTCGAGAGCGAGAGCGAGCGTCGAGACGCGTCCATTATGCATATATATATAAATATATCTAGAACTCTTTAACATTAACATATACATACATCTAAAATTACATCTTTATACGCAATTTTCATTTCCACACTCTCTGTAATATCCCGTAGTTTTTTTTTTTAACTTTTAATCATCCTTTTTTTTCTCGTTTTATTGTAATTGTATATCGATAACGTAATGTCTTCAATCGCGTGTTAATTGTAACTTTTGCATAGTTTTTACATGCATACATACATATATATATTTTTTTAAAGCCAATTTTTACATTCAACTAAAAGAACAGCAAGCACATAGATCCAACGACGACAACAACAACAACAAACAAGCATGAGAATAAATACAAAACATTTAAGTAGTATTTAATGATCAAATATTCCAATCACAAAACAACTCAAACTCGACTATTTTACATAAACACACGCACCTGTATATGTGTGAGTGTGTGTGTGTGTGGGCGCACTTTAATCTAACTGTAATTCTTAAGCAGCAGAGAAGAAAAGGTTAAATTGTCATCAATAGCAGCATTTACATTTAGAAATTTGGCAGACATCATTTGTGCTAAGCTAAAACAAAACCAATACTATTATTATTTAAAAATACTTACGTATAAAAATTGACAACAAAAAAAGAAACAAAAACAAATAAAAACAAGCGAAATGCATTCAATAAAAGTAATCAGCAGGCTCAATTTGCTGGGGCGCGTGTGTGTGTGTGTGTGCTGTTGAAATATGGCCGCTTTCTGAGGAGTGTTGCCTACTTTCCAGACGATAACGATAGTTAGCGATAGCTGCAGCTCAAGTAGGAATCGAAACAAATATTTAGATGGACACGTTTTATTTGGTTATAGAAATGTTCGTGAGTGTGTCACAGTAACATGGCATTGCATGTACATTGGTTTTTATTTTGCTTTTTAACGAAATGACTGACGTACTTTGGAATATGTTTATCGGTAGTCACCCCACAAACGAGGCGCGCTGCTCACGAGTGTATATCGCTGCTTTGCTCTCTCACACCGTCTGTCTTGCCCTCTCTGTTTATCACATGTGAGCCTGCTGCTCGCAGGCTGCTTGTTGCTGTCCCTGTTCCTCTTCCGCCTGCGCTGGCTCCACAACTGCAGCGGCTTCCGGTGTTGTTGCTGCCTCCTCCTTGCCCTTGCGATACTTCAGCTTGTGTATGAGCTTGCGCAACAGATTGCGCGGCATTGTCGTCTGCCGCTCGACAATCATCAGTTTGGTGGCCACACTATGAATAGGCCCAAACGCCAAAGCAACCACGGTGCACGCCAAACAAATCACATTGTACGGCATGCTAAAATCCGGCGTAGGCAGCGACACAATCAACGCCTCGGTGCGCAGCGTCAGCGTGTAACTGGGCCGGCTGGCATTGAACGAATCCCTAAACAAATGTGCCTCCAGCGGTAGGGCGCTGTAATTGCGTCCCATGGGCAGCTGGCTGCTGATGACGGCAGCGCCAATATAATGGCCGTGATTCGCATCTGGCGGATACTCAAGCCACTTGAGCAGCAGATAGTCCACCTCGATGGTTATCAATGCACTGCTCTGCGCCGGCAGCACAAAACCAATCTCCAGGTGCGTGGGCAACTCGCGCTGCTTGCTCGGCGCATATTGCAGCAACTTAAAGGGAAGCGCCTCATCGGCGTACTCGCGACGCCGCTGCCACTTGCCGCGTATGCGCAACGTGTGCAAATAGGCGTGCACGTACCACGGGATCAGCTCCAGCAGCACCACGGGCAACGGCTCATAGTGTGTGTTGCGTATTTCGGTGGCAATGCGCCCACGTTTCTGCCCATTGCCCAGCAGATAGCGATGTGCGTAGAGCGGCGGCGGCGGCACATTCAGCGAACTGCCGGTGCGACGTGTGCCCTTCTCGCTGATCCAGGCAATGTTGAAGAGACGCGTTGAGGCCGCAGCATCCGACGTCGCCGCCAACTCCTCGAACTGTTTCTGTATATCGTAGACGCCATAGAGCACGTTGTGGCCACCGCGCGTGCTGCTCACGTTCCACGCCGGAGCCGGCACCAATTGAAATCGAGCGCCCTGCTCGCTGCGCTGCACATAGATGTGGCTGCTGGCAGCAAGCTCGCAGTAGCCATTCAGTCCCATGCCGAACAGGCGACGCAACGAAAAGTCAGTGTTGCTCTGCTCCAGCAGCTTCAGATCGTACACCAAGTTGGCGGTCTGCGTCAGCTCCACAATGCAATTGTTGTCGTCGTCACGATCGCAGAGCGTGCGCACCTTGAGACCCAATGAATGGTATTTGGTGTTGTGCACGTAGCCCGAATTGAGCAGCGTAGCCAGGCCGGATGCACTGCCGCAGGGCAACAGTTTCTTCCAGGGCGTCAGGTTCTCGGTGCACACAATTTCGCGCGGCAATGTGGCGTAACGCACAAACTGTTCGCTTGCGGCCGCTCGGTGCATGAACTGGGGCCGAAAGATATGACGTGGTGCAATGCTGTTTGTGTTGTCCACAAAATTCAGCGAGGAGCACAATACGCCGGAGAAGACATTGGCCAATTGCATCCATTGTTTGTTCACCTCAGCGTTGGTCAGATTGCGTGCACTGAACCAGGCCCAGAGTTCTGCGCCGCCGGTGGCATCCACAATGGGGTAACCCCAGCTCTCGTATCGCCACAGCCCTTGGGTTAAGCTTATATGCAACTCCTTCACATCGTAGCTCTGCAAAATCTCGGCAATGACACGCGGCGTCAGTTGTGTGTGATAAACTGCAAGTAGAGAGAGTGGAATTATGAATGTGTTACTGCCCGTTTGCACTAGGTTCGGTATTACAGCTATAAATACGACTGGACAGACAGACAGAAAATAGCTTGAGTACTCACGATTGTTGCGTGCGCCGTAGTGCCACCGTGTGGTGAACTGAAAGTATGTGTTTACATGGTCGCCGGCAAGCGGACGCACCACAAGTTCTTCGTGGAATTGTTCATCGGTTTGTTGGTGGCCGCGAACTGTGGGTGTTAGCGGCGCGCAGAGTAGCAACAGCAGCAGCAGCGGCAGCGAAGGAAATGTTGCCAATGCAGTTAACATTTGAATGCAACGACGTAGCGAGAAATGCTCATTGAAGAATAAAAATAATACTTCGTATTTTATGGCATCAATTAAACTAGAGATGTTGATATGTCAACGATAAGTCGAAAGTCTACCTTGTTCTGCCCTATTATATCGATATATTTTGATAAGCTTGAAATGCCAAAAATTTCAAATACTTATTGCTTTTTGTCATACCAAATTTATTTCACTTGCGCTGTGTGCGTAAATTAAATTGTTATTTGCTAAATAAAAAAAGAATAATAATGCTCAAGCCATAGCTCGTTTCAACTAATTACTACCTTTGCATTGATATTTTCGCATCGATATTTGTGTGTTTACAGCAACTCTACAAAGCAGCTGGAGCAACAGAGTTGCTTTGGTCATGAGGCGATCACACTGACACAAATAGTTATGCTAGTGGCTGTGTGTGTGTTGCTGCAAATCGGGAGAAAATGTAAACATGCTAAAAAAGAAGGAACAATAAAACGCACATTTTGACCTGTTTGTAATGTTTTGTTTATTAAAGTAACGATAGAAACTTTTATAAATGCCTCGCATGCAATGATGATGATCAAGGACTTTACAATGCTTTTTATTTCAATTTAATCAAGCACGTGACCAAGTTGTAAAACACTAATTGTCAGTTATTTCAAATAACAACAGCATCCAGGTAGAGTAAGATAACCTTAATTCTGTTTAATAATTTCGATATACATATACAAATCAAGTGTTTCAAAATTATGCATTGCTTTCCCATTGAAAATTATGCGGAGTTATGTAATATACATAGCAATTTTTTAATAAGAGTTGTTTCCGACATGTCTCGGTCCGTAATTGCAATTCGATTCGATTTTTGCGCGTTACCAGCTTCGGTCACACCGAAAGCGTATGGCTGGCTAATATTCCGAACAGTGTGACCGGTTCGGAAAACGTATCGAACAAGCGAACGAGTGCATGCCTGCGTTCTACCTACGTTGGGTCACACTGCACACTCAGGGCTGTCAGTTGTTAGAGAGCCGAGCGACTGTGAAGACGTACGTGTGTGCTCATACAGTGCTCTCAAGAATTTATTTTTGGTAAATTTTTTTGCTTCTCTTTGGTATAAATTAATAAGTATATTAAACAAACAAATCACGATAATAAAACAAATTAACGCCGCAATAATTATTTGATAAACAATTAGTTTAACGTACAACAAATGCTGCAACAACAAACAATTTATGCAAATTTCAGGCAGTTTTTTTTTCTCCTACTGCAAATTTCAGGCAGTTTTTTTCTCCTACTGGCAGCAGCACAGCAAGCAAAATATATAACATAAATGAAAATGAAATGAAACAAAACAAAAACAACAAAAACAAAAAAAAATGTAATTACACATAGCGGCGCGCACACTTCATCAGTCACACTATAATAACTAACAACAAAATGAAATGCTCTTTTTTTGTAGTGTTGTTGTTGTCAAATAGAAGCAAAAACAAAAGCCATTTAATCGAAAGCGACACATTTAAATATATATATATATGTATACATATGAATATATATATATATATATATGTATGGGCGATTAAACAAACATTGCATATTATTTCACTATTGTTGAACAAATATACTTGGATATATATATCTACCAACAACAACAAACAAAAAAGAAGAGAGAAACAACAAAAGCGTTAGCCGTTTCTTTCAATTGAATTGAATGGAAAAAGAAATTGACAATTCGCGGAAGACGACACGACGACGACGACGGTGAAGAAAGATTTTTACTCGCGTCGCGGTATACTTCAACTGTTTTTGAACTTTTATTGCGTTGCTGCTGAGCAAGAGCGCCAAACTACAAAAGTCGCTGGCGAACGTATCGAACAGCAAGAAAAAACAACAACAGCAGCAGCAACAATATTTAACGAAACAAGAACGTGTGTGTGCGAGTGCAAAAGTGTTGTGAGAGAGAGAGCTAGTGTACGACATTGAGCATGCGCTCAAATGTAGCCGAAGCCTCAGCTGAATGCATGTGTGTGTGTTGGCCGCACTAAACGTGCTCTCTCTTCTGTGCGCGTTTTGAAGAACTCACACACTAAATGTGCGCCATTTGCCATTATTGTGTTCTCAGATCTTAGCTCTGCTGCTGCTTTTGTGGTCGTCGTTGCTTGCTTGCTGCTTTGCTTGCCTTAGGACAAAAAAAAAAGAAAAAACGTTGCCTTTTATTTTTGTTTTCTATTTGTTGTCCATGTTAATATCACTTTTTCTTTCGTTTTCAAATGTCTATTCTATTAATTATGCCAAATGTAGCAAATTTAAAGAAAAAACAATATTAAAATACGTAGAAGAACAATAAAATTCATGTCTATATATATATATATGCGTGTGTGTGAGTGTGCGTGAATGTGCACATATATACAAACATAAAAACAAAAAGAAAAGTGTACAAAGCGAAAAGTAACGGAAAGTTCGTAAACGACATTCTTTGCTCTCTCACTCGCTCTCGCTCTTTTGTGGTCGTCGGCATTGTCGCGGCTCTGCAGCAGCAACAACAGAACAGCAGGGCAGCGGGTGCGCAAGCGAGAAGGCGAAACAACGTCGTAGTCGCTTGCTCGCTGAGAGCAGCGCCTAAACAACGAGCGAAACAGCGAGCAGAGCAAAAGCAGCGCCAAAACAGGCAGTAGGCGCAGTAGCTACGAGCTTTTGAGAGCAACCAACCCAAAGAGTAGCAAAGCAAAGCGACACACACAAACAGCACTTCAAACGAGACGCGACCTACTCTAAAAAAAGCAAAGCAAAAAAACAAAAAAGGTGATTTTTTTGTTTAATTTCTGTATTATTTTCTTTTAATTTTCGATTTAGTTATTTTTTATTCTCGCATAAATGTAACTCCCTTTGTAGGCTAACAAACTTGTAAAATAAATTAGCTTGTAAGTTTCTTCTCTAGTACAACAGCAGCAACAACAACTACATTTATATTTGTAAGCAACAACTACAAACTACAAAAAGTGCTGCCTTGACAAAGAAAATAAAGCAAAAATATTAGTAGACCACACAACTACAACAACAAATAATTTGTAGCCGACTGCATTTTTCTGCGTTGCGGAAAATTAAAAATGATAAAAAGATACTGAAAAAAATAGAAAAACGAAATACTAAAGTCAAATAAACGTAATTTTCATTGCCTTTACCAAACGGAAAAACAACAACAATAAATTACACTTTTTCTTTGCTCTTGCGCTCGCCCTTTCTCACTCTCTCGCTCTCTATCTCAGTCACGTCAAATTTCATAACTAGTTTGACAATAGTCATCACATGTCTACATACATATGAAATATTGCAGCATTTTATTTATATTGTTCTTGTGAGCGAATTGCATTTGGGACACAGCAAAATATCAGAAGAAAAAAGAAAAAATACAACAAAAATGAGGATATAAAAAATCGAAATGCGCCATTGCGCTTCCCACTCAGAAATGTGTGTGAAACGCGCGCGCGTCATTCTGCTGCTGCTGTGCGCGCTCATTTGTCGCTTTGTAGCGCGCTCACTTTCGTTCAATTACAAGTGTATTAATGCGCGCTCGCTCTCACTCTGCCAGTGTTATCCCACACACGTGCGTCGCCCTGCATACTGGCACACAGATGCATGTGTATGTGTGCAAACATGTAATTTCCTGTGTCCGTCTATCCTTAGGCACAAAGCACACCGACAAAGCGAATTTTACATTGCATGAGTAATAACTACGCCACTGAGATTGAGAATAAGAGAGTGTTTGTATGTGTGTGCAGCATTTCCTTTTTGGAACATGTTTGTGCATATGTCTTGTCATCGTGGTGAGTTGTGGGTCGGGAGGGGAGGTCGTCTTTCGTTTTTTTCTCTTTTGTTTCCTTTAGGTTTTGTCAAGGGCATTCAACCGCACCTACTTTATATGTTTTAAAAGCTACAGCTGGGTATCTTTTTCGCCTAAATAAAGTTCATCCTTGCTCTGTCGCTGACACTGATCATCGGTGACGTCATACGACGACGAAGACTAAAAGCACATTGGCTATTTTTATATTAAGAGCAGCAGGCCGAACAACTACAGCGTGTGTATCGCTGTTGCCATCGTCGCATTCGCATTCCTCAAATAATTTTGTATTTTATAATACTGGGGAGGGGGCAAAAAAATAGCCAAAGCAGCAGCGCATTGTCGCGAGCGAACACAGACAGACACACACACATACAGTCAGCCAGTCAGTCGTGTACAACGACAACGCTCTGCCCTCGTCGCTGTCGCTGCCGCCACCTTGTTGACCCAGCTAATTTTTCGCTGGGCCCTCTGCCGCGTTTTCGAGCTAAACGCTCGGGCCCGCGCTGGCGGCAGACTGAACGTTTTCATACATTCGAAATTTCAACGAACTTCGCTTTTGTGGCCGTCAACCACCGCTGCCATTGTGGACGTTCACAACACACTCTCGACTTGACGTCGTGTCTCTCTTTGTAGTTTTGTCGCGCATCGTCGCTAGCGTAGCTACAAGCATGGGGTTTGTTTCAGCGCAAGCAAATGCTCTCTCTGTATTTCTCGCTCTTTGTGGTTCTCTCTTGTACTTATTAATTTTTCTATTTACTTAGGTTTTATTTTATTCTTTTTTTGTGGTCAGACAAAACGACGTTATTGTTGGCATTGCTGTTGTAGTTGTTGTTGTTGTTGTTGCTTAATTGCATTTTTGTCTTCTTATTTTTATAAATTTATGAAATGCTACGCACACATACAGGCAGCAAAGATACACTCAATTTGCAAGCAGCAATGTCGCTGTGTCTGTGTGTGTTAGTTTGCGTTTGCTTCCGTTATCCATGCATATGTAGCTATGTATGAATGTTCATACATACATATTTACGTATATATTTGTGCGATGTCAATTTTCATAGTGATGTAATAGTTTTTAGGTGCGGCTTCCATCTCGGTTTATTTGCTCTATTTGTTCTATCTTCCGCTTATTCCATACAATCGGGGTCATATGCAAACACATACACGCATACATTCGAAAATACATACATATGTAAGTAGTTTGTGTGTAGTGTCTGTGTTCCACATTTTTGTCTTGTCATCGTCGTTGCAGCCTTCGATGTGACGTTCTTTTCTCCTTATTTCCCCCCGAAACTCTTTATCAGCCGTGTGTGTGTAGAAATGTAACTTCCGCTTGTCAAATCTGCATAATTCAAATAAAATAAAATTGTAATACCCGCACAATGTGTATATGTATGTGTGTGTGTTCTCATCTTACTCACTCTTATCGTTAATTTGCCAGTGTATTGCACACACACACACACACATACTATTTACATTCATATTACATACACGTAATCGGTTCACATACATACTTGCTCTTGGATATGTTCTCCAGATTCTCTCAATAAATTAAGCCCATTAAGAATCGGAGGCATTTAACGTATTGGCCTGCATATGTTAATAAGTATTTACAAATGTAAATTCTCGCTGTGTTATTTTACAGTTTCTGCATAAATGCATATTTATGACTGACTGCCTATTTGTCTCTCTCTCTCTCTCTCTCTGTCTACGTTGATTTTAAATGCTTTAAGTAGAGCATGCAAAGGGGCGACGTCATAGTTACATACTCGTTGCATGCACATGCAAAAATAGTATGCATGTGAGAGTGATCGCTGGCCTCTCTTACTCTCTTGGTAGCTCTTTGAGCTAGAGAGAGTTCCCGTATATTCAATTGATTTTCAAGTTTATTAGCCAACCTCGTCGTTACAGCTGTTTTACAGCTGGAATTTGTTCCCTTTTTGTGATCGAAAGAGGAAGATACGCACATAACGTTGCGAGTGAGTGTGCGACTGAGATAGTGATATCTAGCGTGTGCCGTCTTATCGCCTTGGCAAATGCTTCGTAATTGAGTATGTACACAGTGTATGTATTATGTATGTGTGTACATATACACTTTTGTTTCGCTTGCAATCTTGTTAATTTGATAGGCTTTCAAGCAACATGAAAACTGCCCAATTTTTGTTGGGCGACTCTCACGTTTATCAAATTAAAATATTATATTTTATATGGGCGTGTGCGCGTCTATGTATATACATATATATATATATATATATATATATATATGCGTGCGTGTGTGTGTGCGACCGTGAGAGCTGCACTCGAATGTTTTTTGTTGTTGTCATTTCTTTCGCTTTACTCATTCGCGCCTTTTGACAGTCGGCTTTGTCATCGTCGTCATCATCATCGTCATCGTTAGTGATGAGCAGCGCACAATTAAAATCAGCACTGTGGGATATGAATGCAAACACACTTACATACATAGACGTGGCCATCAAAAGCGAATGGTAAATGCGTGAAAGCCACAGAAAGAGCGAGAGTAGCAAAAAAAAAAGCAGAAGCAGCTAAATTCAAAATAAATACAAATATAAGCACATATTTGGGGCTCACTCTGCGCGTGCGTCGAACACTTATTATGATTATTATTATTTAGGGGGCGCAATTCTAATCGAAGCAACGTTTTAGCACACATACGTAGCAATAAATACGAATATCGATATGTATAAAATGTGGACAGCATAAATTCATTGATTTTTGACTTTTACTTTCCGCTAAGCTTCGTTGTTTGTTTTAATTCTTCTCTTCTTCGACATCGTCGTCGTCTTTGTCGCTTTCTTTGTTGCGTTTATGCTGTACACACATACACACACACACACGTATACACACACACACACGTATACACACACACACACACACATAAATACACACATACATACACACACACACACACACACACACACACACATACATACATACATACACACACACACACACACACACACGCACGCTCCTTTTTGCATTACTGTTGTTATTGCTGCTTACTGTTTCTATCACGGAAGTGTGTCATGCACATTGAATCAATGAATAGCAGGCAGGCAAATGCAGGCCCCACAGACACAGCACATACGATTGAAATTGGCACGTCCATTGCGAACAGTGTGTACTCACTATAAATAATATGTATATGAGTTGCTGATTGGAATGATCCAAATAGACGCAGCATAAGCATGCACACACACAAACCCAAACAAACAAATACGCCTTTTGCTGCTGGAGCTTTTGACGTCAGTGTAATTGCGTGCTTCGCTTAATGTTTGAATATATTTTTAAGTACTCATACATACACATGCATATTTATTTTATTAGTTAAATTGATTTACGCGTACGCACGACAGAAAAAAATTACGAGATATATGTAGAAATAATTTTGAACATTGGGCATTATTTATTGTATGTATAAGAAATTATTTGGCGCATGTAAATTATCTATAAGCTAACAACGTTACAGCTAGGTATAGTGCATTAATTATCTATATACAATGCATACACCTAAACAGCTACATAGCAGCGCGGTCAAGGTCAGCACCTTGTGTTAGTGTGACCAACGTATTCTGTTCTCTGCTGTCTGCTCCCACACCATCAGGTAGAGATGGTTACGTGCGTCTGTCTGTCTATGCCTCTTCCTCTGTCTGCGCCAGACAGCCAACTTTTCAGCACGTTTCTACTTGAACTTTTTGCGCTGTTGTTGTTGTTGTTGTTGTTGTGTCTGCGTATTGATTTCATTATCCTGCCGAAAAATTAAATAAGATAAAAACGACGACGAGTAACTGAAGTGAACCGTTCGTTGTCTGGCAGCAGCATCACATCTCTCTGCCTCTCTTTGTCCTTTAATCATAACAAATCGACAGCTGGGTGCTGGGAACACGAAAAATGTCAACGACTTTGGAGTTTGTTCTTGTTGTTATTGTTCCTTTTTTATTTCGCTCTTTCTCTCGGCAGCTTCTTTTTTCATTTGTTACTGTTGTTGTTGTTTCAGTCGGTTCATTGACATTTTTGAACTGAACTTAAGGGCGACGCCAACACATTTTGGGGTTGCGTTTTGTTCTTGTTGCTGATCCATTTAAATGTGACGCTTGTCTCGGCAAATATTTTTCAACACTGGTTAAATCTCAGCATGCTGTTTTTTTATGTACTGTAGATTGTAGTTTGTGCAGGGCATAGAACGTGTTGTTGATTTTAACTGTGAACGTCTATTTTTTTTTCAAAATTTCTTTCATATTTTAAATGCAATAATAAAAGTATATCTTTGATAAGCACATTCTACTTCTACCGAATTACTAACAATAAGAAGCACTACTAATTATTGGGTATTATACTGTATACTTGCAGGCTCCTTGGTCGAGATTTCCAATATAAAACCTAATTAAGGACTATTAAGAGGTGAGTGATCGCTTAACCTATCGATTATCGATAAACGCGTGCGTCTCAGGGTCAAGTGCGCGTAGTTGTCGTGATCATGTAGGTAGTGCATGGGACGTGCCTCCCGCATTCGTTGTTTTGTTTTCGCGTTGATTTCGGCCAAACTGAGTAATCAAATAGCACTGAATAGATTTCGATGACGCACTCAGCACGTGTGTGTATATGTATGTGGATGATAGTATAATCCGCGCATAGCCGGCAACAAGAGATGACGCCGGTCTCAGTCACTCTCAGACTTTGCGCTCAGACTCTCATGTATATATGTTTGCTCACACTCACACACAGTTTCAGGCGGATATGCATATGCACGTGTGTTTGTTTGTTGAAGAGAAACCTGTTTGTAGCTGCAATTTAACTATGCAATTCGTAGTTTTTTTGTGTGCAGTAATCGGTGTAGTGAGCGGGGGTGTGAAGAGTGATGGCTAACGAAGATCAACGGCGAAACTAGTTGGTTAATTATAGGCAAGTTAATATGCTGACAGAGTCAGCTGTTTCGATGGCTGCCAACCATGTATCGATAATATTGCTGCCATTGCAAAATCGATTAAACATTGGCACCTTACATTGTATCGATAACATGCGATCGAAAAAACAACAACATTTTAGTACCAAAACGCGGCACACTTTATTGTATAATTTGGTAAGTGTGCCAATTTACAAGTTTTTTGCATCACAAACTTGGCAACTTGGCAGTCAGCTGGCAAAAAGTTTGACGGTTTGGCCAGCTGCAACAGCAACAGCTGCCGGCAAAAAGTGTTATCGATGATTTACTCCCACAAATGCAGCTGACGTCAATGCTGACAAACACACACGTACATTGAGCCGAGCTTTGTGGTGTGTCCTGTTATAACTGCTGTTATATAAGTTTGTGTATGTAAATTATGACAGCGCGTTCTTTAAAACGATGACAAACTGTTCGAATGGGTGTATGGCGTAAAGTGCACGATGCGTCAGTTACATTAAATCAATAAAATACATACAATATGCACATACATACATGAATATGGATGTGATTCTATGTGTGTACACACTGTTGCTGTTCTGGTTGTGAGCTGCGCTGCTGCTGCTGTCGCTGCTTAGTCATTAGCGTCGCCATGCCAAGTGCAATTTAGGTCATGTCATGGCCCTTAGCAGCGCTGTTAGACCTTAACAGTACGCTGTTAACATGCTACATTCAGGCCACCGACAAGCAGACGATATTACAAACATATGTACATATGTATATACTATGTATGAACTTCTTATTTGCAAGCACCTGTTGTGTGAATTATTACATGCATGTGTGTGTGCGTGCGATCTTTTGTTGTTGTTGCCAAGCACCCGCTACATTGCGAACAGGTTTATTTACGCGTGACTGCCAAAGCGTCACACAAGCACACACATGCACAACGGCGCACGCACTTCACCTCAGCTCACCACAACACAGCCTGAGCTTTGCTTCGTTTCAATTCCAATGCATTCCCAGCCATTGTTGCAGTTCCATTTATTTATGACGCAGTTAAAGCGCACCCCACAGCTGATGATGAAATATCTGATTGACTGACTGATATATTTCCAGCTGTCGACTTCTAACATTTGTCAATGCTCGAAATGGAGTGTCGTCGCACAGCAGTAGCTCACGTGTGCATGCCTAATCATCCATGTATATGTGTATTTACATACTTGTGTATGTAGCTGTTGTAGTAGTTAGTTGATTGTGTGATATTATTTCCGGCCGACAATAATTGTGATGTCATTATATGGTAATCGTGCGCTTTTCCACAATTTAAACACAATTATGTACAACGCTGAAATTGAGACGCGCTTCTTAAGCTCTTTTAACGCTCTACAATTGATAACAACAGTAAGAGTAGCGCGTTGTGGCTCTGTGTTCATGTGTATGTGTAAAAACTAAGCACAAGCAATAGAGCTAAAGAGCTTTGGACATTTTGTTTTGTTTTCGTTGCGACGCTGCGTTGCGTCGTAAATAATATTTTGCGATTATTATTTTATTGTTGATTATTTCAAATGCAGCAGCTAAGAAAACGGACAATGAGCTAAAAGAACACCAAGCTGGGGAAGTTTGAGTAGGTAAATCAGCATCATCGACATCAGCACATGGCGTGAGAGCGTGAGAGTGGCAAAGCGGGGGGAGAATATCACAGCACGTTTTGTCATTTCAACTAGAGCGGGGTTATGTTTGCCGTTTGTTATTGTTGTTGCTGTTGGTTGGTGATAATGCGGCGTACACTCAAATTTCTAGAAATATGGAACGGAAGCGTACATCATGCACACACGCACAGACGTACGTACAAACATAGATATGCATACAGATATCGCACATTCCCAGCAGAATGAAAATTAAAAGCAGACATATTATGAATACGAATTGATTCCTTAGGCAAATTGTTCTGCTGACCAGTGTTGCCCAGGCCAATTATAGCAAATGATCAGTATTGCCAACTTGTGTGCAGTGAACAAATGAGAGAGCAAGGAATAACGAGAAGACCTTTTATTAAACCACTTTGAATATTCATGTGTAGGCAAGCCTACGCACATACATAGATATGTACATACACACACGTGCATAAATAGATTCATAAATAACCTGTATTCTACGAGAGAATTTGTTGCTCAGCTTGAACTTTATGCAGAAATCGATTGTTTGCTGGGTAATTTGCAATTTTGGCAGTAGCAAACGACAGTTTCTATATTGTATTTATTTTTGTCTTTATATATGTATATTATAGAAATACACACATACGCACACATATGTAGATAGCACATTGTATATATGTGTTGGTGTGTTGCCATTGCTAGAAAACAGTTGTCATTTGGCCTTGAACCTGAATTTCGAAGTTCAGTTGCGTTTTTTTGTTTTTTTTTTGCTTTGCCTTTTGTAGTAGGTGCACACACTGGCGAACTCATACACACTCAGACGGGCAGCCATGTTGAGTGTGTAATACTGTTTTTGCTGCATTACGTTGACTGATATTTTGCATTTGTCAATATTAATATTGTTATGTTTTTGTTTTTATCTATGACATTTTCGTGTTAACTCCACTATTTCAATTCTCACTCGCAGGGTTAGGAATTCCCTAAGTCGAACAACGACAGCAAATAATGATGTTTTGCATTTGCTCACTCTCTGGCCTCGCTATCTGTGCATACATATGTAGCTCTCT
Source organism: Drosophila rubida (assembly GCA_035046165.1). Taxonomy (NCBI): domain Eukaryota; kingdom Metazoa; phylum Arthropoda; class Insecta; order Diptera; family Drosophilidae; genus Drosophila; species Drosophila rubida. Next base: position 10,182,883 of record JAWNOF010000023.1, on the reverse strand, counting down.
CTCTCTATATCTCTCGCTTACTCACACTGACCGATAAAAGTTCTGCAAATTTTTTCGTAGATGATGATGAGGTGTGTCACAGTCGAGAATTCGTACGGACTTTAGCATTTATTTCAAGTTGGGTTAATGAACTGCCGCATATTATACATGAGTTACCTAGGGGTCGTTGCAGTGCGTCGAACGCTTTCAATTTCTTTTTTACGCCTTTTTATTTTAACATTTTATTTGTGCCTAATTAATAAAGAAATTTTTATGGACAATTGCCAATATGGCCGACCCCACGTACAGAGTTGCCATTTGTTGTTGTTGTTACGGTTACCAGATGGTTGCAGCGCAGCAAAAAAATCTAATTTCGATTTCGATAGAATTTGTGTATGCATTTGGCTATGTGTGCATGCGTGTGTGAGTGCCAGTGTGAGTTTGGCGAACTACGCGGATGCCTTTGCCTTTGCAAAATAATAAGAAAGTAAATATTTATTTTTACATTGTTGCTGTATTGTATTGAGATTCAAGCAAAAATGCACAATCACACATACAATTTGATTTGCATTTTATTGTGCATTTGCTGCGTCTTCAAGCTTTATTACTTCCTATCTTGCAACCCCCTTCTACTTGTTCAAAGACCGCATGTTGAAATACGCACGCACACATTTAGAGTGACGTGTTTATGTATATATATGCACTATGCACACAATGGCTTAATAAATGAGAATGCACGCGCAAATTTAAAGCGCACTCAGCTGATTTGCTCGAACTGAACAATATTGCTGTTATTGGGTCACACCCACACACATTTACGTATGTGTTTGGGTTAATTCCACTTTCACTTCTACAAATGCGTGGCCCTTTTTCGCTGGCCAGCTGTGTTATTTATTCAATATTTGTTTGTTGGCGGCGCATCAATAAAAACAATTGTTTTTTTTTTTTTGTTTGTGGCATTAATATTTACATACACAAACACAAATGCCAAGAACAAAAAATAAGAAATACAAAATGAAATTGCACAATGCTACTGGCAAACACAATTTTTGCTAATTCACAATAACAATTTTTAATTTACACAGCCAGCAGCAGCCTACGCTTCTTCTTTACTCTCCGCCGCACCCGCTCCAAAAATAGCACAGCTGCCGTTGCATTCGCTCTCAAGCGTTTGCCGGCTTCGGTGTTTGTCTGTGTGAATACGTATGTTTTGTGAGTGTGTGAGCAAGTGCATTTGATTTTGGATGCGAAATGACGAAACTACAGCTGCTGCTGCTGCACTGCCGTTGACGTTGAGCTCAATTGACATCTCGCCACATTTTATTGTATGTGTACGTGTGTGTGTGTACTACTTTTCGCATGCCGTCCTTGACCCAAAAGCTGCACCGGCAAACAACAAATCGTCGACTCGCCTAGCTCACACATACATACATGTGGATTTTGCATCAGCCCAGCCACCCCAGGCACAAGGCAGCAGTCAGCGCGTATCTAGGTTAAGGTTAAATGGCTGACTTGCCGCTGCACAGTGGGCGCCGGTAGAACAAATGTCGTCTAATATATTAAAAAGTCATCAACTCATCTAAAAGGAAGTTCCTGAACTCTAAATCCGCTGTACAAAACATTTAAAAAGTAATCAAAAATATTCTTTACTAAAGCCATGGAGTCGACCAACTCAAAGTTATGATGTTGAATAGCGTTTAAAATATTCAATTAGGTATATATGATTTTTACAATGAAAAAATCCTTTAATCCCACAGTGCTGCTCTTTGATCCTATACACTGTTAAGTAGCAGTGCCACTGTTAACAACATCTGCTAGCAACGCTCAGCTGTTGAGTGTTGCGTGTCAGCCTATGTGTGTGTTTGTCATACCATGTGCGTATGATGTTTATTTATCGATAACAAATGCGGATCATCGGATTCACATTGATTGGCAATTGAATTTTGCATCCAGCTGCAAGACGTCGGCAAAAACAGCGGCGTCAGCGTCGGCTGCTATTTTGTAAGCAACCTGCTGTTGTTGTTTAGTGTTGACATTTGACTTCTTTTTGCATTTTAATAAGGTGCGTCTAGTTTTTGTTAATGTAGAAATCCATTTCAAATTACAAATATAAACGAATAGTGTCAAGTTCAATAAACTAATCCAAATTCTAAAAAACACATATTTTTTCCTTTTCTTTCAGACTGTAATAAAGGAACAACAACACAACAAGCTACATTTATAACAAAGGAGAAAGAACGGAAGACTAGAAATTATAATAATAATTAATATAAAAACAAACCAACAACAACAACAACAACAAAAAACACAAATCAAAACAAGAAAACCTTATTTAAATACAAAATAGAAAGAGCAGAGTATTTGGTTTTGGTCATCACAACAAAAATCACTTTAAGCCTTATATAAAAAAATACAAACAACATATTAGCATAAGAAATTGCAAAAGTGCAACAAAGGAGCAACAAAATTTCAACATCAACAACAACTGGGCCATGCTGTAAGTGTACAATAAAATCATACAAACATAACTATTGCTCGCTGGTCTGCAAAACAAGAAAAGAACAAGCAAAAAAAGAACTATTGCTTACACTGTCTGTCAATCACATAGCAGCAGCAGGAAACTAGGCAAAGCAGGAAGGAAGAGAGCCCAACAACGACGAAAATCAGCAGGGCAACACTGTCAGTCAGAGTCAGCTGTGTTGTGTTGTGCTCTTCTAGCACACAGGCAGCTATGAACAACAGTGAGAGTGCTGCCAAGTGCTTTGAAAACGTAAACGCATAGACTGCAAGCAAAAGAAAGAATATAAAAGGAAACAAGAATTGAACAAGGCAACTGCACACAAAAGAGAAGTAACTAAGCAAAAGCTGTGAGAGAGAGAGAGCGCTGAGAGCGAAGAGAGAGATAGCAACCTGATGCAAAACGATATGGTCAGCATCCCATCGGCCAATATGAATGGCGGTCTCAAGGCAGCCAACAACAGCAGCGGCAACGTTGTCGGTGTCGCCGGTACAGTGTTGACAAATGCGCAACGCGTTTACTTGACGCCCGCCTCCAGTTATCACCTCGCAGCGGCAGCGCGTCAAACAGCAGCTGGCGTCGGCGTCGGCGTCGGCGTTGCGACTGCCGCTTCTGCTAACGTTGGCGTTGTTGGCAGCAAGGTGGGCAATGTGGCGGCAACTGGAATTGCGGGCGGCAGTGCGGTAGCTGCCAATCCAAATGCAGTGGCCGCATCCACAAGCGGCGCTGGAACTGCTGTGCGTTATTTTTCGCAATTTAGCAAATTGCAACCGGTGCAGCCAGTGTTGAATGCCAGTGTTGTACAGCGCAAGCTGATCAATGCCGACACAATGGTGTTGGTCAATGGCAACAGCAAGCCGTTGATTTTTGCGGCTCCAGCCAACAATAATAACAACAATAACAATAACAACACTAACAACAACAACAATGGCAAGTTGCTCGCAACAGCAGCGACAACAACAGCAGCAGCGGCGGCGGCGACAACAACAACAACAACAACAACCACAACAGTTCCTAATGGCAACAGGCTGCTGCTCAACAAGCAGCAACAACTATTACTGCTGCAACAGCAACAACAACAGCAGCAGCAGCTGCAACTCCAGCGCCAACAACAGCAACAGCAGCAGCAACAGCAACTACAAGAAGAGCAACAGCAACCGCAGGTGGAAGATCTGATCGAGGAGGAGCGCGAGGAGGAAGAACAGGAGCAAGAGCAGGATCAGGAAGCGGAACATGGACAAGATGGGGAAGGAGGACCCCAGCAGGAGCCACTGGCACTCGTCCTGGGCAAGTCGTCGACCGATTCGGATGCTGAACCCGAACTCGACATTGTGATCAACAACGTTGTCTGCTCGTTCAGCGTGCGCTGTCATCTCAAGTTGCGCGACATTGCGCTGAATGGCTCCAACGTGGAGTACAGACGTGAGAACGGCATGGTCACCATGAAGCTGCGTCGTCCCTACACCACAGCATCCATCTGGTCGTCCGGCCGCATCACGTGCACGGGCGCCACATCCGAGGCGCAGGTGAGTGTCGAACGAGATGAAGAGTATTTGGAGTTTACATTAATGCATATTTGCTTTGCAGGCCAAGATCGCTGCTCGTCGCTACGCTCGTTGCCTGGGCAAGCTGGGATTTCCGACACACTTCCAGAACTTCCGTATCGTAAATGTGCTGGGCACCTGCAGCATGCCGTGGGCAATTAAAATAGTCAATTTCTCGGAACGTCACCGCGACAATGCCAGCTATGAGCCAGAGTTGCATCCAGGCGTCACCTACAAGATGCGCGAGCCCAAAGCTACTCTCAAAATCTTCTCCACGGGCAGCATAACGGTAACAGGTGAGTGCGCCGGTAAAAAACCAAGTGCTGACTGCACGTATGCTAACATACTTCTGCTCTGTCCCGTTCAGCCGCCAGCGTGAATGACGTGGAGTCCGCCATACAGCATATTTATCCGCTGGTGCACGAGTTCCGCAAGCAGCGTTCGCCCGAGGAGCTGCAGCATCTGCGGCAGAAGCAACGCGCTCAGAGCGGTGAGCAGAGCAATAACGAGTTGGATCAGGAACAGCAGCTGGTGGCCGCGGATGCTGCCACCACCAATAACGACACAGCCAAAGAGGATATGTTTGTGAACACGACCACCGCCCATAATCATAACCACAATGCACCAAATGCCAATAGCAACGCCACCCGCCTGCTCGCCAGCGCCAGCAGCCTGGCGTCGATGCCAATGAATGCCTCGATGCGTCGCTTGGATCAGTACAAGCAGTATCAACAAATGAGTGAGCAAACGCAGCTGGAGCGTCGTCACATACCGTTCGATGGTGTGGCCAAAGGCGCCAGCGTCAATGGTGGCGTCAACAACAGTAGCAACAACGGCAGCAGCAGCAACAGCAGCAGCAGTGGAGGCGACAACATTTGTGCGAATGCGCGACGTCGCGCCACTGAGTGCTGGGCCACCAAGCTGCAAAACAAACGTCCGCGCTACAATGACCCTGGCGCAACGTCAACCACAAAAGCCCCCACCAGCAGCAACACCAACAGCACCACAATCATTGCCAACAGCAACAATAATAGCAACAGCAATAGCAGCACCGGCAGCAACATGGCGAGCGGCACAACAACAGCGACAGCAACAACAGCACATGTGATTGGTGGCAATGGCAGTTTCATTGCTGTTAACAAACTACGCCAGAAACAGCAGCAGCAACCATTGCTGCCCGTTGGCGTTGTCCTCAAACAGAGCAGTTCGCGTGCTCGCAACGCGGCAGCAGCAGCGGCAGCAATGACTACCACCACCACAACAACAACAACCACAGCAGCAGCAGCAGCAGCAGCAGGAGCAGCAAAAAGAACTGCAACCACATTATCAACATTACCGACTGCCGCCAAACGTGATTCGTATTCGCCAACGGAGTTTGAAGTGGATGATTTGATTGAGGAGGATGACGATGAGGATATTGATATACGCTTTTGAGTGTAACAGCAATGTCTGTAGCAGCATTAGATGGCGCCCAACGTGCGAGCGCATAAACCACACACAAAAACACAAAACGAGAAAAGCCCAAGCCAGCCGAACTGTGCAAGAAAAAGCAAACAAAATACTAGCAACTAACAACGGGATACAACCACAACGACAACAACAACAACAGCAACTAACAACCAGAACAACAACATCAGCAACCAACATCAACCACCAAACAACAAACAACAAACAACAAAATTAAAATGTGCTATTTCAAAACTGTGCTCTTCGAACGCATTTAACATAAGCTTAACATTACGTAAACAGAGTGCACGCACACACGTACACAACAATACGAACACATGGACGGCGGACGGTAGACGGCGAATTGAAAATCCAAAATCCAAATCAAATATTTTCTATACGATTAATATCAAAAACAACCAAGAGCCAAATATTTATGTATAAGGTAAGTAACAAATGTTCCAAATTATCCAACACTGTCAACTAACATGTCGCTCTTAAATGCTTGCAGATTTATATTTAACTAAGAATGATTACTGGAAATGCAACAACAACAAGAAAGCAAGTTGATGGTCAACTGGGAAATCGTTACCACAAATGCAACATAAACACTCAAATACACAAACACCCACACACACACACACACACACTCATATAGACTAACACGGCAACAAATATCAGCAATTTGTGAGAGCTTTAGCATACGTATACAGAAGATAAAAACAAAAAATGAAAATGAAAAGCAAACAACAAAACAATTATCATGTAGATATACGTATTAAAACCCTCAACAACGGCAGCAACAAGCAACAGGACACGGAAATAAAAGAAACTCTGATGCAAACACACACACACACACACACAAACAACACACACACACACACACACAATACACACTTTCGCTTTTGAGTTTCTTCTATTATCACGTGTAACTGCGTATATGAGCAAACCACCGCCTAATAAATACTGTTACTACTCTACTACAATTATTGCTTAACTATAAACGGAAAACAAGAAAAATAGTCCTTAGTTCTCTCCATTCGATACGTTCGCTGTTAAGTCGCTGTTATGGTTTAACATATGTAGCAAAAGTGTTAATGCGCCGATAGCACGTGATGCGGCTCCTCCTGATGGGGAGTTGTGACGTCACAACAACTGCTCAGCAGCCGCCAGTTTATGGGCGCAGAACGGATCCCAACAAAACAACTACAACAACAAAACAAATACAAAAACCAACTTACCATTAGTAGATTTATTTTTGTTTTAATTATTATTTTATTGCGATTATTATTACTTTTTTTTTTTTTTGCATAATGACAGCAGTTAATTTAAAAGAGTATATTATATTTAACGATAAACAAGTGTTCTAGACAGCAGTCGTCGTTTTCTAACCTTAATGTAGTGCATTATACGATTATTATTATTATGATTACCACATAAGAGATATCTTATTATTATCGATAATTCAATCATATATTTTTTCGTCGTTCAAACCATATTTCTAAGTGCTTTTTTAAACATTCAGTGTTAAGGATATATATATATATATATATATATATATATATATAATCATTATATATAAATATACTACACTTATATCTGGTCACTTGTAAACCAATAACAACAACAAAACGAAAACAAATTATATTTAATTGATATACGAACTCTTATACTTTATACATTGCATATGGAAAAGGCAGACATACATATATATACACTACTACATATAATTAATTGCCTGAGGAAACGAAATTTTAATTACAACTATTTTATTTAAACCTTATTTTTTTTGCATTGATATATCAACATTATTATAATTATTATTATTAGAGATATTAAGTATAGAAACTTGTTCCTGTGTTGTTAAAATCGCAAAACGAAAAGAAAATAAGGCGTAGCAGAAGAAGAGAAGAGTTTACTTTAAACATTATATTATAAAATGGAATACATCAAGAACACGTTAACAACTACAACAAAATCATAAGCAATAAAAAAGAAAGAACTTAAAATGTAACATGGCAACAAAAAAACTCAACAGCCAAAAGTCTCTAAATAAATGTACATAGCTAAGTTAATTAATAACCAAAAACAAAAAACAAAAAAAAACAAAACAAAAAAATGAACTAAAACACAACTTGGCAACAGCCGCAAAAAAGCAAAAATGAAATGTAATGGAAATGGAACACAGTTGCTGTTGATGAACCTTCTTCTGGAACGCCTAGAATACTCACGCACACTAATGCCAAGTCAAGACCAAGACCAAGCCAAGCAAACATGCAAAGGGAGCGAAAGAGAATGAGAGTCAAAGCGCGAGCGCGCATGTTGGGCGTAGCAGAGAGAAAGAGAGAAAGTGCAAACTTCTGTACATTTAGCATACGTAGAATCCATTTACTTTT